>CM067374.1:56503856-56891356 GCA_034401795.1 Chaetoderma sp. LZ-2023a | reverse complement strand
CACGCGCGCGCGCGCATAAACACATACGAACTACACATAAACACGGACACGCACGTCTGACCGTCCGCCCGTCGGCCCGCCGGGTACATCTATGTACGCACGGCCTCCTGAACGGGCGTTCGCAAAAATTAATAAAAATACAGAGGCGCACAAACAATAGTCGGAAACTTTTAAGGGTTGGGAGATAGTCTGGCTCCAGAAACAAGATAATTCATTCTAACCGCGTAATCGTACTAATGAGATACAGACCGCTTCATCAACTCCAATTAGATGTTAAGCAATTCAAATGCGCGAACATAATCACGGTCGGAGGCGAGCAGATTACTCACATTATATTATGCTCGCACACGCACGTACGTATGCACACATTACTCACATTATATCACGTACGCACACGCACGTACGTATGCACACATTACTCACATTATATCACGTACGCACACGCACGTACGTATGCACATACGTGCGCATGCACTCACCCATGCGTGTACGCACACATACATGCACACACACGCATGTACATACGCACGAACAAACGCACGCACGCACGCACGCACGCACGCACGCACGCACGCACGCACGCACGCACGCACGCACGCACGCATGCACGCACGCCAAAAACCATAGATCATAGAAGCACAAGACGGTGAAAAATTTTGTCAGAAATTCCGGGGTATTCCCTTAGGTTATTATCTAAGGAGGTCATTTTGTAAGGTCTGGCAGAGACATTGCCCATATATCATTTCAAGCTGATGCTTATTAAGCGAACGAGATTGTTTGTAATCGCATGCCATGACAGATCACGTGACACGCACAACAGTTTGATATAATTAATGTTGCCTAGACAAGGTTACTGATTGCGGGTTGGCGATCTATTGAAGGTTAATAATGATAATAAAAGAGATTCCCTATATTGATTTCAATATCACAACGCACATAGTATAGCTCTCCCTGTAGACGTCGCAATATTGGTGAGCAAACTGTCTTCAAAATATTACCCCCCCCTACCCTGACGTGGTGTGGCTGCTTCCTATAGATGGATTTGGTCAGCTCTAAGTTCTCAGTTTAGCAGAGTACTGTAATGCCACTTGGGTAGTAGAGTCGATGGAGCCCTTAAGCTTTACCCAGTATAGTATGTCTGCCAGATTGACTCAACTCGAAAGGAATAATTCGTACTCTGCCTCACGTTCTCCCTCGTTTAACTCGCTCATGAATCAGGAACCGGTCCTCTCTACGTCCAATCGAGAGACTTGGCAGTACGTCAACATGTCCATGTCTAATAAGAGGGCGTATAAGGGGATTGCCCAAGTATGGAAGTTGTCGGTTCTCAAGCACTGCCAGAAGTGTCAAGTTACGTCCGAGGGCCAAACCAGCGGTCGTTACTTGGCGAGTATATCAAGCTTGTTAATAAACCACAGACATACAATTCACTGTGATTACATTCTCAGATTACCCGCCGATTTACGTCTTGGTTTATATATTTAAAATTGTTACACCTTGGCACAAACTTCATATATTTCTGCTTTTGTTACTCTTCATGTACTAATAATCAAGGCTGGCTCGACAGTTGGTTCCATCAGCCACCTACACAACACATTAGGACCGTTCAAGGGCGACGCGATAACCTTGTGTACCAACGGTCTCAAAATGTAGCATCCGGCCGGCCGTGGAGTAAGTGATTCACCCGGTGTGTGAATAAATCAATAAGTAGGTTACTATGATACCATGAAATTACATATTTTCGAATTAAATTAGCAGCAGCCACATCAAGTTTCATGATAATAAATTCAGGCATATGACTCAGAAACATAATTCCACGATTCATATATTGATATTATATTATCATAGTCTAAAATTAGAAAATAAGCTTCGTGTTCAGTCCAGTAGAGGATTCTTCATGGACATATTCTCGCAACATCTACATCTTTGGGCAGACATTTCTAAGAAATGCACAATAGTCTGGGTAAGCACTGATATAACGCACCAAAAATCGGCAAAGTTTACTTGTTCTACACCAACTATGAACATGAGACAGGTGATCGGATAAGATTTCCATGGCCAAATAATGTATGTTCCCATGCGTAGCGCACACAGGCAAGCACGTACGCGGGTACGCATGTATGCAAACACGCAAACCGCACGCACGCACACTCCTCGCACTAACGCACATCGCACATGGCCTCCCGGATATGCGGGATTTGTGGTACAATTACACCGGGCTCACTAAGTTGTGTGGACGTGCTCAAGCTGTCCTCCCTTGATGAATGTCGGGTTTACATGCAGGCATTTATCCTCACTCGTGAGCACCACCACGGTAGTATATGTTCAGCACACCTTATTTTGTACAATGTTTACTGTAGTAATATCCTTTGCCACGGCACTATGCAAACTTAACTTGTTTTCTGCAACTATGAAAACCCGTACTAATTTCATCGAAGATGGTGATGTATGATTACTGTCTTCTGCGGCTATAGTAGTAAAAACGCCCTACAGCTGCAATCAGTCCTTCTTCGCTTTTGTCTACTGTGTCTTGTCCTCAGCCGAAATCCTTACCTTCCTCAGGTCAATTCTTGACTTGAGTGTACCGAGTCCTGCTTTCTTGAGGTCAGCTCGCAGCACGCTTAGCAGATTTATGCAATGACGTCCTCTCCTGGCTTTGTATTTGGTGGCTCCGGGTAGGGCGAATTCCTAGGCTCTGTGCTGGTGTCTCTTCTGGCATCCTTAGCACGTGGACAAACATGGACCATCTTTGCTGGGTGACTTTTACAGACAGCGGTGACGTATTACACATTTTGCATAGTGCATCGTTGGAACTTATGCTGTCTGGCCATCGGTGTCCAGTGATGGTGCGTAGGTGTTTGCGGTGGCAGGCATCGAGTTTGTCTAGAGCTGCCTTTGGAGCTGCACAGCTGTTAGAGTCATACAACATTAAGAATACGCCGGTTGCATTGTATAAACGTAGCCTTTTTATCATTTGCATCTTTGATCTACGAATCCATAGCTTCCAGAAGAACTTGAAAACTATGTTCCTCATGACACAGCGTGCGTCAATGTTGGTGATACCTCCCGTTATAATGGTGTACATATCACAACACCCGTTTTCCGCCTAGTGGTTTCACTGATACTGTGTGCCATGTAAAGTTCCCACACAATGCCTATGGGCCCGAAAGACTCAAACTGTTGATTGATTTGTGGTAACTGGTAAACTTGTATCTTGTCCGGATAGTTTTGAAAAGCTGACCATTATTTCGCTGACAAAAATGTGGCTAGTCAGAGAAAGACACATTTTGTTTGCCGTCGCATCTATGCACTGTTGGCAGATGGAGCACATGTCTCAAGATAATTTAAAAGATTTAACTCCATGTTCTGAATATGTTCATATCAGGCAAAGCTGGATGGGCACATTGAAAAGATATATATGAGCCCAGGATTTTATATTTTCTGCACGGTTCGCCACGACGAATTGGATCGTCATTTTCTTTAGTTTCATGCTTTGTCGATAGGTGAATGTGGGTGAACTGTTTGCTGGATTCATTCAAAAATCGATTCTCAATTCTTAGTTTGCCTGCAGGTATTGGGAGTAGGCCTACAATATTAAGATACGGACGCGACAGCGAAGTCGCATCCTTGTCAGCGATAAGTGGCGAGGATAGGGGATGATTCCGCGATCATACGGAATACTACGGGTATAGAGGCACATCAGCTCTTTAATCTTATACCCTTTACATAATCGTTGAAAGGACCCTCCTAATCAATATTCTAACGCTCACTCCGCATCTGCATTTTGCCCTTTGACTATTTCTCCGTTTTATTTATTTGCGTTGATGGTGATTTATCGCCTAATTAAGACGCCTTGTCATTGCGCTTTTTGATGTATTGTGAACACGTTTGCGAGACACGAATAACACAATATATTATGTAGATTTTCTCAATAGATCACAATGATGCTTCGCCTGCGTCCACGACTCTTTCTGTATGCGTCCTTTAGAAGTCAGCTCAAATATGTGTGTATATAAATTACCCTTTCACGGCAGTATGGCCCTGGTTGATGAAGAACCCTAGGATATTATCAAAACGGTCACCACTATCCTTATGGAAGAATAAGATGTTTCATCACATACGATAAACAGCTGCTGTAGCAAGTGGATTTCCACCATGATTTCCATTGCTGTTACGTCAGAGAATGATGTTATCGAGACTTAGGTGTGCTGGATATGTGTGTTGGCACTGTCTATGCCACCATTGCTAAGAATAACAAACTTGTTTCTAGTAGCTTAATTTGTTCAACGAGGGAAACATATAATAGGTGTATAGCTATATATTTCATGTCATAATTATACAACGTTAATCCTTAGATATAGTGACGTACTCTAGTCTAGAAAATGGTAGGAGATGTACTCACAAAGTAATTCGGCCATGCAAATAAAAACACCATTTTACGATTCCGGCGAAAATGTGCACATCCATGTCCATGATGTCATAAATTACCCTCATGCCCAGATAGATACATACAATACATGAGGGAAGTCTAAATATGCTATATAGAAAGTCGTATGTCTTGATGAGGAAACATTTACCACATAATTCATAAGTGCAAAAATCACTTCAGCAGGGCGCGATACGGATGGGACTGATGTAAATGTTTGATTTGGTCAGGTAAATAGTTTGGAACATCACACACAAAGAGGTTAAATGTTATGCATGTAAAGTCTCATTGATGAAATTGAAAATTGTGACGATTATGATGTAATAGGCTATAGATACGGTGAATTTGAATATTCATCTGAAACGTTGAACAACTTTGATTGTAACATTGAATGGCATAGACCAACTGTTTCAACATTCTAAGCTGTGTGAATCTTTGATAAGCTGTTTCAAATATATTAGCAGAGACACCATTATTATTCTTAATGCATCATAAAAATGACTATAGTAAACAGGTATAAATCAAAAGATTCCGACCGACCGACCGACCGACCGACCGACCGACCGACCGACCGACCGACCGACCGACCGACTTACAAACTGACCGAACAACCGGACGACCTTCCGACCGACCGACTGACCGACCCCACACCCCATCCACCTGACCAACTGACCGACCGACCGACCAACCGACCGACCGACTGACCGACCGACCGACCGACCGACCGACCGACCGACTGACAGACCGACTGGCTGGCCATTCGATCGACCGACAAACCGACCGATTGGTACCTAACATACCGAATTTGTTTGAATTCCACCAACTTTGACTTTCTCCAATTTGTCCCGAGTTAGGCCATCTTCCGCCTTAGCTTTTGCCTAGTAAATGGCTTGTATATCGGGACTATGGGCAAGTGTACAAATGCCTGCATGTGTGCGGGCACGTAAGAATTTGTCAGGTACATATCAGGAGTATGTTCTACTCACTCACCATGTAGCGCTATTTAAAGTTGTACATAGTAAGCGCATTAAACTAATGAAAACATTCTGTAAGCTACTAACACCAGGATACGGTGATTTCCCTTGCACTGGGAGCCGTCTCTCAAAGCCTTCCTGGTTACATACCGTGTATGTGTACTGGCAATCAGTATCACTGGCACGCCGGATATTTAGCTACAGTGAGACATAATCCGAATACAAGCCTCTGACGTCAGGACAAAACGAAACTAACACGGATTTGTCTCTGACATGTAAAGAATGGAGCAATCCTGTTATTTTGAACCATTTAAACAGGCATGAAACATAGCTCTAGGCTGCTTTCTAGCATCAATAAGGCTATGCGATTTATAGGTTCCGTTCAAAATATTACGGAAAGTGGTTGTGCCCCGCCCATTTCTAACTAAGCTCCACCCCACTCCACCCCCACGCCCTTTGCCCGTGTTAGGATCGATCGAACCCTGAATTCCCTGAATTCCAATATCATGGTAAATATACAAAATATAAAAACCAGCGGTTGCGTTTAACCCTTTACCACTCGAATTTGTTCAACAAAATTTCAATTTTCTCATAGAAAACGTTCATTTGCAGACCAAGAGGAAAACTGTTTTTGAAAATTTACCACTGGAATGACTGGATCTGAGGGATATGGGTAATTCTGTGGTATTATGAAATCGGGATTAATGCATTATTCACACATCATATAATAAGACTCATTTACTCCACGGCCGGGTTCGCACTTGTCTCACCCGATGAGCGCCAAAAAGCTTGAGGGGTGGGGCAGTAAGGGGAATTCTCTGTTCGAGCCAAGCTATTTAAGTTGATCCTTTTGCGCACAAACGAAATACAATGTGCGTGTCTTTCAAGAACATGGCTCACTTGAATGTCTTTCAACCACTTGTTTATAATTACTTCCTGATATATGGGTTATTTCGGGTTGTGTTAGTGGAATGTTACGAGATAGTATCGAATTTGTTGTTATTTATAAAGCGATTACACAAAATAGATATGATTGCGTATATATTCTGCCATATTAGCTCATCCTCCTCTCACATACACATTTTCCCCACGGCGTGCGCTTACGCACATAAACGCGCGAACACACGCACGGACACACACACGCGCGCGCCCAGTTATTTACAAATCCCAGTGAAAATATACTGAAAATTTTGACTTAAAGGATAGAAATTATGTCAACAAATGATCATGTGCAAAAAGAATTAAGTTTGAACTCAAAGGTTAGACTAAATCTTTACTGAATTGTCCACTAATTAGTAACATCGTAATTAGTAACATCAGACGTTTTTATATTTAATTCGTGCCATATTAGTCAGATATCTGGTCAAAACATAATTAGCTGGAATCGGATGTGGAGCTCAAATTTTATTCTTAAGCGTCCTTTACGGGTCCAGAAATGGGCAAATCTCCAGGAATATCCAAACATAAGACGTCCCAGTTATCCATCGGTCTAGTAATCCAAATAGAAATAAGTAGTCAACACCTTTGAACTCGACGTTAAGAACCCGATCAACGGGCCTGCCCAAATAGACATGCAGTAGCTAGCAAAAAATTGCCTAAACAATAATCGTAAATGTTAATGTAAAATGTCAAAATGGAATTATGTCAGGCAATGATAACCGCGAGCACGTTAACGAAAAGAAATCGCGTTAATGCTGACAGTTAATTTAATATTTTGACTTTTGACATTTTATGGAGCTAGAGGAGGTACGGTTCTCTCCAGGGTTCTCAAACACGCAAGGTTGGAGCTAGAGGAGATACGGTTCTCTCCAGGGTTCTCAGACACGCAAGGTCGCCATTAACTCTTAGCACTGTGATGTTAAAATTTTAAATGTTCAAATTAAAAAAAATTGAACTGGTGTTCACGTTTCAACCAATTTAGTGGAAGTTGTTGTTGAAAATACACACAAGTTTGTTTGCTACTGACAAAGTAGTAAACAGAATGTTGACATGTAAGTCGGAAGGGTTAAATACCGCTAGGCACATGATTCATGGACCCTGTTTCGTATAGCACAGTTCACATGATACATGATAGATTACCGACATAACCTTTTCCATAGCACACGTCTGCCTGCATAACTGCCTGTCTGCCTGCCTACCCGCATACCTGCCTGGCTGCCTGTTGTCTGTCCGTCCGAAGTATATCTACGGAATCCTATGAGATAGAATCAACAGATTCAGCAAATACGTTCATAATATGGGTACTTAGAAAACGGATTAGTTTGAGGTCAATAGGTCACACCACGGTCATGGGGTCAAAATATTAAACATCGAGGTCACAAGGTCGCTTAGTGCTCACAGGAATACACATGTTCGTGGGTAACTGTGCAATACAAGCAGGCAGAATCACCAAAATCAATAACATACATTGGCTAGAACGAAAGTTTAATTTCAGATCAAGAGTTCAAATATCTAGGCCATGAGTCACTAAGTGCCTTCCATTTTTGGTGATAAATCGGGAACGTATGTAGGTACTATCACCAAATTTGGCAAACCCATTATTATGATAGGTCGCTAGAAGTTCGATGAGTTTCGGTACAAAGCATAACATATGTAGGTCACCAGGTGCATACCGGAACACACATATGTGGACATAGTTTTGAATCCAAGAAGGTAGGACCATCAGATTTAGCACACGCCTTCATATTACGACACTCTATAATTCATATGAGTTTACGTTCAACTTTCTATGTCAAGGGGTCACTAAGTGGATTGTCAAGATATAGCGCAAAGGAATGAGTGAGCATTTCCCTCGAGAGCGTTCTAGTTTACTCATGCCGCTGAACAAATAGTATCTCGTATGTAGTATCTTACGCGAGCGTACGTGTGTGTGTGGGTTCCATAAATTATGGAATACATTGAAATTTCGCGTTAAAAATCGAATGCCATTCTTTGATCACTTAGTATAAAACGAAACTAGTTTCCATTGTTTACGTATGTCATAATTAACACCTGAACTGACTTTGATATTATTTTCAGAGATTGTAAAGTTCACAGTAACATAGTTAAGTAAATGACTGGTTATGTTCACACCTGTAGCCAATCGGTAGTGAGCCTTGATTCTGATTTCTAAACATATATTAGTAATCAGTAATGTGTTTCCTAGTAAGATGGACATTGCGTCAGTTTGTCTCCGAACCGTTTTTGTGGCCAGCGCGGTTTGTCTCCGGAGTGGGTTATTGACCCACCCGGCTTCAGAATTAAGATCTCTGGAGTATGCAGCTAGCAGCTATGTATGACATAGAGACTGGGTTTAGTGCCCAGCCTCCGGGGTTAGTGCCTCGTACATATTTTAGTGGCTGGTCTCTGACCTTAGAGACACTTACCCATTGTTAGACTAAGGCCGTGTTGTCACTGGAGAGTTAATCGGGAATAACGCCACACCTCAGTATTGTGTTGCGCCACTTAAATCTCTAGCGAGAACACGGCTTAAGGCCGTGTTCTCATACAGCCACCATTTTGGTATAAAAAACCAGATATATATAGCGTTCTCATTGGACTGCCCCTTGTACCGCAATAAATACACCACTTATTTCTGAATTATAATCTTAATTCCACCAAATCCGCGGTTTATCTTCCGATATATCGGTATTGCTTCCCTAGATGTGAACGCAGCTTATTCCCTCAAAATTTGCCAGGTAGCTTCACCGCCAGCATTTTCTCTCACTGTCTGCCAGGTTTGCGCTACGATTGTGGAGTGAGCGAAAGTAGCATAAGTAATCCAGTTGCCACCCACAAATTTAGTGAAGTCAGGTTGGGTGCCGACAAATGCACTGGGATGGACAGACAAGAGTTCTCGTTGTGTAATTTTTTGATGAATATATTGTAACTTCTACTGACTACAATCTATAGCCCTATTTACAGGCGATTCAAGTGACGTTTTAATAGTAGTAAGTTCCCAAGCAGAATCACGAAAAACCTCCATGCATTCTCACTGCAAACACGCTATCGCCTCCTGGTAAACCGACCCCTTCATTCATTCATAAGTCAACGCCCAGGCGTAGGTACACGCTGTCAACTTGTCAAGTGCTAATTTTTATCCACATGCATCATGCAATCTACAGTTACCCGACCAGTGACAAACCCCTGTAGGCAATTATATCCATTCATAACTTCACATAACTATATTAACCCTTTAATACTACATTCACACATTCTCATGAATTGAATCCACAACATTCTCCGGCCACGCAAATGATTGATATAGTACTAGTGATAGTAAATTGCTAAGGTAACTAATTAAATGTGATATAATTAGCAACAATATTGGATTAAATGTTACAGTATCATATAAAGTATACACTTAAGAATAAAATCCACCTTCGGATAAAATTTTTATTTTATCTCTAGCATCATGAGCGGCTTGTCTCACAATTCTCCCATTAGAAATTGCAGTTTTGGAATTATCATGAAAATCCGAGTCCGAATTTGATGATATTTCCAACGGATACAATCTGTTAATGGGACGATTGGTCATCCTGTTTTTCATTTTGATCTCCGCCGAACGTACTTCGTTGTCATTCCCGTAATTCAGTTTTACTACTAGGGCGAGATTCCATCTTAGTCTAGCTTTCTCATCATGAACTAATACGACATCGCCTACCTTAATTGGGTTGCTAGAAGATCGCGTTTTTTGTGAAAAATGACTATGGCGTTCTCTTACATATTCATTTTTCCACCGCTGCTGAAAATGTGCTAATAAATTAGCGAGGTACATGAACCGTTTTTCTAACCCAATTTTAGAACTACCAAAGGTAGGGTCAGTAATATCATCATCCACCACGCTAACACGTGGCAAATTGGTGATCATTCGCCCATGTAGAAGATGGGAGGGTGTCAACGGCGACGGATCGTTTGCATCTGTTGATAAATAGGTTATGGGCCTATTGTTAATTGCTGCCTCGACCTCAGTGATAACCGTAGTTAACTCTTCATAGGTTACGAACGCCCTGCCAAGGATCTTCTTGAGAGAAGTTTTGGTGATACCAATCATTCTCTCGTAGAAACCTCCGTGCCAGGGAGCCCTCTTAGTAATCATTGACCAGTCAATGCGTTGGTTAAGCATGAAATCTTTAACATCTGGAGAATCAAACAATTTCTTAAATTCATCCCTAGCTGATATGAAAGTAGAGGCATTGTCTGAAATTAGCTTACGCGGTAAAGACCTACGTGCGACAAAGCGTCTAAATGCTAGAAGGAAGGAATGAACAGACAAATTTGGTACCAATTCCAAGTGAATAGCACGTGTGCTTGCACACGTGAACAGTAATATGTATGCTTGTGTCTCTTTTCTCGTACTAGTGTCAGATTTAACGTACAACGCGCCGGTATAGTCCAAACCACAGACAGTAAAGGGTGCTGAGTCTTGTAGACGGCTTGATTGTAATGGGGCAGGATCAGGCAGCTGATACGGTAGTCCTATAACCCGTTTACAGTGTACACACTCATGTATTACTGTCTTAACCGCTCTGCGTATGCTCGTAATCCAATAATTTTGTCTTAACAGGGTGATTGTTGACTCTGCTCCGGAATGCTGTGCTCTGCGATGAGCATCGTGAATTAGCAGTCTTGTATAAACGTTGTTTGGCGGGAGTAAGATAGGAAACTTAGCGTCGTATGGAAGTGGGGCGTTGTGTAATCGGCCACCAACACGCAGGAGTCCCGACTTATCATAAAACAGACGCATCTGTTTAATTAATGGAGTATGTTGTCCTGTCTTATTATCACGTAATATTTCTAACTCGCGCTGATAGTGGACGGTTTGCAAGCGCTGTAGCCACAGCTCCTCGGCTTGACTAATCTCACCAGCACTGAGGGGGGCTGTACGAGGAGAATGCGTATTACGTGTGTTGTGTATAAACCGTAATACGTAAGCAGTCACGCGGTAAAGTTTTGAAACTGTGGAGAATCGCTCCGGATCCATAAATGATGTTGTAGGAACAGGAGACATGTCAGACTCTCCAGTTTCCTTGTCTTGTGATTGAATCGTCTCTGAGTCTATTTCAACATTAAGCACAGCACTGTCAAATAATTGACATAAGGGCCAGTCTCCGTGTTTAAGCCATTCTGGGCCTCCAAACCAGATAGGAGATTCTGAGAAATCTGCGAATGTCACACCACGTGAGATAATGTCAGCAGGATTATCAGCTGAGGGACAGTACTTGAATTCACCAATTGCATTTGATCGAATTGTTTTTAGTCTGTTTGACACAAACACTGGTAGTTTCTTCTCACTGGTAATCCAATGGAGGACAATTTGACTGTCTGTCCAAAGCACTAATTTGACAATGTTGAATTGTTCACGGAGCGAATCGAACACAAAACGTAACAAGAACGCCTAATAATTCCAGTCTGGGAATAGTTAGTTGCTTAATGGGAGCAACACGAGATTTGGCCATGACCAGCGCTGTTTGCTTATGTGTGACGTCACGCAGGTAGACAGAACTGCCAAATGCGACCTGGCTCGCATCTGAAAATGCATGTAGTTCAAAGCTGGCGTCAGAATCTAGGTTGTGATCGAAGTATTTGCGTTTATAGACCGTTGTCGTTGCAGAGGTAAGGTCGTTGCTAATGTCTTGCCATTTTTTAACCGATTCAACCGGAAGGGACTGGTCCCACGCGTATTTCGACTTCCATAGTTCTTGTACGAATAGCTTAGCTCGTGTGAACACGGGGAGTAGATATCCAAGGGGGTCATACAGCTTGGCTATTTGCTGTACAACCATGCGTTTACTGAGTACATCCAAATCGGTCGTGAGCTTAATGTTATTAGGATATGCGAGTTTGTCACCTTGAGTATCCCATAGAACACCTAACACACTCACCTGAGAATTCGGATTACGGGATCCGTCACGATCGATATAATCACGTAATCCAGGGTCGTTAGTAGACCATGAATGTAACTGAAATCCACCGGTTGTCATAACGTTATTTGCCTGATCGTAGTATTGTATTGCGTTTGCTGTATCAATGCATCCCGAAATAACGTTATCTACGTAAATGTTCTGTTTTAGATCACGCGTCACTGTCGAGTTCTGCTCGTCTAGGTGATGGCGAATCGTAGCATTGAGTATGAAGGGTGAACTTACTGCACCGAAGAGAATTGACTTAAACTGGAAGGCATTCAAGTCACTCTCTGTATCACGAAAGTTAGATAACCACAAGAACTTGGTGTACTTACGATCCTCAGAATCAAGTCCGATTTGTAAAAATGCTTTACGAATGTCACCTGACAAGGCTACAGGATGAGCACGAAAACGCAGTAGAATCGCTGTTAAATCATTGAGTAGCGATGGTCCCCGTTGTAGACAATCATTAAGGCTCGTACCATGATTGTCTTGCGAACTAAAACAGTCATAGACAATGCGTAATGGGGTCGAAGATGATTCTTTAATAACGGCACGATGGGGTAAATAATGTCCGTCGTTAGTGTTCTCTGAGGGCACGGGCTTAATGTAGTCCTTTGAAACCTGATCTTGTATGATTTCGTCGTACCGCTCACGCACGTCTTCTGGGAGTCGTCGGACCATGGCGCGCGTCCTCTTAACTACGACACCGTAATTCGTAGGTAGCGGATCGTGGTACTCTTTCCACGGTAGCTTAGCGATGTAATGGTCACCGTCTTTGCGAATATGCGTTTGGGTATAGCTGGTGTAGTCATGGGTGGGTTCGAATTCGTCGACGCGAATACCCAGTGTCTCTAGGTCCCAAAAGCGTTGTAGATTGAACACATCTTGATCATGGGAATGGGAATCTACGTTCACGTGATGGACAGACGTGTATCGTCCTTGGACGTGGTGGTTTGTTGACGCTGTTGGTCCCGATAGTAGAAAACCAAGCTTAGATTGAACAGCAGTAGGACCAGGACCACGGATAACACGATCACCGACGATGGACCAGTAGTAATCCGCGCCAATAAGAACCGATATTACATCCTCGTTAACACGTGAACAAGGATGGGCTAATTGTAAGCCCTTGAGGGGAGGTAGATTAACCACAGACTTATCTATGTAATTATGCATTGGGGTTGAAATTATAGGAACCACAAGAGCACGAATTGGCAACTGTTCAGTACTCGTTTTGGCATGCAATTGGAAATTTGTAACTGGTAGCGATTGCACACCTGAACGTTTACCAAAAGTTGACAATTTGACATTTTCTGTTTCTGAACAATTCAAATTTAACAAATCTGCAGTCTCTTGGGTAATGAATGACCTTTGCGCCCCCTCGTCAAAAAGGATAGCAACTGTCGAAACATTACCCCCAGCTGAAATCTTAGCAATAGCTGTTTTGAGTAGCACAGGACCATTCGATGTAGCTAACGAAACTTTGGTTTCACCGGTTGAATCAGAAGGCTTTGAAACGTCGCCAGCCGAATTCACTGCACCTTTAATCCCGGATTCCTGACATAGGGAGGTGTGATGTTTTCGTTTGCAGGTGCGACATCTGAAACGCGAATTACAGTTATTTGCAGTGTGGTTTCCAAGACAATTCCAGCACAGTTTGTCTCGTACTACTATGTCGTGTCGTTTACGCTTGTCCGTAATAACTGTGCATTCAATAGAAGAATGCGAACCCTTGCAAAAAGCGCATTTGTAACCCTTTGTAGGCGAAGTACGGACGTTTAAAGAAGCACTGGGTCGAGATCCGGATGGACGTGGTGACGTACGCGTGTAGAAAGCGGCTGTTGAGTAGGAGTGATGCTCGTCACTGGAAGCTGACGTCACCTCACCTGCCTGGAGAACTTTGATTTCCCTTAACAACGATGCACGTAAGTCCTTAATTGTCCAGGCAGCATCCTCGTGGTCGCGGGCGATTTGCTTACGAACATCTGGGGGTAGCTTGTCAAGAATCACGGGAACTAACAAATCTCCGTATGAATCGATTGTTTTGCCCAGAGTAGAGAGACCACGTATATGCGATTCTAGGGAATCGTAGAAATCGCGCAACGAATCCAATGTGTAATGCGGTTTCGGCAATTCCCATAGAGCTCGCATATACGCGTTAATAATCTGATGTTTTTTACCATAGCGTTTTTTTAGTAAATCAACAGCATGTTCATAATTCGCATCTGTCAACGACAGTCCGCTTATGACACGAGCAGGTTCACCCATTCGCTGTGCACGAAGATATTGAAATTTTTGAACGTTGGTAAGCTCAGTGTCTAGACCTACGGCTGCTTCGAATGAATCATGAAATTCCGACCAGTTTATCACATTTCCATCAAATTGTTTGAGCACCAATTTTGGAAGATTGATATGTCTATGTGATGTTGGATTGACGGGCCTAGCGGGTTCAACAGGGTCAGCTGGTGGCGGCACAGGGGTTAATTTGCGGTTAAATTGTTTCTCACCCTTGAAGAAAGTCTCTCTTACCTCAGTATTGTAATCATCCGCATCTTCTAGAAATCGTTCAAGTGCGTCGTCATCTTCTATTAACTCCGAAATCTGCGTATCCAAATTAGAAATTAGCGATAGTTTTTCCCGAAATATTTCCAGAACCAAAGTTACTGTATCACAATCATCACTAGAGAGTTCTTGATTAGCAAGAATTTCCGTCACCCGATTCTGCTGTTTTGTGATCTGTCCACGATACACGCCACGGGACTTAACCAATCTAGATTTGTCGGCCATTCTCTAAGATCCTGGTTACGGCACCATAAAATGTGGAGTGAGCGAAAGTAGCATAAGTAATCCAGTTGTCACCCACAAATTTAGTGAAGTCAGGTTGGGTGCCGACAAATGCACTGGGATGGACAGACAAGAGTTCTCGTTGTGTAATTTTTTGATGAATATATTGTAACTTCTACTGACTACAATCTATAGCCCTATTTACAGACGATTCAAGTGACGTTTTAATAGTAGTAAGTTCCCAAGCAGAATCACGAAAAACCTCCATGCATTCTCACTCCAAACACGCTATCGCCTCCTGGTAAACCGACCCCTTCATTCATTCATAAGTCAACGCCCAGGCGTAGGTACACGCTGTCAACTTGTCAAGTGCTAATTAGTATCCACATGCATCATGCAAGCTACAGTTACCCGACCAGTGACAAACCCCTGTAGGCAATTATATCCATTCATAACTTCACATAACTATATTAACCCTTTAATACTACATTCACACATTCTCATGAATTGAATCCACAACAACGATCACCATTTTATCTCGCTCTCCATCAGTTAGAACTACCGTCCAGTCCAGTGTGAATGCAAACATATATATCGGCTATATATTAACCTAGATAGTACACAAAATAGTTAAACAGGATTAGGCAATGAGAAAGAGACCCAAGGCCGTGTTCTCACTAGAGACCTAATCAGGAATAACGCCATACTTCAGTATGGCGTTATTCCTGATTAAGTCTCTAGAGAGAACACGGCCTTAGACACTTCCGATAGTGTATCACTTCCAGTTGAGCACTCACCCCACTCACATCGAGACAGTGTTTTATCCGATTCTACATAGACTTTAACCATTATTATTTTAGCCGTTATATTATAAGTACACCCCGTGGATGACATTTTCCCATGATCTGTAAACTTAAGATTTATGTTATTGAAGGTGTATGTGAATGTAAACGGGAGTTGGTAGAGTCTTCATTGGTAGACCTTACTCTGCCTGAGGTAATCATACATGAATCGACGCCAATGGGAGGCGCGCCCCAAGTGATCAGCTTCTTAGATGCAGTTCTTCTGCTGTAAAGAATATAGAGCGATCCGGTTCTTGCTATGCCTCGCCCATTTCTAGCAAATATCCGCCCACCCTTTCGCGTGTTGGAATCAATTTATATACTTTGAATCATGAATTCCCAGAATTCCACTTTCAAGATAACTATAAAGACGAACTATTGAATATTTTGAACCGACCAGGCAGGTCCACTGTGTCAAACGGAGGTAATTGTACCACACAGACCGGATTAGGCATCTCAGTGAAGACAAACAACCGACATATTGTACAAGCCGTCAACGACCCACACCCGTGACAATATTCTCGGAACAAAGACTTTTTCTAGAAACGTATAGGCAGTTAATAGCAAACAAAGGTTCAGATTTCATATTTCTTTATGTTTCTCAAACCGTTATTAAACGGCATAATTTGGTTGATTCCCTTTTTGTAAAAAATATTTGAGGTGCATTAATCACGAATCCTTGACGGCCACTAGTCATAGTCTATCATATTAGCAAACACATTCCCACTACAAATATGCCAAGGAGGAACGATGCGGCCATTTGTTAGGGATGATCCACACAACTTATCTGCACGTTGTTTTGTTGGAATTCATTGTCCTAAACATAAATTAAACCAATTCGCATTAATTCAATCAAATAATTTTCAAATTGATCAATAGTTAGTCGATTTGATTTCCGAACATGCAATGCATTTTGAAAATGTGTTGATCACCACGAAAATAGATTATGAGTTTGCTTTCGCTAACACAGACGCCTACGCCTTGAATCTGATCAGCTTGGAAGCGCCACACCTGGCACGGAAGTCTCCGCTAATGACTGTTGAATCGTAATCCTTTAACACTTCTGCAGTCGTCTCGAGAAATGTCAATTTGCAGACCAAGAAGACTTTTTTGAAAATTTAGCACTGGAATGGCTGGCTGGATAACCGAGTCAGATATTCCAGGGGTAAATTTTCTAAAATAAATTCTTGGTCCACAAATGGATCTTTATCGATGAGGGAATTTAAATTTGTCAGCAACAAATTCGGGGGCTAAAGAGTTAAGCCGGTGGCCCTGGCATTATATCAATCATCAATTCGCTAGGGTGGTATTTACTTGTATGGGAGAGACGGTCATAATACACATGTCTTATCGTGCTTCCATTTGATGAAAAATAAATTCTGTTTAAACCAATCATCAATTCGCCCACGTCCTACCACACACATCCATACAGATGAGTGCGTTATTAAACACATCGGGGCTATGGGCCTATCATGTCAGAATTTCTATAGGGCAGACTCAGAAATTCGGACTACGCCAAATAAGTGACATTTTCTGACAATCATCTATTCTAATATACCATACGATTCGCCCATGCTCTAAATAATTGATGTGGTAGATAGGATAGTTCATATTGTGACAGGAAAATCTCTGACTAAGCTCGTAGGCTATCCACCTTAACATTTATGGTGGACTCGGCAAATTCTGTGAAGCCGATGTTTTAATTGATTGCCCACTTTCCAATCAGAATAGATGTACGTGAACCCAAGTAATGGTAACGTCGCTCCAGACTTATCATCTTGTCTAACAGCAATACTATGCAGCTTACTCCGGTTTCCTAAATGTATAATCATACTAAATTATATGAATCCAATTGTGTCCGGATTAAATCAGATTTCCGGATTATGCCCCGCCCATCTCCAGTTAAGCTCCTCCCACACATCGCTTGTGTTGGGATCGATCTGTCCCTGATCTCTTTGACTACCAATTACAGGAAACCTATACGGGTAAGATGTTGAATATTTTGAAACTAACTTGACTGATTGATGTTGCTGCCTATGGTAGCAACAGCGCCCAATCAAATTAGTTTCAAAAGATTCAACAGCATGTTAATAAAATAGCAAGCCAATACAATTCGTACAACGAGTGTTTTCCAGTAGTAAGCGTTTAACCCTTTAATGATTAAATTTCTTCAACAAATTTTAATGTTTACTTATTGAATGTCCTTTTCCAGGCCAAGAGAAACCCATTTTTGAAAATCTACCACTGGAATGACTGGCTCGGTTATCGAGTCAATCATTCTAGGGTCAAATCCTCAAGAATACCCTTCTCTTGGCCTGCAAATAGACATTCGTCAAGACCCCTACAGAGGCCGGTTTTGGCCGGCTTCGTCGTGAACGGTTTAAGACTGACAAAATCGAGTCATTCATGACGTCATGATTATAACGTCATCCTACACGTCGCGTAGTTGATTATGACTTCAAATGACATCATCTGGAAAGGTCCAATGCATTTCCATGAAAACAACGCTAAACTTGAGCAACTGTGATTCTTATGTTCCACTAAGAAATATCCCAAAATCAGAAATCACGAACGCCGTTTCGGCTATTTAGATTTCAGAATACAAATTCTTATAGAACACACGGGCCCTGATTCATAGACAGCAGGCAGCTTTACGTGGGTGCTTTGTTTCCGCTGCTGTTTCCAAAGTGATCCGTTTCATTCCACAGTTTTCAAAATATTGCTGTCTATTAGTATGCAACAGGGTGGAATGAATAGAGCCTAATCCAACAGAGAGGAGACGGATAGGCTGCTGAATATGTGAAATTTGACTGTCAATGACCTTATAATCGCCATTTCAACGTTATTATCAGTGCATAGGAACGGCTTTATGAGTGTTGCCATTTGATGACCATACTGAATTTGAACTGGTGTAAATTGTCTCACATATGGAAATGCAAATACAAAGTCTAGCACTCGACAGCATTTTAACCCTTTAACACCTAAATGTGTTAAAAAATTTAATCTTTTCATTCAAAATGTCCATTTCCAGTGCAAAAGAAGACAAGTTTGGAAATTTACCACTGGAATGACTGGCTCAGTTATCGAGCTAGTCATTCCAGTGGTAAATTTTCAAAAATAGTATTCTCATGGTCTGCAAATGGGCATTTCCCAAGACCACTACAGAAACCGTTTTTGGCTGATATGAGAGTTAAAGGGTTAATTCGTTGGCCTCAACACAACTTATACAGACACTGTCTCTAAAGCATAGAACTGTGCTGGGAATATGTTTCAAATGAGTGTTGCCACGCTCTTTCAATTTAATTCTTATCGGACACCATTGCAGATATTTTCTTGAATATGTGAATCATACTGGCATCATTGTTTTGGTATGGGATTAGTTTGGTTGCTCTGCGCTGGACACCTTCTATTGCGTGTATGTGCCTTTTCAAATGTGGATGCCATACAGAGTTGGCATATTCCAGATGGGGACGGACTAGTGCTTTGCACAGGAGTTTGAGATTTTCACGTTCCAGGTAAACAAACGTTGGTCTGATCTGGTACAGAGACACATACGATAACATTATACTGACTACCTAGTTAATGCTAATGCATTGTTTATTTATTTTATTATCATTGTTTGTATTATGCTCTTGTTATTGTTGAGAATATCAACATCATATTTACTATTGCCAAGATGATTGCCTGAAACTAAATTTGTCTTATTGAACAATAATGTTATTGTAATTAGTATAACATAAAATATCTCTCTAAATGCCACCCCCCCCCCTCTACCACTCTAATTTCTCTCTCCCTACCTCCCTCCCTCCCTACCCCCTCTCTCCCTCCCTCCATCCCTCTCTCTCAGTCTCTCTCTCTCTCTCTCTCTCTCTCTCTCTCTCTCTCTCTCTCTCTCTCTCTCTCTCTCTCTCCCCCCCTCCCTCCCTCCCTCCCTCCCTCCCTCCCTCTCTCCCTCTCTCTCTCTCTCTCTCTCTCTCTCTCTCTCTCTCTCTCTCTCTCGTGTATATATGTTTTAGATTGAGTATCTCGCCGTGTTATTGATTATGTAGGGAGAGGGTCTAGATAAGTTGCTAGAATTTGTGCCCAATCCCGTTGTATTATTAGTACAATAAAATGTTTAAAAAAATGATAATGCGGATGTGGACAGAAATTGCAAATGCCAATATATCCTAAGTCAATATATTTGCTCAGTAACCAACACTGGTTACACTGTTAATCTGGGCCATGGGAGTGTTACATTGATTTTACAGATGAGAGTTTGGTTTTTAAAAGGCTATCCAAGAAGAAGTAAAGTGTTGCTTTTCCTGAGTGTGACATGACTACCGTGTATCGTTAAATTTACAAGTGAGCGGACATCATATGTTTATACTGAAGCGTGCATCTCATATTCTATCATGCATGGCTTCTAGCAATCACTCATCCCCAAGATATGTCTAGACACGACATTTGTGCTGCTTGAAATATATATAGCCAGAGTTATCCGTAATGACAGACACGAGTGTCATGCATTGGGAATCCGTATCTATGGCGAACTTGATTAATTTTGACACTAAATCGCGCACGCAATACAGCTAAAAATAGGTTAACATGTTTACAAAAAAGAAAAAGAAAATGTTATTCAGTACAATTTTGAACATAATACTATGTTGAATATTTTGAACATAAGTGGATTGGAAGAGAACCCAATTATGTTCAAGATATTCAACAATACGTTTTATTTAGTTTTGGACACATTTTAAGTTATGGTTAAGCTGTACTGTAAATGTCCTTCATCAGAGCCAGATTAAACTGATGTATATGTGACAGTTTGTCCGAAATCTATACAATTAGTCACGGAAAATACAAACTTTACTTCGCGGTAGGAAAATAGTAGCTCTCTATTTTCAACCCTGATAACTGTAGTGAACCTTTCCAGTTTTAGCTATGCCCCGCCCATCTCTAGCTAAGCTCCACCCATACCTCGCTGGTGTTGGGATCGATCGATCGCTGAACTCCCTGACTATCAATTTCCAGAAAACTATCCAGGTAACCTGTTGAATATTTTGAAACTAACTTGACTGGGTGCTGTTGCTGCCTATGGCAGCAACAGCGCCCAGTCAAATTAGTTTCAAAATATTCAACAGAATGTTTATTAGATGTAAAGACTTACAATTCGTACAACGTGTCGGACTATTAAAGGTTAAAGACGGACTCTATCGAGTCATTCGTGCCATAAATAATTATGACGTCATCCTATACGTTACTTAGTTTATTATGACGCCATATAACGTCAGATGATGGATGTATAAATGGGAAAGTTCCATTGGTTAATATCAGGCCGTTTATAACTCGCGCTATCACTGTGTATACGTTGTTGTACACAGCGTCCTTGCAAAACGTCCGGAACCCTATTTCATTCGAATTTTCTAGAGCCGACCGTACTACGGCAAGTCGACATTAAAGCTGTCAAATGCTGGGATAAAGAAACTCAAACAGCAATAACTTTTAATCAAATTATTTTCTACCATAGATGTTACCCGTCCCTCTCTATCTCTCTCTCGCGCGCTCTCTCTCTCTCTCTCTCTCTCTCTCTCTCTCTCTCTCTCTCTCGCTCTCTCTCTCTCGCGCTCTCTCTCTCTCTCCCTCTCTCTCTCTCTCTCTCTCTCCCTCCCTCTCTCCCTCCCTCCCTCCCTCCTCTCTCTTGAGGGGTATCCGCCTAGGATAGAAAATGTTGATTTGTCTGAAGACTGAGCCTCCAGAATGTGGATGTACAAAATCTGTTCGCGTATCACGTAAGATCCCCGCTTTAAGTATTCATCAAGAATATCGTATGTCCATCTTCTCTCAGCGGAAACTTGTTTGAATGTTGTTTATTCCGTACTCGTATTTACCAAATTAGCTGCTGTCATGACAATTTCGATCTCCGTTCTCAAATTAGCGTTCTCTCTTTCGCCATTCTCTTCTGTTATGTGAGCTGAACTCAATATAGAAGCGCGATCTTCCCGATAGATGTTTACGCATGTACAACGCATCTACGCGTTCTTTAGACCTTTATGTTGAAAACAATACAGTTAAAATTGTCTCACGGGAATGTATAACATATTTTTGAGGGAGAAGAAAGCGATACAGAGAAAACTGGTTATCGCGCACACTAGTGGTTGTGTAAGGTGATATAATCCGCGAACAGCACATTGTGTTGTACATAAGAGGTGACGTCACGCACGTAGACACACACGCACGCGTGACGTCATGTGACCACCTTCAAAGACATGGCAATCAGGTGCTTACCTCTAATTACGCAATGGACCTTTCCAGTTTATCGACCGATCATATGACATCATAATCAACTATACGATGCGTAGGATGACGTCATAATCAATGACGTCATGAATGACTTAGATAAGTACGTTACGAACGCATAATTGGTGACGGACTAAGTTGTACGAATTGTGTCTTTACTATTTAATAAAGACGCTGCTGAATATTTTGAAACTAATTTAACTGGGCGCTGTTGCTGACTATACACCCAGTTAAATTAGTTTCAAAATATTCACATCTTACCTGTATATTTTTCTGGAAATTGATAGTCAGGGAGTTCAAGGATCGATCGATCCCAACACGAACGATGTGTGGGTAGAGCTTAGCTAGAGCTGGGCGTGGCATAGATAAAACTGGAAAGGGCCGTTGAAGGAGCTCGCGTGTCTAGAATATCTCCTAGAACGCAAACCCCGCTTTCAAAACCACTTCAGGTGTGTAGACTACATAATTTAGTTTCTAAGACAATAGTAATAAAATCACTGATTTAATTAGGATAATGCATTGGAATGCTGCAGAATGTTCGTCGTTTTCTCATATCTCATATTTAAAAAAAGAGCACATACCTTTTAGATCCAGAGCGGACCTCTTTCGTTCAATCTGGCTGTAACACAGTCAGAGAGAATTTTTTAAATCGCCCATGAATCATACCCTTAAATATCTACCCCACAGATGCAGAAAATCAAAGCTCAATGTTCAAAGTCATCACCAGACTAAAATATCCTCATTGTTCTCGTGAAAGAGTTCTGTAACCCTGTATCACACATATCAGCCAAAAACTGCTTCTGCAGTTGTCTTGAGAAATGCCCATTTGCAGACTAAGAGAAGACTTTTTTGAAAATCTACCACTGGAATGACAGACTCGATAACCTAGCCAGTTATTCCAGTGGTAAATTTTCAAAAATAGATATTTGCTATGAGAAAATTGACATTTTCTTGAACAATGTCGTGGGTTCAAAGGTTAATAACAATCATTATAGGATGATGGAGCACACGTTGTCTTACAATAGAACTACAGCCGAGAGTGACAATTATTACAATATTAATTACTGTAACAGCACTACTGATACGACAACTACTGTTGATAGAGCTTATGCCGATACTACTGTTAATGCCAATGATGCTGCTACGGCCACTACCACGGCCACGGCTACGGCTACGGCTACGGCTACGGCTACTGCTATCACTACCGTTAACGATGCTGCTACTGTTACTAATACTATTACTGCTAATACTGCTACTACTGCTACCGTTACTGCCGAGGCTACTACAATTCCTAGTATTAGGGATACAATAACTACTGGTAATGTTAATAATGCGACTGCTAGGGATAATAACAACAACAACAACAACAACAACAACACCACCGCCACCGCGGCAACTGACATGGCCACTGTCACCACCATCGCCACCACCACTACCACCACCACCACCACAAACAACAACAACGACCGTAACATCGCCAGCAGCGGCAACGACGACAATGACGACGACGGCGACACCGACGACGACAACACTGAATTTAATGTAGGGTTTCTCAACGTGTGTGGCTTGAAAAATAAATTAAAGTACCCGGAAATGGATGAGTTTATAAGACAGTTTGATATTGTAGGAATAGCTGAAACCAATCTAGACGACCTAGATACAGTGAGAATAGATAATTATACAGTGATTACAAAAAACCGCATAAACGCCCGACGTAAATCTGGGGGAATTGCTTTACTAATTAACAATACGATATCTAAACACATTCAACAACTGGACACCGATAGTGAATATGTCCTCTGGGCATCGATATCTAAGACATACACAAACCTAAATAGCGAGATAATAATTGGCTGCGTCTACATTCCACCGGAATATTCAGACTATTCAACTATAGAGGCTTTTGGAGAACTGGAGCGTGACATTATTAAATTCTCAAACGGAAGTAAATTATTCCTATTAATAGGCGATCTAAATGCGAAAACCGGCATACTAGATGACTTTCTACACAGCGACGAAACGTTGCTACATTTTGTAGGCACCGATCCAAATGATATAGAAGGAAGCACGCAATTTGATGCACCAAAACGCATATCGCAGGACAAAAATCGTCCTAATAATTATGGTCATAGACTACTTGACCTATGTAAATACAACAGCTTCTTCATACTCAATGGTAGAGCAGGTACAGACGCAAACTTAGGTAAATTAACATCGAGGTATGGTAGCGTTATAGATTACGGTATATCCTCAGCCGAACTTTATAAATACATATCAAAATTCAAAGTCTCTGATTACTGTTCTATCATATCTGATATACATTCCGCACTGAACCTATCAATAGTCTTAAAGACTACATCAACGGTAGAAGAATCTAATAATACCAACAACACCGACTCATTAACAACGCGAAAATGGAAGTTTGAGCAAAGAAATGCATTTATCGATAAAATACTACACCACTACACTTTGGCAAATGTAAAAACCCAGATTGCAAATGGTGCACTTGGCGCGCAAAACATTAACGAGCTTACGAACGCAATCTCAAAAATGTTTGAGGAATCAGCTGCGGAAACTTTCGGTAATATAAAGCCCACTCGTATACCCCAGAAAAAACAATCGTGTCGTCCATGGTATAACGAAAACTGCGAAAAAGCGCGTATAGAATATCATCGGTCCAGAAATGAACTCAGATGTCGAAATATAGAAATAAACCGACAACGCATGATAGACGCCAGCAGGAATTATAAAACTATCATGAAACAGTCAATTGCTCGATACAAATGTAATCGCCATAGGGAAAGTAGAGCAATGAGTAGCAGTAACCCAAAAGATTACTGGAAATTAATAAAACTGAAAAATACATTAGAACCATCCACAGTAACAACAGAGGAAATGTATACATTTTTCAAATCCATAAATGAAGAAGACGGTAACACAAACAGAGATCTTACATGGGTAAATGATGAACCAACAGACACGTCACCAGAAAACAACATATTAAATTCCCCTATCACATGTGAAGAAATACTGAAATCCATTAAACTACTCAAAACAAACAAAGCTGCAGGACCAGACGGAATATTAAATGAATACATAAAATCAACAGAACATATTATGCTAGACGTATACAAATCTCTCTTTAACTTAGTCCTAGACTCTGCGATAATACCAGATTCCTGGACAGAAGGCACCATTATCCCCATATACAAACGAAAAGGCGATCCGAACGCCCCCAAAAACTACAGACCAATTACGTTACTTAGCTGTTTGGGAAAACCTTTTACATCTATATTGAGTAGTCGAATAAATAAATTCCTCGAAAACTCTGACAAACTGTTTGAAAATCAGGCAGGCTTTAGAAATGGCTATTCCACTACTGACCACATCTTTACACTCTATACATTAATAGAAATATTTAAAAGAAGAAAGAAAAAACTATTTTGCTGCTTTGTAGATTTTGAAAAAGCTTTCGACTCGGTTTGGCGCGATGGGCTTTGGTATAAACTTAGACAGCATAGTATCTCTGGCAAGATTTTTAACGTAATTAAAAGTATGTACAACAACATAAAATCAGCAGTTAAGTTCAATAATGCAGTGTCACAGCCCTTCGCCTGTATCAGAGGAGTGCGACAGGGAGAAATTCTCTCACCTATTCTATTTGCAATATACCTTAATGACTTAGAAAACTTTCTTCAGAACCGAAACAGTAAGCAAATAGAACTCTATAGCGAAGAAGAAGAAATAAATAATTTACTGAATCTACTAATCCTTCTTTATGCTGATGACACTGCTGTACTAGCAAATAGTTCACGCGACCTACAGGAAACGCTCAATTCTTTTGATGAATACTGCGACGGATGGAAACTTAAAATTAATATAGACAAAACAAAGGTCATGGTTTTTGGCAGTACAAAAAGATTCTATGAAAAACTACATTTTCGTCTTAAATTAATAGAGCTTGAAATAGTAGATAGCTACAAATATCTTGGAATATTTTTTTCATATAATAGCCGCCTCCTTTTAGCGGAGAAAAATATTTCTGAACAAGCTCGCAAAGGTACATTTGCACTACATCGCCGAGCCAGGGAGCTGGACCTACCAACGGATTGCCATATTAAATTGTACCACCAAATAATTGAGCCAATCCTACTATACGGGTGCGAAGTCATCGGAATAGAAAACTGTAACCTATTAGAGAAAGCAAATTTAGATTTTTTCCGGTACATCCTAAAAATAAAAAATAGCACCCCAAAGTATATGATATACGGCGAGTTAGGAGAAACCCCAATCAAAATTGTAATAAGAAAACGCATGATAACATACTGGCTTAGGCTCATCTCAGGTAAGCAAACCAAACTCGCTTGCAAAATATACAAACATATTCTATTAGACCACAATCAGAACGGAACATACTACAAATGGCTAGACTCTATAAAAATTATTTTAGATGGCACGGGGCATAGCTATCTCTGGACGAACCAAACAATACACAACTTCAATGAAACAAAAATAAGAATAAACACAAATCTTGATGACCAATATATCCAAACATGGCAATCAGAGATGGGCGTATCTTGGAAGGGAAAAATCTACCACTCTTTTAAAATAAATTGGGAAATGGAAAATTATCTCATGAACTTAAATGACCGTAACAGAATCTTATGCACGAGATTTAGAACAAGCAATCATCGGCTACCAATAGAAACGGGGCGGTGGGAAGGCATACTCCGGGAAGAAAGAATCTGTCCACTATGCACCCTGGATAAAATAGGAGATGAATTTCATTACCTATTCATCTGCGAGTTCTTTAGCGATAAACGTATAGAATTTTTCGAAATTTCACCAACTGCTTTCAACGAAGAACAAGAAATTACTAATAAAGATCTGCCGTATGATCGAAGAAATTAATAGGCACTTCCAACGTTGATTAACCCTATACACAATGGACTCGCAGATTAACAACACAACATTGACGAGAATTGCAAAGTACCACCGCCACCACCACCACCACCACCACCACCACCACCACCACCACCAGCAACAACACCAACAACAACGACAACGAAAACGACAACGACAACGGCGACGACGACAACAACAACGACAACAACAATAACTATAGCAGCGACAGCAACAACAGCAACAATAACAACAATATTAATAATAGTAAGGTTTAAACATAGTAGTCAACCATGTCTAGAAAACTACTCTACCGCTAGATGTCGCTCCATTCAGACTAGTGCTCGAGTCGGACCACACGCTTTTGAACCCAAATGTAACAAACTGACCGCATTAGTGAACAGGTTCCACTGGGTGGGTGCACAAGATTCCCCATAAACTACCTAAGATTCGATCCGATCTGTTACTCAAGTACCTGATGTCATAATAAAAATGTGTCACTTTTTATATGACGTTACAATCATACAACGTAAGCAGGCAACTGCCCTAGTAACCCGCTTGGTGTCCCACACTGGTTATTCAAGATCTCCCCTAAGCTAGCCAAGAACCGACCCTATGTAATCCAAGTATCTGATGTCATAATAGAAATGCGTCAGCTGTCGGCTAACGTTATAGTGTAACGTTATAATGTGGTCCTCTTAAAGATTTCCCTTAAACCAAAACTGTTACCCAAGTATCTGATGTCATAAAAAACACGTCACATTTTAGCCGACGCCAAAATCACATAATGCAAACAACCACCTGCCTTAACAACCAGTTTGTTGCACCCACACTGTGGCTATCCAAGAAACAATAACAAGAAACCTAATTGTAGAAAAACTATAGAGTAACACGATGAGAGGCTGTTTTGTAGATTTAACACAGCAATGACTGGTTCGGTTATCGAGCAAGTCACTCCGGTGGTGAATACCCAAAATAGTCTCTGTCGCGATATGAATGAATATAACTGTCTATTGTTGAAAATAAGGTTGTTCTGTATTTTAGTTTAAAAAATGACTACCTTATGTACAGCAATAACCCATTTCTAAGAATGCCAATCTGACATTTTTTATAATCAGTTATTATATATTTATTATAATCTAAATCCTGATGACCCCCACAATATGACCACTATAATTTTAGTACTTTGTTATTGAGATGGCGGTACAATAACAGTAATAATTCTGTCATTACAAATTATGAAGTACGTGTAAATAATAACTGTAACTTTCATAATAATTCTAAGTTACTACTACTACTACTGCTGCTGCTGCTGTTGCTACTGCTACTGCTACTGCTACTGCTACTGCTATTGCTGCTGCTGCTGCTACTACTACTACTACTACTACTACTACTACTACTACTACCACTACTACTACTACTACTACTACTACTACTACTACTACTACCACTACTACTACTACTACTACTACTACTACTACTACTACTACTACTACTACTACTACTGCTACTACCGAAAGCACAAACAGTGGTTATATAACTAGATAAATACCAAAATATGTAATTATGAATTGATATATAATGTCTGATCGCCATAACATTTATAATTTCTGTAAATTCATATTCCCCATATGCCATTATGTGGCCTGGGGGTGTAAATAAAATAATCTTAATCTGAATCTGAATCTTCATGGCCCTGGATGTGAATAACAAATGCGTCATGCGTCAAAGGGAACTAACAGTTATACATAGAATATGGTCTATATTATGAGTTTTCTATGAACACCAATTACATGGAGGGTTCAGTCAGCCACTCAAGTACCAGTCCTTACGTCTTAATCAATTACGTCACTAGGTAGGTGACGTCGCAATCATAAGGACGTATCCAGCTCCAATAAAAACATCGAAAGGTCCGTCGACAGTGTACAACTGGTATGTCCTTGACGGATTTACAATTTAATAAACATTATGCTCAACATTTTGAAAGACTGGGAGCTCTTGCTATCATAGGCATGTACAGCGAGGCAAATTAGGTTCAAAATGGCCACCAGCTTAGCTGTATAGTTCCCTTGAAAACTAGATTCTGGAAGTGCAATGTCAAAGTACATGATTCCATTCCAACACACATACAAGGGGTCGGGGCGTAGTTCAAAGTGGTCGGGGAATAGCTAGAAATGGGCGCGGCATAACTAGAAATGGATCCCCTATTCCTGCCTTTGATAATTACTAAATCTGAAAAGACAAATTTGTGTTATATCTGCATATGCTTATTCGCGCGCTCTTTGAGAGAGGGTGTGTTACATGCAGCTGCTGATCCCCGGGGTAGGACCGTCTTTGACGAGTGATAAGCCGCGTATGGCAGCGTCTTGTCAGAAAAAGGCTCTAATGTCTAAAAGCCGAGCGCAATAGATTAGAGTGTGTTAGGTTCATAGGTCATCTTTGATAGACGTTACTAAAGCATAGATCAAGTAATATACAAGAAAATAATTTGCTTCTGGCCTAGATGGGTTGAACTTGGGTACAGGTGTCGTGTGGTTCAAAGAAACTCGCAAGTGTGTGTATCTTGAAATACGTGAATGTATCCAGAGGCGTTATCTTTATAAGCAGACGAGGCGTCATTGCCATAATAATATAAGCTATTTATGTTTAACGTGGGTTCACACCAGAGTTAATTAGGAGTAGCACCAAACCGAAATATGGCGTTATTCCAGATTAACTCGCTAGTGTGAACGGGGCTTAGGCAGTGTTCTCTCTTGAGATTTAATCAGGAATAACGTCATACGTTAGTATGGCGTTATTCCTGATTAAGTGTCTAGTGAGAACACGGCCTTAGTTTATTCGGTAACCTGTTTATAGCGGACACATGCTGTTGGAGGCATACGGTTGAGGTGCTTTTAGAAGGGTGGTAAAAACTGATTAAAGAGGCGTCATCGTGCGCTTACAAAATCAACCTACTTTGATAAATGTCTTGTAAACTCTTAGGCCGTTACGGCTTTGCGAGACCTGTCACTGGTACCCACAGTTTGCCTGTATATATAAATATATATATATATATATACATATATATATATATATATATATATATATATATATATATATATATATATATATATATATATATATATATATATATATATATATATATATATATATATATATATATATATATATATATATATATATATATATATATATATAGGCAATCGAATAACAAATAAGAAATGTCACACACTCATTGATGCAACTATATGAATAAAACTGACCTGAAACATAAAATATATGACTCTGGATATTTAGCAGTTCGTCCGTCCATTCTTCACTTTTTATGTACAATGTCATTAACCTTTGAGCATGGAAAGGTGCCCAGCACAGGAAGAACGCAACTACAACCGCGACTGCAATAATAATAATAATAATAATAATAATAATAATAATAATAATAATAATAATAATAATAATAATGATAATGATAATGATAATGATGATGATGATGATGATGATGACTATGATGATAATGATGATGATGGTGATGATGATGATAATACAACTATTTATGGTGGCATGACGAGTACGACCACATCTAGAGTAAGAAAAACGTTGAGAATGAATATGGTGATGACCACAACAACGGGTGGTGGTGGTGGTGGTGGTGGTGGTGGTGGTGGTGGTGGTGGTGGCGGCTACTCCAGATTAACTCTCTGGTGCGAAACTGCCTTGGTGTTATACAAAGATCTCAAACCTAGTTCCTGGCTCTCTGATTTGACCTGAATAATGCAAGCTGATTAACGTGCACGTGAATGAGTACACAGATGTATGCCTCCTGTGGGTTCTTGTCTATATTAAGGCGTGTTTCTATTTGTTGTTTCATGTTCTAGCCCCGATTTTCAGCTTTGAAGTCGTGTTTATTGTCTTTGCAATTGCCTCTACATTGGACGTTCTGAGGTAGAAACTAAGTAGTCCATAATTTCTACAAATACTAAAACTGTCTTTATAAACAGCCATAACCTTAGAGCTTTGCGCTGGAATTTTGCCATTGCAATTCGGTAATGAGTGGTGTAGTTTAAAAATAATAAGACGGGATGTTATGTTGTATTTGCTACATGCCTTCCTTATTCTGAGCAAGAGCAGGTCTCACTACCTGTAATATCATCCGGTGAAAAAACGTAGCTTCCAGAATGGAATCCAACGTTCGAATAAACGGAATAGTTGGATAGTGTATATGGGACACGAATAACATAAATCAACGTGACAATTCGAAACATCAGCTTATGTAATAAATAGAATCAAAAACGCATTGCCATTTCGTATCAAAATTACCCCACCCGTTTAATAAGAGCAAACCTTTTAAGAAATTCGCTTTAAGATACAAACAAGATGTTACTAAATTCGTGTGCTAGATTTGATACGGGCTGGAAACTCGGTTGAGAGTTTCTATTTTTATTAACTTTATCTAATACGGCGCTCTGTTGTTGAGAAACTAGTTCTGCTATAAAGAAACACAAGGAAAGCTGTATTCTGCCCGATGTGTGCCTTCTACATAGAATGACTCTTTATTCACATTAGGCCGTTGGCCCTTGAGAGAAGACAACTAATACTAATATGTATGACGGGTTACATGTCCAACCAAGTTTAACATCCCTTCGCGAAATGTGTTCTACAAAGATTATGCGCGCTGGCTTCAGGTGACTAAGGCATCATTCGCATTGCCTAACCCTGTTTAATTAGCTCGTGTACTATGTAGGTGAATATACAGCCGATATATGTGTGTGAATTCACACTGGTGGAAGATAATCCTGGACTGTACGGTAGCGCTACCTGGCTGAGAGTGACACTGGTGGAAGATAATCCTGGACTGTACGGTAGCGCTACCTGGCTGAGAGTGAGATAAAATGATGACCGTAACGTTAGCCGACCTAGAGTGAGACAAATGCAGACGGTAACGCTAGTTGGCAAATCTTGAGGGAATAGGCGTCGTTCATACAGGGAAACAATAACGATATCTCGGAAGATACAAAGCCGATTTTGATATTACGCCCGTGTTCCCACTAGAGTGTTAATACTTCGGCATGGCCTTACTCCAGACTAACCCTCGAGTGTGAACACAACAGCAGTATTTATTTCTGGACAAGAGGCAGTCTAGTTATAGTACATACTGAGCCATTTCGTGACTGATCTATTAATTCTTACATCCCACCTATAACCGATATATGCCTTTGGAGCCAGAAAATAACTAAACTAATCATTATGTATTTGGAGACATGCCATTCTCATTACTCATTCAGAGATATATCCCTGGCCATGATTAGACTAGGTGATGAATGTGTATGATGGTCTAAACAGAATACTAATTTCTAGCGCAATTCCACAAAAATAACACTCTTCAAAAAATCAATGCGTGCTATATGCAAATATCAATGTTTTCTCTAAGAAGATTATTACTCCCAGTGTTGTGTTTGCTAAGTGACTATTTCAGTACCTGAATCTTCGACATATGCCATCAGCTGACAAGATGATGAATGATATATAGAGGAATTCAGATCAGATCGATGGAAATAGTCCGGTAAATGAGATCGGTGTAAAATATATTTGTATATTAATAGCCAGCCTATTATTGGCTAAACACAGATATGCACAATTCCCAGTAGTCAGAGTTATAAACCAATCCCAGTTGGAAACAATTCTAGTTGGCCATTTCCTCAGCACCCATACAGTCCCATAGGTATGTACTAATCCCAATGTGTCCACCAATCATATTGCGTCATAGCTAACTACCTGACGTGTAAGATGACGTCATGATCAATTACGTCATAGATAACGTAGCAAATTCGTTATGAAAGATTAATCGGTGACGAACTATAAGCGTTGTTATACGAATTGTCTGTCTTTATTATTTAATAAACATGCTGTTGAATATTTTGAAACTATTTTGACTGGGCGCTTTGCTGTCCCCCCCCCCCTCTCCTCGCCCGGTCATAGGTATGCACTAATTCATGTTGTCCCCTATCCTCGCCCAGCCATAGGAATGCACTAATCCCTGTTGTTCCCCACCCCCCACCCCTCCTCGTCCAGTCATAGGTATGCACAAATCCCTGTTGCTCCCACCCTCTTCTCGCCCAGTCATAGGTATGCACTAATCCACGTTGTCTCCTATCTCGCCCAGCCATAGGTATGCACTAATCCCTGGTGCCCTCCTCTCCTCGTCCAGTCATATGTATGCACTAATCCTTGCTGCCCCCCCCCACCCCACCTCTACTCGCCCAGTCATGGGTATACACTAATCCCTGTTGTCCCCCTCTCCTCGCCCAGTCATATGTATGTACTAATACCCGTTGTCTCCTTCTCCTCGACCAGTCATAGGTATGCACTACTCCCTGTTGTCCCCGTGCCCTCGCCCACTCATAGGTATACACTAATCCATGCGCCCCCCCCCCGCCTCTCCTCGCCCAGCCATAGGCATGCACTAATCCATGTTGCACCCCTCCCCCTCTCGCCCAGTCATAGGTATACACTAATCCCTGTTGTTCCCATGCCCTAGCCCACCCATAGGTATACACTAATCCATGTTGCAACCCCTCCCCCCCCCCGCCCAGACGTAGGCATGCACTAATCCCATTGACATAAATAGTTCCAACCCATTTGAAGCCTTGTTTTCATCCTTGGAAGAGCGTGTCTACAGTTTCAATGGCTACCAACGATGAACTCCAAACCCCAACCAAGAATTTCTAAAGGAAGCTAACATATATGAGCAGACTATGCCCCGTTTCTTGGCCGCCATTGCATGAGTACCGCTATTCCAAATCCATGCAAGAGCAGATTCAAATACGGGACGCTTCTAGAGCAAGCATGAGCTTGAGAGACAAGCATCCATGATGACGCGATTGCAGTAGCGATATCAACTTGCTCACCACTACTATATTAGCATGTGACGTCGTCATGCGCGTGTAATGGAACATGAAGTGTAGTATTTCGCCTTTATTTCATCATACTCCTAGCAACGGAGACAATGAACTTTCAAGGGCCAAATCGCTAGCGAAGATCTGAACTCGGAAGTATTTTATCACATAACAAGCAGATTGGCAAAAGAACAGATGCACTCAGATCAAAGCATGTTTATGACAACACACATAAAAACCATAGTAAGATTTTAGGATATTAGTCACCAGTTCCCCCGCTAATTCAATTAACACGTTACTCAAATTCAGCGACATGGGAATTCAGAAACCGTGAATGAAAAGAGGAAAACGTGTCTTCAATAATTCAGATTTCAACAGTAATTTGATCCACCAGCTCTCCAAACACAACTATCAAGTAGAAAGACTGTATGTAATCTGTTGCGGCAACACAGCCGATATACTAAGAATCCATTTGCTGCTATGCTCCGCCCATCTCTTGCTAAGCTACGCTCCATAGAGGGGCGTGTGTTGGAATCAATTTTATACTTTGAGCTGTGAATTACCAGAATCGCGGAATCAAGGTAACTCTTTAGGTAATCTGTTCAATATTTTGAAATTTATTTGACCGGGTGCCGAAACAAGAGCTCCCATTCAAATTTGTTTCAAAATATTCATCAGAATGTTTATTAAATTGTAAAATAATGAAAGACAGTCGCAAACTTTCAAGCTTCAAGACGGAGATATAATTTACCATTATGATTGTGACGTCAGCTCAGTGGCGTAATTGATTATACTTGAGTAACTGACTGGATACCCCTATAGTTGAACAGGTCATCTAAAGTCGTCGCGAATACCAGTCCCGTAGACAAACAATATTGCCCGCAGATATACAAACAATGGGCATGTTCAACGACTCGTGGACATGCGCAGGACCATAGCATACGTCCTGAGTATGCCTGGATATTTGACTGTATAATGAAAGCTACCAGGTATCAATTCCCAAGTGTATGGAGTAATCCGAGCTGTCCCTCAAATATCTAGCCTCGTGATCAAATACGTCACTTGTAGCTACACTAATAAATTTGAAAAGTTGCTCACGAACGTGTATGAATTGTAAGTCTTTGGTTAATATACTATTTTAGTGTAGCCATTCTCTTAACATCTCTTGTGTCAACAGCGCCTCAGGGCGCTCAAAATACTACTTGATATATCAATTAAACATTTTGATGGTCAATATTTTTCAAGATATTTTAATTTGAGAAGACTGTTTTTGGAAATTTACCACTGAATATTTTTTCACCGACTTGACCATTAACAGGGGGGGGGGGGGGGCGGGGGGGTTAATGGTAAATAGATTTAAAGTTTATACAGAGCCAGTGTCTATCTGCAGGCCGAGAGGTGAGTATTTTTTGAAAATTTACCACTAGAATGACTGACTCGGTTACCCAGCCAGTCATCCCAGTGGTAAATATTCAAAAATACTCTTCTCTAGACCTTTAAAATAGCCATGTCTGATGACCACTGCTGTTAAGGGTTTTTGGTCAGTTTGACCATTAAAGGGTTAATTTGACACAAGAGGAGTTAAATATCCTGAAAGTCATTTGACTGGGAGCCGTTGCTAGTTTCCAAATATTCACCATCGTTACCGTAATCTGACCTCGTAATTGGGACTCAAAGTCAACACGATTCCAACACATATATAAAGGGGGCGGAGCTTGACTACCGATTGGTCGATTATACCTAGAAATGAATCGGCCACGTATTACGGCTTTTATCCCTGTCAGTATAAAACCATAGCTTAAAATGCCGTTCGAAAAGTATGTTGCTGCAGATACTCTCAGCGACATCCGTTTCAAATCAATGTTTCAGTCGTTCCGATATGCCCGAGGGAATCTGTGTTGATAACAAGATGCAAAACTCCTTCCCAGAGACGCATAGAATGTCTACCACCCTTTCACATGTCTTCTCATAGGAACTCTGTATTTTAAGAGGGACTCTAAATCACCATGCGCTTCGTTAACTGACAGTATGTCCTGACCTTATCTTAGATTCGCCCGTGCCTTGGCCGTGAAATAATGACCCTACAGTTCTTCGCTCGCTTCTCTCTGAGATAATGAAATGCAGTTCGCGCAAGAGCGATCGCGGCATTAGGACATATGGCCTATATGGTAAATGATATTGCTACATACTATCCGTACACAAAGTTGAGGAGGGGGGAGGTGAGGTGGCGGTGCTGTGGTATTACAATACAGTGGCAGATAATTCATTCTTAAATCAGTGCCTACTAGTTGGTTGTAACGTCATAGAGTGGTCATGGGGTGCTTAACGTATCATTTTTCGGTAGATTGGGGGCATGTTTCTATTTACTCGTAATGCATTTATGTGGTATAAAATGAACCGTTCTCGAGATATATGCCATAGTATACTCGATTGCAGCCATCTTGCCATCCATCTTGAATTCAACATATTCCACTCAAAAGATTTTATTAGATTTTTATACATCATTCCTAAGACATAAATAGACAAAATATACGTGGTTTCATTACTGTTGCAATTAGTGCTGGGTCAAACGTCATTTGACTGGACTACTGTACTTTATTTTAGCGGTGATTCGTTTACTAAACCGTTCTTAATTCTAGGCTCTTAAATATAATTCCTAGTTCTAGTCACGCTTCGGTGTATTCTATTGAATCTATTCTAGACTAGTCCTAATTAGCTATAATTGCTTTCGAATAAAGAAATCTTCAAATAAACCATAACCAAGCTAAACGTAAGTTCCTCTCTCTAACTGGCTAACCGTTAACTGTAGCGAGCAAATTGCATAGCTAACGGACTAACGAGTACGGTACAATCGCATAGCCACACATCGTAATACAAGCACGGCGGATTACAGCATATCAAGACAGAGTTATGTTCACGAAACGTCCGTATAAAAATGACTAATGGACCTTTCCAGTTTTAGCTATGCCTCGCCTATCCCTAGTTAAGCTCCACCCACGTTCCGCCCATGTTGGGATCGATCGATTCCTGAACTCTATGACTATTAATTTCCGGAAAACAATACAGATAAGCTGTTGAATATGTTGGAACTAATTTGACGGGGTGCTGTTGCTGCCTATCATCAATTATGCGTCCGTGACGTACTTATCTACATCACTCATGACGTCATTGATTATGACGTCATCCTACGTGTAACCTAGTTGATTATGGCGGCATATGATGGATGGATAAACTGGAAGGATCGATTGCCTTGACTGTCCATATTCAGGCAAGTTCGTGTCTCTGTTGGGTCTATGGCGATGTCATGCGATTATAATCACGTGATTGTTAGTGGGTATCGTACTCTTTTTAATCGTAGCATCGTATAGAAGAATACGTCGGAGGATAGCATAGCTCATTATAAAAATTCACTGGCTGACACTGTCGCGATCTGCATAAACGATTCTGGAATGCCACCGCATCCACAAAGGCCTACTCGCTAGACGGATTACTTGTTTCCACACGATCGATCGAACAGCATTTGTTTCCTACAGCGTAAGACACATTCTGCTGACTGTCAAAAATATATGCTCATTGCGATAACTGCTTAAGATCAAATTGCTTCGAATGGAGCTGTGGCATACGATCATGGTTGAAATTACTACCCTATCTGTTGAGCGTGGCCTTGGATTTAGGAACATACCAAGTCCGGTTAGTGCGTGTTCTGTTTCCGCCATTTGAAAATAATGAATGTGTGTCTAACGGTTATTATTTACCGTAAAGCACCGGTTCGCCTGCCATCAAGAGTTTGTTATACTTTATTTACCGTACACACAGCATATGTTCTGTATGCTGTAGATGGCGCATGTGAGATATGGCGAGCGGACGCCTATTACATGAGCCGAATTTAATGCTGATACTGCATGTAGAAGCATCAAATTTCAATCAAAAGATTTGATCTAATATACTGCAAATACAATGTTTAGATTTCTGATGAAACAGATGCATGTGTGCTCAGGATCGAGATGTATATGAATGAAACAAATAAGATAATATGGGAAGTGGTGAATGGTATTAGCAAAGAAAATTGGTATAGATACAGAAATAATATAAGTATATAAAAGTACTGCTACAAGTGCTAAATGTTATTAACACTTACTCAGCTAGCGTATACGCTGGCATGCAGAGACTGACCGCTATTTAACAACGGATGGATACATTTTCATTTACATAGGTGTGTGTTACGGTTGTTATGGTTATAGTGTCTGTGTCTACTGAACAGATGGCGTGGATATATTGTTATATTTATGAGAATGTCTACTATAAAGTTCAAATCCTAGAAACAACTTTTGATAGCAAAATAATAGTAGGCCTAAATTGTATTGTTGGCTATATCATCCCGTAAAATGTGTTTGCTACGTGTTTGATTAAATGACATGTTTAGGCTATCAATCATCGGAAAACGTAGTGGTAGCAATTGTAACCTTTATATTTTGTTATGGTCGTTCAAGGAGCCAAAGAGTTCTGCTCGGGTAGGTAGATACCTTATCGGGCATATACAATGGAGCTTACCACTTTACCCATCCATCATAGGACGTCATAATCAACTAGACACGTGTAGAACGACATCATAATCAATGCTGTCATTATATAGATAAGTAGGTCACGAAGGCATAATTGAAGACGGACTATGCATCGTTGTGAAGTGTATGTCTTTACTATTTAACACACATTTTGTTGAATATTCTGAAACAAAGTTATCTGGGTGCTGTTGCTGCCATAGGCAGCAACAACACCCAGTCAAACTAGTTACAAAATATTCAGCAGCTTACCTTATTGTTTTCAGGAAATTGATAGTCGGGGCGTTCAGGGATCGATCGATCCCAACACGGCGAAGTGTGGGTGGAAGCTCCATTAGTTACAATACATAGTTTATTGTGTGAGGTTCAGAACCAAAAGATAGAGTTCATTAAAACATATCGACTCTCGTGTCCTAAAGAAAATCCATAATGTGGTTACAAAGGACAGGTGGTCTCTCTACCAGATCCGCCAGTCATTCTTCAGAACCGCCGAATCGATCTTTCAGAACGAGAAGAGAATTAGCACATTTCTAACAATCAGCTGTTATTTATTATCACGCGCGTAAAATATATCACATGTTTATGGTTACCCCGCGGTGAATGAGCCCATTCATTACAAGAGATGGCTACGTGAACGATTCTTTAATACGAGAAGTGCGCATTTGGTCAGCATTCTTCTTTTAATGTAGAAGCCACGAGGTATACCTAGCTTAACTAAGAGACACTTCACATACCACAACTAACCCACATCACCCCCACCACCCACCAGAATTTGTCACATTGTTGAACGCGACAAGTAATTAAAGGTAAATACGTTTAGACTTGTCAATGATGGGCACCTGCGTTTTGAGCCCAGAGATGGCGGTTCCTGGAGCATGGGTCACCATCATCTGGCAAGAATGGGCATATACGTTGCGTTAAAGGGGAACACAAGAAGGGTTGCCATCGTTTGCATAAAACACGCAATTCTATCGTAGAGCCCATATTTAAGCTACTGCCTAAAAATTTCCTGCGATATTTATATATAAATCCGATTAAAATGGTGTTAAAAACGCTATGTTGCTATAATTTTCTCCGAGTTAATTAAACCAATGACGTCATAGGTTGAATCCCATCCGACAAGAACCATGATAACGGCACTCTGAAGACAGGAGTGCATGCATTTGGATGATGATATCTCTATCGGTGATAATGCTACCGACATCATTTATATATGTACAGATTGAAGAGATTAAGACGTTTATCACACTATTGCAACTTTACGGAAAATATTTGTTATTTTCATACATTAGTTGCCGAACCTTAAGATGACCATTTTCTATGAAGATATCTGCCAATTGCATGAATATTACAATATCTCAGGAGGTTTTGAGGCTAATATGAGAACATAAGTACCTAAAGAGGGACTGGATGTGTGTAAGAACTATTTAAACTCATATTAATAGATGAAACGTTAATAACAGTATCTGCCGTAGCGCCAGTGAGAGTGCTAATTCAAAAGTGGCAATTATATTGATATGCCTATACTATGGCGCCATTCATTTATCTAAAGATCAAAACTTGATGTCAAAATCGGCACCATCAGAGAATCAGACAAAGGACTGTTATTATATATTCTTCAACATTTCCGCAAATATAGTTTATATATTCCTAACACCGCTGAGGAGAAACACCCTAAAAACGCAATTCGCAATTTTATTGCGATAGTGTTGGATGACAGCGAGAAAAATGTTCAACTTATGACGTCATACACCTCATCCTGGAATAGAAACTTAACTAATGTGTCACATATTTAAATAACGAAGATATATATTTCTAATTTGAGCACAGAACTTACAATTATATTTTTGAAAACGTTACGGTCTGTAGATTCATTTTATACAAAGTAGTATAGAGGGTCTGGTGTTTCCCTTTATGCAGCCACCCTCTTAGTGCACATGTTTTGATAACTCATAACGTGTTCAATATAGAACACGAATTAATCGCTTCCACTTTATGCTAGTAGCCTTTGCTGTGGCATAAGCATTTTAACAATCACATGGCAGATAGCAGTTTGTCATTAACAATATTAATCAATAATAATAAATAAATTAACAGAAAATATGCATTGTTATCATTATCAATTATTGACTTCACCATTTCCATCAATGTTATTATCATCAACCGTGTCATCATTATTATCATCATCCTTGTCATCTTTATCGGTTAAATCCTTATATCTTCACCATCGTTAACGCCCAACCCGCCAGCCCCCACCCCAAGGGGCTTCCACAAGGTATTCCCTCCCCATTTCCTACACGAAACAGACACGAAAGTGAACCGATGAAACCAAGTCGCATAAAGAAAACTGCCAGCCCTGCTTAACTCCGGTATTCGATGCGGACACCATTGCAGAGTAGTTAGGTAAATGCTAGCAATGAATTTTCTTAAACTAATATGGTATATTTGAGGAGATTGCCTGTTTAACGAGCTTATCTTATCACTTCATCACCCCTCCCAAGCAAGTCGTGACAACATGAGAGAATATAAACCTGGACATCGTGACAAAGAGAGAAGTTTATCATACACCATGCTGTGACTGGTACAATAACCTATACAACCAACAACTAAATACCTTTAGAAGCACTACTCCCTCCCTCCCTCCCTCCCTCCCTCCCTCCCTCCCTCCCTCCCTCCCTCCCTCTCTCTCTCTCTCTCTCTCTCTCTCTCTCTCTCTCTCTCTCTCTCTCTCTCTCTCTCTCTCTCTCTCTCTCTCTCCTCATTCGTTCTCCAAATCTCCTTCTATCTCTTGCCTCCTCACCCGCCCCCTTCCGCTCCCTTACATCACTATTTTGCTCTCTTTCATATGATATCCTACATCTGACTGGAATCTCGTCTATTTAACCAGTAGTTGTTTAGCCGTCGATATCGTTTCAGTATTGATAGACGGAAAAGTCGAATCCAATTAACCTTATTGCCACATTAAGATTGGAGCAGCATCTCCTGGTTGCGAAAGTTCAAAGATTACTCACCATATATTGGCAGTAATCGATATTGTCTCTAAGCAACTACTCAATTAGACCATCTTATCTTACGCCAAGTATATGTAGTCAGAGCATCCTGAGCCGGCGTAGCCGGGTGCCTCTGCTGGGGGAATAAAGTTAGTCACCCTATTAACGTAAGGATAGTTATTGACCTACTCTATTTCCACAAGGTTGCCAACACAAACACAAATATGTATCGTTCTAGCTTCTTATGCTGGTTCAACGTTAAAAAATCTGTAATGCAAAGCAATGATGGAATCCATTTCTAGTCGTACTCCGCCCATTTCTCAGAAAGCACAGGTCACATTTTACTTGCATTGGAACAGCTCCAAGTAAAATTAGTTTCAAAATATTCAACAGAAAGTTTATTAAGTTGTAATTTCATCAACTGCATTTAATTGTTGATGGTTGGGGTAGTGGAGGCGACGGTAGTAGTAGTAGTAGTAGTAGTAGTAGTAGTAGTAGCAGTAGTAGTAGTAGTAGTAGTAGTAGTAGTAGTAGTAGTAGTAGTAGTAGTAGTAGTAGTAGTAGTAGTAGTAGCAGCAGTAGCAGCAGCAGCAGCAGTAGCACTAGTAGTAGTAGTAGTAGTAGTAGTAGTAGTAGTAGTAGTAGTAGTAGTAGTAGTAGTAGTAGTAGTAGTAGTAGTAGTAGTAGTAGTAGTAGTAGTAGTAGTAGTAGTAGTAGTAATAACGTCATTCATTAAATAGTACTATGAGCAGGGCTGGTGTCAAATACAAACGGTGTATTTGAAGTAATTTAAATACGTTTTTCAAATATTTGAATGTATTTGTACTTGTAACGTATTTAAGGCAAAAGTATTAGAGTTATCATATCTTCGATAACTTCTGCATGACATACACTGTTGAGTATTTTAAAATTAATTTAGCTAACAACCGCAAGTGAAATCTTTGTCAAAATAAACAATAGTATGGCTGTGTTGAAATATAATTACGAGGTCGTCAGTGTTAAAAATATGGCCCAATAATCGTATAATGATAATTGTATTATAAAACACACAGACTACGTCCCATTAAACACTGAGCTAAACCTTTTTATAAATAGTTACAGATTGCCTTGAAATTAATTTTTTTAATTATTTTTCATACACTTCACTCACGCATGTCATCCTCAATTTTAATTAGCCTGGTTTAAAAGAAGATGGAAATGAACTTTCAAACAAATCTTTTTTCCAAATATTCACATGATTTTCTGTTTTATGTAGCATAAATTCTCAATGCATATATAGAATGAAATGAGGTTTGCTTCCAGTCTGGCCTTTGCTTGCTGTTGCATCCCAATTCCTTAAACCAATGTACATGTACAGTACTGTACTGCTATCTAACTAAATCCTACTGTCTGAGTCTTGTATAGCTGGTTTACTTATCAAATTATTATCACTAGTAGAATGGACAATTATCCCCTCTCAAAACAAGCTAGGTAGAGCTGGTTAAGTTACAGCAACACCTCTATTATACTACCTTGTAGGACTCATTACCAGAGTCTTAACCCTTTTTACCATGAATTGTATATTCAAATCATTCATTTAGATGGGGTTGGTTGGTGAATGTGTGGCTAATTACCCTTTCTCACACTTATGTCAAGTGATTAAAATTTAAAAGAAAGGATCATGGAGATGTTGGAAATAGTGTTGTTTTCTTAGACAGCAGCAGCCTACAAGCATTGCTTTTCTGTATGGAAATCAGTTATCGTGTGAAAAGCAATGAAACTTGGGACTCTGAAATTTCAGAAACTTACGAATAAAATGAAAGTTCTCAATATTTGTGGGTACAATTTGAATAACAGTTTTTCCAAGAAACAACTTTCAGTCAGATAGCTTTCGTATATCTAAATAAATAAACAAACAAAATAAGTAAATAAACCCTGCTATCCCATGCATAACGAAATTACAAAAAAACTGGTTTTAAAGGTAATAAATATATCCCAGTCTAATTCTTGCCCGTCATTACGACACTTCTACGCGACAAGCAATTCCTCGGTAAATGTTTAGTACTGTTTGTCATACTTTTAGTAGTTAAGATTTAGCATAAGAATTAAGGTTTCTGCTTTTACAGGCCAATGGAAGACTATTTTTGAAAATTCACCACGGGAATGACTAGCTTGCTTATCTAGCCAGCCATTCCTGTGTTAAAGTTAAAAAAAATAGTCTTCTCTTGGCTTGTAAATGGGTAATACTCAAGAGCAATGTAGAGAGCATTTTCGGCTGGCTTAACCATTAAACGGGTTAACAGCATAAAACGGTGATAGATCAAGTGTGTCTGAGTCAGAGACTTGTTTAGCCTGTCTAAATCTCACAGGTCGTATCAGTAGTGGATTTGGCAATTGTCGCCTTTCAAAGAACCCTAGGTAGAGCTCGCTACGTATTAACACCACCTCCATTGTACTTACTTACATGACTCTATACCTGAGTTTTAACAATTTTCATCATGAATTTTATATTTATAGAACTCATTTAGATGGGGGTTAATTATCCTTTATCATAATGATGTCAAAAGATTAATTGTAGAAGAAATATTGGTGTACATTTTCCAAATAGTATTGCTTTCTTAGACAGTAGCAGCACACAGCAACATTGGTTTTCACACTAAATAAAAGATCGGAATATTTTTGGCAACAATTTGAATACAAGCTTTTGAATGAGATAAATAAACCTTGTTTAATGTTATCCCATTCTGTCTGAACTTTAATTAACCTGCTTTCAACGGTAATATATATATATATATATATATATATATATATATATATATATATATATATATATATATATATATATATATATATATATATATATATATATATATATATATATATATATATATATATATATATATATATAAATATATATGAAATTAATAACTATTTTTAAATAATTTGACACGGCGTCTTATAATCATAGGCAGCAACATCTCTCAGTAAAATCGTTTAAAAATTAAGCACACGAGTTTGTATTACAGGTACATATTCATAGCAGAATGGTTCAAAGTAAAATTGTTAAATTTATATACTTTTAGAGGCTTAAATTGCGTGCCTAGATGTACTGAAACGTGGTCGACCTTAACATATTACGATTTCAGTACACACAAATTAATATAATATTTTGAGTTGTTAAATTTAATTAGAGGCACGAGTCTCTAATTCAATTTCACCAGTAAGCCTATGAAATTTATTTATATGGAATGAAATCTTCAAATATTAAGATCTATTTCGTTTCATTACACCGATGTACATAATTTAAGCCTCTAAGAGTATATAATTTCAACCATGTTATTTTCAAGCATTTTGGTGTGAATATGCACCTTTAATATTTATTCTCTATACTCCCTATAGGAAATGTCATTTACGATTTTCAGTTATACAGAAACCCGCAATCATGAAAGCCCCGCTGGCAAAGCAGAAGTTATTGTCTTGCGGATTTGGTCTGGTGGAAGTATCTGTGGCCTATGATGCTAAGAAAATGAGTATGTTAGCATATTAAAGCACCTGACAGGGTCCATTTTGGCATAAAGCGTGAAGGGAATAGGCCTTGGAACGATTGACATGGATCAGGAAAGTATAATGTTATCAAACCAAAATAAGATACTGAAATATGTAAGTGTTTATGTGTATTTAAACACGGAAAGCAAACCGTATCTACCATTTTTAAGTTGATGTAATTTTGCATTAACAATGCAGGTTAACTAACTTTACTAACTAGTTTACTATTTCAGCGTTGGCTGGGATCTAGTCAACTCTGTTTAACTATAGTTAGCCCGTCAAACTTGAACACAGATATGGTATACAGATACTTTCATCTCCAAATGTGTCAAAATAAGATACTGATATCATAGATATTTTCCTTACATGCCATTTTCATTCAGGAAATAATACTTGTTTCATTTTTCACCCTTAGTTTGGTATCGTGTCCTGTAAATTTACCATAAATATTTGTATTTATATTTAAATATTTTACTAAAAACACGTACTTGACTGTAGCTCTGACTGTGAGTACTATCTATACCTACCCTACTCGGTTTACTTAATGCGAGTCACAAATGGAAGAATCCTATCTACCATTCAAGCATATGACTTCATGATCAATTACGTCACATATATGCTGACGTCACAATGCATAATGTAGCTCGCGGGGTGGCGATGGGCCGTTCCGGTGTATGGTGTCAGCTCGCCGCGTCGCATGGTCATGACGAGTGGTGATGCTGGCTAGCCACAGGTCTTGGGGTTACGGATCCCATGCGACACTGCCCTACGGGTAACAAAGATCGGCTCCTAAGGCCGATGGAACTCAATCGTTCCGGTGGGGCCGTGCGACCATCGTCACGAAAATTAAACACAACAGCCCATGAATTTGTGGCACCGGTATGCCCGTCTATAACAATTTCGTGATCTATGGACTTACAATATTTGATTGGTGACCTAACTTAAATAAGTCTATACAATTGATTTACCTAAAACAGATTATCAAGTTTGCTAGATAAAAATGAGCATACGAAAATACAAGTCATAGAGACAGCCTGATGAACTTTTAAACGGGTGGCTCCCGGAGGTACTCAATCACCCGTTTGTTTTCTCTCTGACTATAACATACATCAATGTGTCAGTTCATTTAGACTCGTAGGTCCGCAGAGGTATCCCCGGAAAGGAGACTCCCGCATACGAGATCACTAATTAATTTAATATAAGCTATTATACATCTAAGCTGAAAGGAAAGAAAGTTATCTTTTATAGTGGCGAAATTACTTCTGATGCTCTTTTTGGGTGAGAAGTAGTAGCCTCGCGCGGGCCTCCGTCACAGGAAAATGCTGCCAGCGCTTAAAGCGGGAGAAGAGTATTCGCCAAAAAGGGCCCACTCTAATATTCAACCAAAATGCTATAAAGGAAAGACCATACCTAGTGAAATTATGACTATAATGTTGCGTGCTGTTTTACGTGAAGACGGGACGAGCGATTCCCGAGGGATTCCCCCGTCACCGTCTTATGTAGTTTCAAATATGCTGAATTAGTAGGTGCCGCTTTTATTTATGCGGGCCTTCTTCTATGCCTAGCCTAACATTTAGTTTTTAGAGACAAGAACTAGCTTAGGCCGCAAATGACGGGCGCCCTACCTAGCTTTTAGATACGGCTGTCATTGAGGGCGGATGTCCTAAGACATCAACACTGAAGACAGCGTACATACATGTTATATCGCAAGACCTCCGAGCTTGGTGAGAAAACGGGCCCCTTGCTCCATAACCACATAAAACCAGGTTTTAGGCCGCTGATCTATCGTTATGGTGTGGGTAAGAGAGACGAATACCCACCGTGAATGTCCTTCCCGTGAGGGCGTGGCGGATCCTAACATCTTGCCCAGACATTCTTACAGAATTCGGTGGGGATGCGTATTTCGCTCGTCACCAGGTCCTTTGGAGCTAACCTTATTAACCTGATGTTAGGTTTAAACGCAAGTTGCTCAGTTATGCACTGTGGTAGGGGGTGGGGGAGGCTCCCTAGAAGATGAGAAAGAAATTAATAATTATAATATGTTTTCGCAGTGCTTCCTACATTGCAAGGATAACTAACTACTAGGTATCAGAAGACACACAGGAGGTGTGTGTGTGACACCACACCCTGGCCATCACCCCTCGGAAACACCAATAGTTTCCCAGGGTCGGATCAGTCCGTGGTGCGGATAGGGACATCCAAACAATTAAGAAGCCACAAGGCTTAGTGGAACATGAAGAGAGACAATAACTTATAATAGGCCCAATAGGTATGTTGGCCAATTTTACACAACCTTGCCGGAGTGTGGGGCTAGAGTATCGCAACTACCGGAAAAGAGGCGTACACTATGTGTTTCTTGACGAAGAAATTGTCTCTAATCATATTAAACCTATCCTATTGAGCTAAATAGACAGGCTTTTAGTCGGTAGCATGCCAGGCTAAACAGAGTTATAGCACGGACAGCGACCTCAGTGAAAAATTATTGGTGGCGGGAGAAAGTGATGCATAAATAAATGTTGCTGTATTGTGTTTCCTACGTGCACTGCAGTGCTACGTTTTCTACAAATAAACAAAACATATGAACGGATGGCTGCTCGCCATATATAAAACTAACCAGTACAAGTAATATAATGTGAAATGATCAGAATAATACATATAGTACAGGTTGTTGGACCTACTACGGTGCGGCTAGTAAAAACACCTTATAGTAAAATAAGAATAACTATAAACAGATAAAGAAATTATAACTAGCGGTCCTAAGACCGTTACGGTTCCTTATAGTCATCGGGACCGTTTACAAAGAACAAATTCTTTTAAGATGCGGTGGGTTGGGTGGCTGCCGCAATGCTACGGGAAAGATGATGACCGAGAGCGAGGTGATCTATGTAATAACTGTCTCGGCTGATCGTAGCTGCTTTACAGATCCAACCTGTTCCGCCCCTGGCCGAGGATGCTCTCGAACTCTGGATTTCATCTCCTTTTATACTACTCGTGACGTTATAGGGGCAGGTCTCAACCAATCATCGGCCGAGCAATAGCCAATCAGCGCGCAGCTAATAATGACGCATTCTAGAACTGCTGCGTACACGTGGTTGTGACGTCACGGCAATATTTTGAAGATAATCAAAGGGGATTTCCGTGGATAACTCAGGCATTTCTTAACCGATTTTGAAATGGTCTACAGATCTGGAAAGTCCGTCAAATTCTTGTCTTGATTCATCCCGGATTCGGCGGGAGCAAGCAATTATAGAGGATTACATTGTACCTACTAGGTACACTAAAAGCGCTAACCTATCTAGGACGTGATATATCGCTCTGTCAATGCAGTGGTAAGCGTGCGCATCCGCGCTACGCGTTTTAACGAACTCTCATTGGCTCATATACGCTTATAGCTCTACCAAGGGGCGTGTGCATGTAACGAATCCAGGACGGGCGGCGTGTACCCAGCTTAGCTGGTATGGCCGGCACCTGACCGGTCGATCCGAACTACATCAATGACGTATCTAGATCCGTCATGGGCATTGAAAAGTCTGTCAAGTGTACGAATTGTATATCTTTGATGGATGTATCTGTTGAATATTTTGAAATTAATTTGACTGGGCACTGTTGGTGGCGTAGGAAGCAACAGTCCGCGGTCAAATTTTATTCAACATATTCATCAGCTTAACTGTATAGGTACCTTAAAATTATGATTCTGGGAATTCAGGGTTCAGAGTATATAAAGGGATTACAAAACGTGCATAACATAGGTAGAGCTGGGCAACAAATGGGCAGCGCATAGCTAGAACTGGGCGGGGTATAGCTAGAAATGGGATGAGCATAACTAGAAATGGGCGGATATAGCTTGAAATTGGCGGGTATAGCCTGAAATGGGCAGGGCATAGATAGAAATGGACCCCTCTATTATGTGTAGTGTACATAGAATATAATTGTTCAAACTTAACCTACATTCTGTGCTATTGGCATCTATGCGGCTATGTACTGGTATTTCCCCTGTTAATACAGAAGTGCTAAGACATAAATATTCAATGTACGTAGCCGCGATATTTCATTTCCCATCCATTCCTTCCTGCGTTCAATCACCCGTTTGTTTTCTCTCTGACTATAACATACATCAATGTGTCAGTTCATTTAGTTATCCCTTCCCTTCTGGAAATAGTTGCTATTGAATATTTGACATCAATTCCCTTCAGTGATAACAGTTGGCAAATGATATCGCGAAACCTCTCTTCCTAGGAGGACAAAGACGGCAGCGCAAATGAAGACACAGTTGCGTAATACCATGGAAGATATGACAATATTCTGCGGATAGGCATTGCTTGGACGTGTGGCGGCAAGGGTGGGTAGGTAAAGGTGTATTTTCATATTTGTTTGAGAAAGGAGAAAAATGGTTTAATCATCTTGTCAGAACGTCAGGTCCAATTTCAACACCACATTGCAAGAAACTCTCCAGATATTTACACAAAGACCAGTAATTGCAGGGTAATCGCGGAAAACGTCAAACTATTGATACAAACACAGCTTCGCAAACCTGACAGGGTTTCCTGACGTAGGTAGAGCCACAGCTTTCTTCGTATATTGTTTGAAGAAACTTTGTTAACATTTGGATATTTATAAAGATATATGCATCTCTTGTCTTAAAAGAAATACGAAAACCAGCTTCTGGACCGACCTATCTGGCTTGTACTTAATTCCTAAACAGATTTCAAGATATTTAGTTTGACTAGCTGAAACTAATGCACGATATTCCGGCGTAATGTGTTAGTGTTAAGTCAAATGGATATGCTGGAGTATGACCACAAAACACCACAAACATAATTTTGCATTACGTTTTATACATTTCTCAGATGTAGAGTAAGTTGCACTCAAATTCCAAGTTTCGTGATCATGGGTCGAAGAGGTTTGGGAAGACAATGTGAGAGACATTTTAAACTACAATCAGAACACTAATTTACTACATTGTTCGGTGGATCATGAAAAGTATGTCACATTGGGTTAATTCGGTTACATGGCACGCTGTTAGATTATGATGCATGGATATACAAAGTTTGATGATTAAATGTGAAAAAGTCAGGATACTCAAGCCTGTTCTATTATGTTCAGTGAACAATGAAAAGACTGAAAGGTGTGTCACACTAAACCACTCGAGATATGGGATACATCATTACGCTGCACTGCATCCATACAGCAGGTTTGATTATTATATGCGCAGGAATTTTGAAAATGCAGTCTCGTCAAAATGTGCTATGACGTTCAATGAGCCATGGGCAGTTGGTGATGCTGCACAGCACCGCCCAACTTTCGATACGGGAAACACCTTCCGGCTACCAACCAGGATTGGTTACATTAATATATACTGTAATAAATATGTTGTCTGGATAAAATGCTATTGATTACGATTGAAAACATGGCATTTGACCTATATTATCCGGGAATTGACCGTTCCAGTTTTAGCTACGCCCCGCCAATATCTAGCTAAGCTCCACCAGCACCTTGCTCGCGTTAGGATCGATCGATCTATGAACGCCCTGACTATAAATTTCCAGAAAACTATAGAGGGAAGCTGTTAAATATTTTGAAACTAATTTAACTGGGCGCTGTTACTGCCAAGAATTAGTCTCAAAATATCAAATAGCTTACCTATATAGTTTTCTGAAAATAGAGATTCAGGGAGTTCACTGTTGGATCGATAGTGCGTGGGCGGAGCTTAGCTAGAGATAGTGGGGCATAGCTAACATTCGATTCATCCTTATCTACTGACGTTGTGCTAAGGATTTATTAATGTCAAATAGTGATAGGTGTTAGTGATAGAATTTAGGTGTGCATGGTATCACAAGCGCAGCGGTTGCATTTGAGGATAAAGATGTCAAATTGCAATACTATATGCCCTCAGCGACTATTCCTTATGCATCGTGAGTGTGGTAGTCTTTGATGAACGGCATTGTTCATCCCATTAGATTTCCAGAAATGGTGTCGCACTGTAGAACTGTACCCAGACAACCAGCTGCAGTTTAAGCAAGCTTAGAATAGACATGTCGTTTTCGTGGGAAAAGATGCCGATTCTTTAGGATGGGTTATGGATGCAAGCAGTCTACCTCACCCCATCCAACCATATCTCCACCTACCCCCCCCTCTCTCTCTCTCTCTCTCTCTCTCTCTCTCTCTCTCTCTCTCATCGCTGTCATAGGTCTGAATGAGATCGCGTTTACCATCAGATATTTAACTAGATGCTGCTGATCAGCCGCTATCATTTCACCATTGATAGACGGAAATGTCGAACTCAATTAACCTATTCGCCACATTAAGGTCGGATCAGGATCTCCTGGTCACGCGAGTCCCAGCTCCATTACTGACCATGTATTGATTACAATCGATATTGTATTTAACCAAATACTCGATTGGAAAACCTTATTTGCATTTTGGGGAAACCAGGCGCGTCAGCGGACTTCAGCTCAGGGTGGCCTAAAGGCGTGTATCTAGGAAACGCCCGCCACCGTAATAATCAATCTCCATTATGTATTTTGCATTAGGCTGATAACTTGTTTTCATATTGCGAAATTGGCATCCGCAATGGTATGAGTAATATTGAATCACATTGTTAATGCACTGGTGCCAAATTTCTATACAAGCCTAAGAATTCTCTCATTGTGCTCGATCTTATAACGGTTATACGTGCCAGCCGAGCATTTTAATTGATAAAATGCGCCGCAATGAAAGATGCATATTGACAGCAGAATCCATTAAAATAAAACTGTCAAAATTGTATATTTATAAAGGCTTAACTTGTGGGCCTCGATGTAATGAATCGAAATAAATCTTAACATATGATGATTTCATTACGTATAAATTAATATAATTTATTAGGTTGACATAGAATTAGCTACACGGGTTCCTAATTCAAATTTGCAATTAAAAGAATCAAATGCTAAGATTTCTTTCGCTTCAATACATCTAGGTACACACATTAAGCCTCTAAAGTTATACAATCTAAACAATTTAATTTTCACGCATTCTGGTGTGAATCGGCAGCAATTAATTATTCACTAATTTTAATACTGTATCTCACTTCAAAGCTACATATTACCGAGCTAAACACGCGCAATCAGAGAGTGTAGACCCCAGCCTACCGTTGTTGTCACATTGTAAAACGTTTTAGGATTTTCCGGATTTTTTCAGATCACGTCAAAAGTTGCGAATTCTAGTCTATGGCCACACCATTTCTTCGGTTGAATTTGATGCCAAATCGGACCAGCAGTTTCCGAGATACAGCTCCGGTGTTGTTTCCGGAAATCCACATGTACGGAAAGTTCCTTCATTGTGTTAAAATGTGAGCCAAATCGGATCAGAAGTTTTCTAGATACAGTTCCGTACACACACGCGCAGACAGGCGGGAGGCAGTCAGGCTGACAGGCGGGCTGGCGGGCGGGCGGGCGGGCGGGCGGGCGGACGGACGGACGGACGGACGGACAGACAGACAGACCATCCCGATCGCAAAACCATCTTTCCCTTACGGGTGACGATAGCAACATTGCTAAATGAGAGCAGTTGCTGTACCAGAAAGAAACCTTTTAACATGACTCTCAGAAAGATCAACATTATTATTTCAGCTAAGTACATCCGCCTTATTTTGAAGACAATAAGAGGCCGTACAAGTAAATCTACCTCTTTATGCTAAATAACGCAGTTACACCAACGGCCACGCAAAAGACAGACATATAATTATCCTCGCCCAGTAAGGGGAAGATGATAGTGTGCTTTGGTTTTGCGTGCATGCGTGATGACTTGCTCGCGCGCGTTCGTGCGTGCCCGCGTGCGCGCGTGAGTATGGTGTTCGCGCGTGCGTGTGTGTGAGTCCGTGCCTGCGAGTGACATATTTTAATCATGACGTCAAATATCTTAGTGACAAATCGGATTCCTTCCTTTCCATCAGGGATGACTACCATATATATCAAATGTGGCATGTATATCAAAGCTTCCGTGTCATCATTTAACTCGACGTAAACAGGAGCTGTGAAATCGTCTGGATAATACTAACGATCACATTCACGTCAAGAAGTCCATTTACTTCAGTGTCATTTATTAACATACATGGTGTAGGGTGATAAGAATACAGGCATAAGAATCCGTGTTAGACGGTTAATACTGACAACCGGATCCAAGCGATTACCTTCCCCGACTACCTTTATTAATTTTGATAAGCTTTCGCACAGAAATCGGCTTCTTCTTTCAAATTCATCACATGTCTGTGTGAAGGCTCATACAGATTACACAAGTTCGACTTAATTGATATGACCGTATTTCCCTTGCATGCCTAGTAAACAATGTTTCTGTGTGAATGCCATTGCAATTGCAATCGGTGTATTACCCACAGCCCATATATGTAGTAGTTAATAATTGGCAAAGGACTGCAATAACAGTTAATTGAGCATCCAGTTGTATATGTAAGGCGGACTGAGGTGGTGATTCTCTATCGCAGCAATCGCAAGGCCTGCCAATACGCGCGTTGCTGGTCCTTCATTTGAAATGTATTTTTGGCAATGCAATATTTACTTAAGGATGTTGCAAATTGCAGGAATGATGGTGATGCTTATTATATCGTTAGTAGATACGGAATGGGCTACATTAACTATTCGCCCGGGAAAACACGTTAATGATCAACAACACGTGCCAATCTAACCGGCAATTTGCGAGTTGTTATATAATGTCTAGTTTCGCAATTATCAAGGTCAAGCACGGGTGTAGTAATGGTGGGGTTCGAGGTTCTCAACATTACTGGTGAGATTAAGTCGAGAAGGACGTGTAGAAATAGGGACAGGGGAATCAATTAAAGTCAATTAATTAGTATGTGTGCATTCTTCTTTCTTCTTACCCTCGGGAATAACCTTTGCACCGCTCCTTCAACTACGACGACAGTTATTTTATCGGACCTTCCCCATACTATGGTAGAATGTTACATGCAGGCTCCCGAAGATTAAGACAAGTTAAGAAAACCGGTTACCGATCAATGAACTTAAATCACGTTGACATGGGAAATTAAATGATGATATTTGATGATACTCAAATGACACTCATGAAATACAGGGTCGCCCATTTTAAGGCAATGGCAGTCCTTTGAGGATGCACTTTAAACTGCAAAACAGGTACAGCTTCCTCCGACCATAACCAAACTTGGCGAAGCTATTGCCCAGGGGGGTATTTACCTTGGGCTCAAAGGTCGAGGTTCTGTTAATGCCAAGACCAGCCATTATGTCAGCACAGTTCACAGATTTCATATTTTGGCAAGTGAAATTCTGTTAATCAACAAGTCCAATGGGTATATTCGCGGGCAATTCATAACACATCTTTAGTTTCCAGGCACTCATTTTTATCAAAGCTCCTAGTTTTCGGTTTTGGCGGAAATGAAGTTGACAACAAAATCTGTTTTACTTCAAAATTGCCGCTAGTATTTTTCTCCGATTTACATGATACTTGGTTAACTTCTAGCTGCTAGATTGCCTTGATATGGTATAAGCTTTATTTTAGATTCATGCAATGCTTTTAAGAGAAATGTTAATTGATGAATACTTTATTCAACCATGTCTTCTCCTACAGTTTGTAACTGAAGGCTCTGACACATGAGAGATGTCAAGAATCGTTTGTGCTTTAGTGTTTCGAAAAGGTGAGAACAGCTGGCATGAATGGTCTTAGAGAACCCCAATTATAAGATAGTGTTTATTGCCATCTGTATACATCACATTTAAGAGAGTTGATAGATGCGAACTTGGGCACATCGATAGTGAGGCTAAAGCTAAGTAAATTTCTGAAGTCTCATAAGAACATTTCCATAATAACTGGTGTCTGTTTCCGTGAATCGACAATGCACGGCGTAATTATCACCACATCAGAGGGCCACATATTCAGCAAATAGCAAGAGATGTTCCTGCGAGGGGAGCCTTTACAGAATTAGAATTGGCTCATTCGAACGAAGAAAACAATTTGTAAACCAACACAGGTGAATCCTGAGGCTATTAGACGAGATTTAAATCTACACACATGGTGTAAGAAGCGACGCTCTTCAATCGTTTAGCTTTACATCGGTAAATGTGTTAGATTGTTCTTCCCCTTGTTTGCCTCACAATGGCTGCTCCTAGAGTCTTCTAATTCATCGGATTAAGCCTTGGCTCACCGCTAGCATATGTGCGGTTCTATAATGATATCAGATCCTATGAATGATTTCAGAGAAGGAGACATTTCCGCACACACAGAATCCGACCCGAAATGTATAGGAACGATAGATAAAGCTTTTATTCTTCTTGGATTTTTAGCTGATCGAATGGAAACAATAAACCATTGGCAAATGGGATTAAAAGACAAACTGCTATTTCAGTTAAATATCGCAAAATCTGTCTCTAAGTGATATTGTATGTGGAATCAGAAAATGGTCAGTACACAGCAGCGTGCGCGTTAATGCAGCACGTGCATATGGTAAAAATCCGCCAAATGATGCCGACTCTTGAAGGGATGCTAATCTCATCTCAAATGCTGTATTGCACTGACAGATTAAGCTATATAGATTCCATATCATTCATATCCTGTCATATCCCCTTATCTGTATCGCAATTATCTGCTTTGTAATATCGCGTAAATGTTGACGAGTAACGCCACCATTTGCTCTCCTCTAGATATAGTACGTGATGCCATGTAAGTGCTAATGCATTGCATTCTTTATTATGTAATACTCACCTTGTTGGATATTTTGAAACTGATTTTAATGGAAGCTGTTGCTGTCTATGGTAGCAACAACTTTCAGACAAATTTGTTTCAGCATATCCATCAGTTTACCTCTATGGTTGCTTTTATACCATATTGTCCATCTATAGATGGCACCTCTATGACTGAGCGCATATACCGAGGCAGGCACGCTTGGTATATTCTAATTGGTTGACAAATAAAGTATGACATCCATCCTTGGCTGAAGAAATGTATCAACATTTAGCTACTAAAGGCTGAATATCTTTCGTTGTCGGCATGATAAAAAGATAAACTATCATGGATGGATTATTGGTGGCAAATTCTATCAAACGAATGGTTAGAAAAAGATAACGTCAGTTTTCCTTTAATCACCGGTCGTTGTGAAGAACCAACATCCGTTGGCTCTGACACTGTTTGTGTGAATGAAAGTCGTTTCCTTTTTTTATAAACGTCACAATAAATCACCTAGATAAAGGTATTTTCTGAAAGGATTTGTAACTTTCGGGCACATGTTTACTCAAGGGTTTTTCGCCCAAGTGCTCTTTTCGTATACACATAATATATGTAGTGTGTTTATGATGCATAGTGTTACATCTTATATCAGGTAATATGCTTATGCCGTATGGTATTGAGGCATACGCAAACACATTTCGATTAATCATATTATTCTCGCTCTTTAATAACCTACAAAGATACTTGAACCAAAACTTGGTGTATTGCGAAACAAGAAAGCTGTCTAACAAAACTCATTTTGTCCGAAAGGGAGTGGTCATTTCGCTTGGTGTGCGCTATTGGCAGGATTGACTGCACCGATCATGCTCAGTGTATATCTAACATCTAGCAATGTGGCAGTATAAATGACAATCCCAAGGAGAGTAAGGACGCATCACTTGTATTTGATGTAGTTCATTTTCATATCCCTATAATTGGTATAATCTGTTAAGCGTGCTGCGAAGTAACCTCGAATTAGAGTTGCGTATGTTTATTATTCTGAGATATCCCTGACCTCGATGAACTAAGATGAAGACTGGTGACTCTTCCCGAACGCAATTCGATTGTAATTTGTCTTGCTTTTTGTGACATTTACCAGGACTGCTGAATAATTTGAACACGATTTTCGTTCTGGAATTGATTGGCACTGTTTGGTTCCAGAAATTGCCAACATGTCCCACGTTGTAGATCACCTGCACGCACATCCGTCAATAAACAGTGCTAACGCTGTAATCCGTAGAGGATAGACCAAGCACATGGATGGAATGGGCCTTTCCATTTTTCGCTATGGCCCACCCATCTCTAGGCAAGCTCCATCCACACCTCACTCGTGTTGGGATCGATCGATCTCTGAAATCTCTGACTATCAATTTCCAGAAAACTATCCAGGTAAGCTATTGCATATTTTGTAACTAATTTGACTGGGGCGCTTTCGCTGCCTATGGCAGCAACATCGCCCAGTCAAATTAGTTTCAAAATATTCAACATCATGTTTATTAAATCGTAGAGACATACAATTCGTAAAACGTGTCCGACTATTAAGAGTTAAAGACAGGGCAGTAAAACCATTTATGACGCAATGATTATGCCGTCATCCTACGCGCCGCTTAGCTGATTATGGCGTCATATGACGTCAGATTGATTGATGGATACTCTGGAAAGGTGAATTCTTTGGAAAATATGTCGGATATTCTCAAACCAAGTGGACATGAAGCTGTTATTACCTCAAAAGGTAAATACAAGTGTGAAGCACTATAGCTGCGACATAAGCAGCCTTGTGCTTTGTCATAAATGTAAAAAATAACGGATATACTGACAGACACACAGACAGGCGGACAGTCACAGACCGATAGACCACAGCTATACGTGTTCTATGAGCGAGTGACAACTATCAGGGTTTCTGTCTTTTTGGTTTAAAATCATTCTTCACTTCAGCTTTATAGCTGCTTGGAAATTGAAAGGCTGGCCACACATGGTTGAAAAGATAAAGCATTACATTAATTTATTCATTTCTATGGCAATCAGTAGGCCCTATACCTATAAATATATTTAATCTGTTATTGCTAAAAAGTTTTGCGTAGCAAATTAAGAAACGCTGCTCAGCTTTTTTCAATTATCCGTCATCTTCTGAAATCTCTTTAGAATAACCTCTTTAGAATGGTAAATAAACGGCTTTGTTTCTGACTATTATGTCTGAATTAATTTAATCGTCCGTTGATAATGACATATCAATTGCGGACAAGGAAAGAGAATTTAGATTTCGATCACCGGATGAAGCTAAGATTTATATGTAACGGTGCTAATAGGTCATCTGTTAGGCGACTATCAGATATGATTATGTACGACTGCTATGGCGGGAGCTCAGTTACTGGTGTAATTAGGCAGAGCTTATGGTAGGATGATCAATTTGAATCGTGTGCAGCCAGTAGAGTACTGCGCAGTAATTTAGGGTGGGATGACAGATCGTAATTGACAAATTTGTCAGTAGGAAAGGTCGATTTACTTCCGTCTGACTAGATTGGACGAACGTGATATTAGAGAACAGATTGGGACATGTAATTCTTCATTCGAATGCGTTGTAAAAGGTAAAGTATACGAATCAATCATTCCGTCATTCGTATCGCCGCCGCCGTTGGCGTCACCGTTGGCTGATATTTCTTGTTAAAATCCTACATTGGCTTTATCATTCTTATTTCAATGAAAGTGGATGTTGGTCCCTCTTCGCAACGGTAGAATGTCTGAGAGATTTACCAGAAACGGCACAAACAGTTCCCCATATAAGAGACCATATGATATTAACCATTACGAGGCATACACAAACAAGATCCTAGTCAACTGCCCGATCATCCACACGCATGCCAGACATAGCGATATTAGCACGATTCTTGACCTAGTCAGCGTGATATATCTTTCAATTTCATTTTTCTGGTAATAATCAAAATAGTCATTCTGCAGTGTACAGAGCTCGTACTCAAGATAGTTTGACTTTAATACTTCTACGAGATATCAATGACAAAATCCCCACACGGACACGTAGGCCTCTATCCTACCGACATCATTCTTCCTAGACACTATGCCAGACAACCAGTTACAACCACCAGATGGAGACAGACACATCTTGCGGATCCATGGCGGTAACGTACGCTATGCCTTAAAGATCTGTGGATTGTGTCAAATATTATTCGGTGACTTATTGTGCATTCTTGCAGACTATTTCTCACAGCCAAAGATTCTTTGCGACATTACACTTTCAAATGGCTGAGTCCACAATCCCGTATGTCCAAACCATATGATGCATCCGCTTTTGAACCCTAAATCTCCAGATTCTCATTTTCAACGTCGCTATACCGGTAAGCTGTTAAATATTTAGAAACTAATCTGACAGGAACCTGTTGCTTCCACAGGCAACAACAGCTTCCAGTGAAATTACTTTCGAAATAGTCAATATAATATATATGAAATCGTCTCAGATTTGGTGTTTTTTCCTATCGGGATCAAAGATTTAAGGCATACACTTTATGGCTTGCTTCGTCATGCCGATTCAGTGGGTTCACTTGGCTAATTCTAATAATGCATGTTGCACCTTAAGCTGTGGCATGACTTCACCATACACCAGATGTATATGCCCATATCTCGCTACTGAATGCGCCCTGTCGTTTGACAACGCTGTCTATCTACGCATTTCCTCATCCCGAAATCTGCACAGCCATGATGGGGCCCTTATTCTCCTTGAACGTGTGGAAGGATGGTCTAAGGGAATGGTGTGGTTCTGGAGTTCCCGTGTGAAGTATACAGGACACATCTCAGTAGAACATCGTAATGTTGTTGCTCGTTTCGCTTGTCTTTGATAATAACTTCGTCTGTCGCTCGAAGTGTTTCTGCCTCTGCCTTGTAGTTCGTTGACAGTCTGTCTGAGTTTGAAGATGTCTCACCCACGATTAATGGTTTCGGCAAGTGCATTGCTATTTATGGGCCTATAGATACACACCAATTATTGGAGTATATGTTCACTAACAATATAAGCTCTTCTCTATCTATCTGTAAATGGTCATTCACAGTTCCGTCCTAAATTCAATAGTCTGCGCCCCAATGGCCCTCGCTATGGCACAGCCAACATGTAGCGAACTAGCACTGAGGTAGCAAAACAGATGGGGATTTGTTATCTATATTATTGTTCTCATTCCTAATATATCGATCAACATGATCAAAACGAAACCAAATGGATGTTTTGAAAACAGATCCAGTGACTGCCACGTAATTTACCATTTTGGCGCTTCGCTGCACAAACCAAAATTGTCTGTCTGCCTGCCTGCCATCTGCGCGTCGCCAACATGTTTTGTTATCTCTGAACTGATTTAGATGACCCTTGGTTAATGTTTCTATACTCATCTAATGTATCCGTTATGACAATGGCGCTGATTCGATAACAAACAGTGGAGTTATCCCCTTTGCAATTTTTCTGCAGTGTGGGACCCAAAGAGTAAAGATATTACTTTGGTGACACGTTTCATAATTTTTTAGGAGATATTCACTTGTAACTTTGTGGGCGTGTACCTATAGGCATAAGCTAGAACAGGTTCAATAACCAGGGCAGGCTGGCCTAGTTTATTGATAATATAGGTCAAATATTTATTTTCACATTTAAACCAATAGTAAAATATTTTTGAACAGTCATTTTAAGAAATTTTGATACACAGTATACAAACTTGGCAGATATATTCCTATAAGCAATATCTATTTGGGCTATGATTATGAAGCGTACATGCCTCGCACTAGCAGAGTTATTACCTTTGCTATATTTTCAGCCTATGATAAACACGTTTGTGGCACGTTTCGTTATTTATCAATAAATTAAAACAAGAATTGGCCTATTTGTTCATTTACGCAGTATCTATTTGAGCTATGAATATGGAGTGGCCCCACCTTCAAATAGCAGAGTTATACCCCTTGCTATATTTTCAACGTATTGAAGTCGATGGGGAAAATACATCTGTAGCAGGTTTCGTTATTTATTGATTAATTAAAACTAAATTTGGCAGATATCTTCCTTTAGGCAACATCTATATGAGTTATGAATAAGAAGTGGGCACGCCTTTAATGAAGGGTCATAACTCTGATTCATTTTAAGGCGTTTTAAGTATTGAATTCTATTGTGAAAATACATTTGTTGCCTCAAATCAAATTTTGCTGATATGTTATTTCAGTCCAATATCAATTTGATCTATGCATTAAACAATTTCCATAGTGTTGGTTCACTAAGCATGTTTAAATTATTGAACTCTTATGGGGAAATAAATTTGCTTCGTCAATGGTTGATGGATTAAATGCAAATTTAGCACATTTGTTCCGTCAGGTAATAGTTATTTATACTATTTATATGAAGAGGTCACACCTTGAAACACGGGACATAACTCTGGTGCTTTAAGGCGTTTTAGGTAATTAACCTTATGGGTAAAATACGTATGTGCCACGTTTCGTCAATTGTTAATTGATTAAAACAATAGAAATGTTCCTTTAGTACAATTTAATCATTTTACAGTAGTCAACAGTAGCCAATGGTAAGTTTCCTGGTGGTCAATAGTGTTAAGGACACATTTGTATTACTGGCTCAAAATATTAGCTCAACTGACTTGTCAGTTATCTGAGGTACGGCTATCACTACCCGTCGTGCCTCTGTCCATCTGTGCATCGTTAACAATGGTTGAAAAGTGAATGGATATTTCCGCTAGTGCGCGCTATAGAGAGGATTGACTGTACAAATCATGATCTGTGTACAGCTAACATCTTTAAGTAGCAGGGTATTTGGAAATATATGAATTCAATCTGTCAGTCAAACATATGCTGTCATGATGAATTACATCACATGCATTGTGACGTCACAAGCAATTATGAATGATGGACCAAGGTACGTCATTAACGCTTAACAGTCCGTCAAGTTGTACGAATTGCATGGCTTTACTACTTAATAAACATAATGTAGTATATTTTGAAACTAATTTGACTGGGTACCGTTGCTGCCATAGGCAATCTGTGAATTGTGCCAAATAATGCTTGATCATGACTTGCTATGTAGTCTATCTACGCCTTTCATGATCCCGAAGTCGTCATAGCCCAATGTGGCCTTTCTTCCTTCTGAACGCATATACGGATTGCCTCATGAAATAGGGTGTTTCTGGTAGTTCCGTATCTAGAATGCTGGACACTGATCAGCAGAAATCGCAATGCTGTTGCACTTATTTAGTTTGTCTCCGAAAATGACGTATCGTTCTAATTGATTGGGCCTCTGCCATGTAGTTGGTTGAGAATCGGTCGGTCAAGATAGAGATTTCTTACATTTCCCCTAAAATGCGTGTCAAGATGCCTCACCAACCGTTCTTGGTTGCGGTAAGTGCATCGGCATTTATATTCCTATTTAAACACGCCATTTCTTGCTGGAGATATTCGTCAGCTAAATAAGCTTCTCTCTATGTATCTACGTATAACTATACAGCCCTCCGTGCTTTATGATCTAAGATCTGAGAACAAAAATGAATTAAAGGTTCCTCCAACCCGTATGACATCCTATGGGTCTAAAACATTTTCATACGCAGCTGCAATCGAATGGAACTTGCTTCCACTCGATGTTAAATCCTGTCCTACATTGGCCTTGGTTAAGCGCAGACTGAAAACCATCCTTTTTAGCCAATGTCATCAAAACTGTTAACTTAAAATTTACGTTTTTCGTCGTTTTGTAAGCACATAGAGCACGCCTTTCGCGTGGAGTTTTGCGCCATATAAGTGTACTATTATTATTTATGATGCCGAGCTCAAAACACACTTCACTCTTCTTAAATACAATAACATTCATTATGCCAAATAGCGACCTATAGCACCGTAATAACGCAATAAGGCCTACATAATGAATTATTTTCCATGCTATCGCAAAAATTCTATGTTATCGTTCTAATTCTGGATATATCGATCCATTGGACAAAAACGAAACCATATGAATGGTTCGAAAATGGAGTCTCTGACATATCCAATACCGTCCCTTCATGTGCCACCATTTTGGCTTATCCCCCCCTCACCCCCACCCCAAACCCCACGCACCATTCAACACAATGCCAGGAATCTATTATCACGCATTAAATATAGACCCGTGTTGGATGGGCAGACATATCAACACGCTTATATGATCATGACCGCTCATAAATAATATGTTTCCAGTTTGTGCGATGACCCGCCCATCACTAGCTAAGATCCACCCACACCTTGGTCGTGTTGAGATCGATCGATCCCTGAACTCCCTGACTATCAATTTCCAGAAAACTATACAGGTAAGCTGTTAAATATTTTGAAACTAATTTGACTGGGCGCTGTTGCTGCATATGGCAGCAAAAGCCTCCAGTCAAATTAGTTTCAAAAGATTCAACAGAATATTTATTAAATGGTATCGAGATACGTTTCGTACAACGTTTCGGACTATTAACCGTCAAAGATGGACTATATCGACTCATTCATGACGTCGTGATTATGACGTCATCCTACACGTTACTTAGTTGATTATGACATCATGCTATGGGTGGATACACTTGGAAAGGTGAATCGGATTGGAAGATTTTGCTGCAATAGAACTGTTCATTGCGGATACTATCCATTGTGGCCAAAATATGGTGGCTCTTTAAGCCGGGTGATCATTAGACCACGCTCTTAAACAACAACAATCTTGTGTAGCCAGATGTAAGTTTATATGACAACCTCCTTATATTTAACGATATGTTTAAAATAGTCTTTAAAGTGTTCATTATAAACACGTTTTAGTGTATCGTTGTTGTTGACCACTTTCGCTGGCCATCGCACATCATCTACATAGTCGGTGATTTTAGACATGATTAACTCCATTAGCCTCCATTTTCAGGCGATGTGTTTCTAAGTGCTGGTTAATGTAGGAAATGGACAACGGGACATGTTAGAAGTTACTGGTCAATAAGCCATGATTATTCTTCATCAGAAACACGAAGATTAATGGGAAGATGCATAGATAAATAATCACGCTTCTTTAACCTCATTTGTAAGTGCCAAAAATACGCAGATGCTCTCCAAAATAAGTTATCTTGAATTATCTTGGTTTTCTTATTATACGAGAACTAAATCCAAAATGCCTGTACTCGTTTCTTGATTCAGTTATATACATAATCTTACGGCTGAATGGTACACGTCCATCTGCAAGATGGCGAGAAGATGATAGAGAGAGAGAGAGAGAGAGCGAGAGAGAGAGAGAGAGAGAGAGAGAGAGGGGTGGGGAGGGGTGGAGAGAGAGTGAGAGGGGGGGGGGGGGGGGGGGGGAAGAGGGGGAGAGAGAGAGAGAGAGAGAGAGAGAGAGGGATGGAGATTGAGGAGGGGGATGCGGGAGAGGGGTGTGGATGGGGAGAACGAGAGTGAAAGGGATAAAGAAAGAGAGCACGATGGCGAAATAGTTATAGAATAACGTTTTAATAAGATCCTAAATTAATACAATATGCATTACCTTGCTAAGCAGAATGTCCATAAGGACCAGAACATATAAGACATTTCAGGAACGAAATATTAAGATCTTACAACAAGCTCGTATTAAAATATCCACCAGCTCAGATGCTAAATATCGATCGGTGGTGGATAAGCTGATACTGTAATGCAGGGATAATAAGGATGGTGAAAGTAACATTGAGCCAATAGATGGCATGTACTAACAGATGATGTTATTCACTATATTATCAACTCGTAAATATACTATTGACAGCAGGTGCTTAAAGGAATAGTTAATTCATTTATTCCTAGACGCAGATTTCGTCCTGTTGACAGTAATGCAGATTTAGTATTTTTGATACGCTATTGATTGCAGGGACCAGTACAAGTTTCATACATAAACTCATATAGCTCTTGCCTATGCGACAGACCCATGCCATAATGCCAAACAGTCAATGTATGATCTATAAGAGCGGCATTTGATCATAGCAATGGTGATGTAGTTTTGTAGTCACAAATCATATCAGTGTATCATCACTTCACCGTCACAGATTACTATAAACTATGATCATGCATATTGATTACAGGCAAGGATTTGTGGTAATGGCGTCTAGAATCGCAGATAACGGAACCCGTGGGCATCAGGAGCGTTATTAATCTAGATGCGGTGTTACATAAACGCATTAATTCTTGTGTATAGATGAATACTGTTGCTCTCAGAGAAACATTCTCTAGAAAGATTCTTTCTCTAAAATGAATACCAGTTATCGTACTACAGGTAAGAGTAGAAAATAGCAATTCAAGTCTTTAACCCTTCCAACAGGAAATGGAAAATATGAAAAATTATCTACAATGCGAGACATATTTTGAAGCGAATTTGACTGGAATGTTGTTGATGCTTCGTTTCATGTGAAATTCGCTACACAATCTTCAGCATATTTCCTGGATAGTTGAGGTTGATATTCTTAAACTCACGGGTCAATTATGTTATGATTGAATTGATTCACCCCAATGGACCTTTCAAAGGTGCGAAGGAGAAAGACGTGATGCTGCATAAAGAATATGTCCATTCTAGATCATCGCGAGTGGAAAGCTCTCCGTCAGTGGTGAAAGGATGGCGAAAACGTGTTCAGAGATGACGATATGTGACTCAAACATAAATGTACTCAATAAAAATGTTTACCGTAAAAATTTTACCGTAAAAATTTTACCATAAAAATGTTGCATTTGAAAAATAATGTTAACCTTCCTAGTAATACATGGGGATGTAATTTAACATGTTGACCCAATTGGCAGCATATAAAAATCCTCTAGTTTCATAATACTATAACATATTATACACTGTATGCCGTGAAATGCTGTTCAATCACATGTATGTGCTCGGGTGCGTGGTGGAGTGTTGTGGTTGAGTGTGGGTGTCGCTAAGATGAAATCCATTTATGATGACATCAAGTTGACATCAAACAAACGACAAAGGCTCGCGAAAACAGAAGCTCGAGGAACACCGGGAACAGCGGACGAGTATGGAAAAAGGGCTCTGCGTTAAGATTTCGCTATTTTAACGACATCCGGAGTCAACAATGGATCCGGGTTGATGTTGAGGTCGGCATCACAACTTTAGCATTGGTGAGAGTCTCATGTTGTTATACGCAGAATATACAGTAAAGTGTGATCGCGAAGCCATGCTTCCCGTGGTACCAGAACGAACATGAACTATGAAGTTCTTCCATTGGCAATCGTTTAAGGTTGCAACACAGAAACAGCAGTAGCTGGTGACGAAATTTCCCGAATATTTCTTCTCTTCTAACTGGCAAGGCAGGCCTCGATCAGTGAAGATGTGTTATGGATGGAACTGTAATAAGTCTGTGTTCACGACACCGCATGAGTTCTGTGGATGCATCAGAATACATTGTTCGTCTGAGAAAAGATTTGTTAATGGAAAGTTGGTGGAGGATAAATGGCAAGTTCCCTGATGAACCAACTGGACTGACAGCTACTTTTTTCGCTGACGAAGAGAGTCTGGGATGGTCAATTTGACCCACCGCTGTATTAAGTAGTAAATAGTATAATAATTTACCAGACACGCGACTGGTAATCTGGCTGATAGTCCAGTCAAAATAAGGTGTGACCCACCACTAATTGCAACAGAAACCACTTTTATTTTTGTGCTTTAGGATGTAGAAATGATATCTTAAAAATCTAGTAAAATCTTCTTAGTGGGACATGTTAAATTCAAGATGGATATCAAGATGGCCGCCAATCGAGTATAATAAAGCGTGTATCACGATAACGGTCCATTTTAGACCAGATAAATATGTTACAAACGGATAGAAACATGCCGCCAATATAAAAAATGTCGTTATCTCAATATTCCCACTCTATGGCGTCATAGTCCAATATGGCCATCAGTCTAAATAATAGGTGACACTAAAATTCGATATTTGAAATGATTTCTACATTCATTTAATTTTCATTTTCATCCAGGTCATCATTTGACATGTTTTGAAAAATGCCCCTGCACCGAGAACAAGCAGACGAACAATCAAGTCCATCCCGACGGCACTGTACTGGTAACAATTTACCTTCTGAAATCTTCCATCCCCATTCTTCATCATTCAAGACATTCCCTTTCCAGTGCTGGATCTGATGTAACACACGGAGGCTGTGGTACTTCATCGCCGCAGATGTTTGTGGTAACATGTATGGGTAGATGGCCTTTTTACTGATTGCTACAAGCTCCTAGAATCATTGATACCTTATCATGCTAAGATTGTCATTTTCTCTTCCTCTATACAGAATAACCATGGCCTTCTCACCAACAGGTATGAGATCTTTCTTGATGATGCTCCACCTTCAAATACTTTGGCCTGGTCACAGAATACCGTGTTGTCATTCGTGAATTTCAGTCCAACAGATTTGCCTATACCAAATATTCTCGACGAGAAAAGCGTTACAAAAAGAATATTCTCGTAAACGCTCTTTCCTAGTGTACGCCTGATGGGATTCACACTTATACATTTTGCAGGTGCTCCTTTATTTGGTTCAGGACGGAAGTAAATTTCATGGTTGTTCCTCCCAGCATGATGTATGAGGACAATAAGCAGGGCCGTGTCAACCCGACCAGTACTGCTTCACAGATCTTTGAAACATTAATTGCAGCTTGCACGATTAATACATCGTTGCCTCATTTGGCATGTGCTACCTCACAACCACACTGAGCTAGCTTTTCACCCAGTAATGCAAGGAATCATTGTTTATTTCCATTATTGGAGAGAAATTCTTTCTTGTTCAACTACAGTTTCATGGACGGACTGAAAATCACTTTGCTACCCTCACACCCTGCCCTGCGTCTATGGGTATTGTCTTTAGTTGACTGACATGTCCCGTAGCCATCGAGAACAACCACTGATTGACCATAGTGTGTTGTTACATAGTTGCTCTAGTCTTGCAAAGTTTTGCCGTACGTGCTACCCACTTGCCATGGAATACGGTGGAGAAGAGCGCCCCTATCAAATATATATTTGAACGTATGACTTTGTGGCGGTTGTGGTGGTACTGAAGACCAGATCGCTTTTGCTAGCTGTGGTTTTATGGCTTCTAAGAGACTTCCTTTCCTTCGAACAATGCTGGAGGGTAGTTACAGAGTTTATAGGTCAGAGCATTTGCTAGATCGTTTGTCTGAGATCCTGTGATGATTAACCTTTGAAACAGAACCAAGGGATCTATCTGAACGATATCACTGCCAATCTTGACAGTAGCCTTGGATTGAAATGTCATAGCCTGTTTCGTTCTCCTGAAGGAATGCGTGAGAACGGGTTACCCATCCATTTCACTAAGAATAACATTTCCGATTTGCTTTGCATTATGTATATTTACGTGTGCTCCGGCTGCAATACCATTAACTATGTTCCAAAATGATGGATTTGTGTCAAATGGTGACCGCCATTCAATGAAGGACATAAGCATTCTAGAATCGACAGTGTCCCTTGTTTGCCTAGCTAGCGATAAATCTTTATGTTGCTCACTTGTGTCATATGTGATCGATGTGAGCTACTCCAAGGCAACACTAACTTCCGTATACGCGGGTCTTGACAAACACCAAACTATTCGCTGTGTTTCAGTCATGCCCCTACCTCTGGTGAGGCCACCACTCGTCTTAAGACTCATCATTAGAACCTGTTCAATCACAAGTGCTGGCGATAATCCAACCCAAAAACGGTCTGACCTCCGAGCAACATGTAGTCCCTGGGAGAATTGCATGTAACCCTAGTGGTGTGCTTCATGTAACCTTCCCATTTTCTTGAGGTAGAGGTACATTGATTTTGTGCACTGATTGTGACTGGATGCTGTCAGGTATGGCAACATGGCTTGCATAGTTTCAAGATGAAGGAACCAACCAACAGTTCGTTCGGATCTGATAAAGTCATACACAATGGTGATCATCTCCATATAATTTGCCCATAGCTTGGCAGTGCAATATTCTGACGACATAGTTGCCATCTCTGTTTAAAGTTTCCTGTGAAAAGACCGCAACTCTACTTATGACTCTACTTCTTGGAGAGTAATTTTGCCTAACATGAGGTCATCGTACATCGCCGCTATTGCACTAAGTTCCTCTGGGACAGTGTTATTTCCACTTTCGATGTCGGTTTCCTCTGTCACATTATCTTGAGATAGCAGAGGCAATTTTGTTTGAAAGACCTTACACAATAAAAGCGTGTGAATGACAGCATTAATAAGGAAGTGGCCACGAAGAGCTCAGTATGTGACAAAGTGTGTTTACAGCAGAAGCCGTCTCCAGAAGGTCTTGGAGACCTGTCCCGATCATCAAGTGTCAGATGCTGCCAAGAAAGCTCATTAATGTATGAAAGCCACCCAACCTCACCACCATTGATTATAACGGATTATCCGCAGGATTACTTTTAAGAATTGTCATAGCATTCCACCACAACAGTTGGTCAAATGTGACACCGGGTATTACTTCATGACGCCTGGCATGTTCCGATATGAAATTCAGAGTGGAGTTGACACAAGTCATGTCTTTTGGAGTCATATCGACCATTGTGAGGAATATCATAAATGCTTGTCCCGGATGTGTCCCCTTGGATATTGATTGCATAAAACCAGACCATGCCTAGGAGAGCGAAGTGACAAAGATGTTTTCCAAAAACTGTCTACTAAAAATGTGTCATTGTTTTCTGCTGATGGCGGCATGCTTTCATATTTAAGACTTTCCAGTCCGTCACTACTTGCTATGAACGGCTGTATATTAAGACGTCCAACTGCAGCTATGTTATCAGCATTTTTATCAATCAATTTAATCAGTTTTATTGGATCACGGGTGAATAACTTATTCAAATATCAAAATATTGAATTGTCAATTTAATCAGTTTTATTGGATCAAATGTGAATACTTAATTTGATTTGAATAAAGTAAAGTCTAACAATGAAGAAAATCGCGAAGTTTTACCATTTTAAAAGCGTGGTTCATTATATCGAGGAAAACGGCTTTTCAGTTTACTTTGATTGTCCATTTATAAAATTAACCTGGGTCGTGTGTTACAATAAATATAATATATTGGAAGGAGTTATTTAATTGTTTCCCCGTGTTTAATTTACAGATGGGCTTAATGTTATCATAGTTATAAACATGACGAGTGCCGTAATGGTCATGACGTCGTGAATTTGCAAGTTTACTTTGGTTAATCAGTTACGGTCTCCAAACCCCATTCTCACTTCCTTAACGTTGACATTAGGCCTATCTACTTAATTTTTCTGGGCTAACCATCTGTAATAAACACATGGGTGCATACATTATTTATATTTGATGTGAAAATTCCTATCGTCTGCATATATAAGCAGTTGTCGCGATGTGCTGCAGCGATATAGCCATATTTGCGATATAGCCATATTTGCTGAAAGAATCATAAACTTTAACTGTCAAAAATGAATAGTTCCACTCAAAAGATGTTACTAGATTTTTAATATATCACTAGGAAGTACTTCTCAAGCACATTCTCCGTAATTTCATTTCTGTTGCAATTAGTGGTAGGTTTTGCCAAATTTTAGCTATTTTGACTGGACTATGCGGCATCTGCTAAAAGTCCCCTGACAAAACTGGGGAACTGGGGAAGAATTCGTATGCCCTTCAAAATACCAGCTGGAAACGATGATCATCTAATCTTTTAGTCTCTTGAAGAAAAAGGTAGTCCAGAAACGTCCATGCGGGTCATAGGCGAAGCTCTAACCGTTGTCTCGAGAGGGAATTAATCACTTTTTGACTCGGAAATGGTGACGGTTCACCCGACCCTCATTATTGAAAGTTCCCTTTAAACGTGCACGTGGAGACTGCTAAGTATCTCCGTTATAGTCGCTGGAGTTTTTAAAAAACGGTAGTTTCTCAAAAATGCGCTACTTACAAGATGAAGAAGGCAATCAACGTGAGAGGGATGGAGAGCATGAAGTTAATCACATGAACATTGTTTACGCGGGAAGAGCATTTACTGGAGGTGGGCATGGCTCCATCGCACGCTGATTGAAGAATCATAAATAACTCAGTTGATACTGAACCGATTGTGAAACTGTTTTCATATTCTCAAAGAACGGAAAATTGTGTTCCTGTTGAATACAAAGAGGTTTCCCATCGTTACATTAATGAGGAAATGAGAATTATTCATATATCTTACAATAACGTTAGTATAGACGCGTTGGCGTGTAGGTCAGCGGCGTCCAGATGCACGCCCTATTAGTTCAAAGAGAGTACGCCATTCACGGTAACCCTCTCCTAACCACCAGGCCGGGAGGAAGTACGCACGGACAATCCCGGAAGGACCAACTGACTCCGAATTGTATTACACTAGATCATCAGCACGCATATCAAACAATAAGAGTGCTAACCCTGCCATCCACGCAAAGCATACACGATGTTTGATATTCTAAAACTAAGGTAACATGAAGCTGTTGCTACCGCATCCCTATAGTTGTCACTCAGCCAGATTTGTTATAGATGTCAATGATTTGACAGACAGACCGACAGACCGGCAGATCAACACATACAGACAACCTGACGTTTTCTAGTTCTAGTCGCAAAAATGTTTCCTGCCATCTTGGTTTCAATATATTCAACATTTTAAGCCTACCTGCATGGCTGATTCGAAATTGAGAGACTAGCTTCACGCTGTTAAAAGGTAAATAATTATATTGATATATTCATTTCTATGAGAATCAGTTATATAAATATATTTAATGTGTCATTGTTACCAATTTCTGTTTAGCGAAACGTTGTTCGTTGTTCGTCCGTTCTTAATTATCTGTCTCCTGCTGAAATCTATTTAGAAGAAATTTTCTCAGAATGGTAAATTAACGTCTTTTTCTGACTATTCTGTCTAAATTAATTTAATAGCTCGTTGATAATGGCATATCAATCACGGACAAAGAAAGGGAATTTAGATTTCGCACGTTGGATGTAGCTAAGATTTATGTCTAATGGCGCTAATAGTTAATCTTTTAGACGACTATCACTATCAGGTAGGATTACAACTGTGTTGTAGTGGAGGGAGTTCATTCACGATGTAATTACGCAGAGCTTATGGCAGGATGATCAATTTGAATCGTGTGCAGCGAAGGATATGCTGTGCAGTAATTTCTGGTAGGATGGCAGATCACACATGACAAATTTGTCAGTAGGAAAGGTCACGCTTATTAGCTCTATCTAGACTATAGGAACGTGATATTAGAGAACAGATTGGGAAATATATGTTTGCGTTAGAATACGTACTAAAAGCCAAAGTATATGGATTAATCATTCCGCCATTCGCTTCGATGTCGCTGTTGGTGACACAGTTGGCACATATTTTTTAAGGTCGTTCATTGGCGTTATCATCCTTATTTCAATGAAAGAGTGCAAAACTGTGCGCTACAAAATAATCAGAGATTAGAGATCTAATCTACACGGCTAACAATACGAATTAGTCACTCATTGCTACAATATTTGCACGTTTAATTGTCTTGTTGGTCCGTTTTCACAACAGTTGATCATCTGAGCGATTTACCAGAAACGCCAAACCAGTTCTCCATATAGGAGACCGTATGATATTAACCATTACGAGACATAAGCAAACAAGATCTTCGTCAACTTCCCAAGCATAGACACACGCAAGATAGACATAGCGGATATTAGAACGATTGTTGACACAGACAATGTGACATAGCTTTCAATTACATTTTCCAAGTGTTGTTTACTCAGAACGTGCTGTACATTCTATCTACGCATTTGCTGATCATGAAATCTAAATTTCCAAAGTTGGTCCTCCCCCAAGCGCCCCCGACCTCCACATCCCACCCTTTGCTTGTGTTTCTTGTTAATCGACATGTAGAATGCAGGCCAATAATCTAATCAGACAGTTCGTGTGTCACAATAGAGATTTCTCCCATTTGTAGGCCGTGTGATATATGCCAGCTCTTGCTGGAGATATTCATCAGCCAAAAAAACAATCCACACATACAACCCTACATACTTTATGATATCGAGGTCTAAACGGCCTTCACAGTTCCAGCTAACATTCAATAGTAGGTCTATGCAGTGCAATAACAGTCGCTATGGTACCCCACATTTCTAGCGACCTAGCATGTTGTATTAGAATAACTTGAATTTTCATTCCGTAAGTATTGATCCAGATGATTAACACGAAACCAAATGAATGATTTACAAACAGATTCCCTGACATATCCAATACTAATAAGTTAGCATCTTGTCGCATCCACCGCAGGCACCATTCGTCACAATGATTTAACGTCACTTCTGAGTGTTTGCTTATCATGACAACGTATGTGTTCAGTTGGCGACTATGTTGCCGAAACATGTGACTGGCTGTAATAGCAAAAGCTATTAGCATGCACTATTATCAACATATATACCCGTGTTGGATGTGCAAACATAATACCAATAAGTTTATATGATCGTGATTTATATTTCAGCATTAATTGAACAAGTTTCCAAAACAAAACAAAAAGCAATATCCTCAAATCCAATTATGTTCAACATATTCACCAGTATGAATGATTATAAATGATTTATACACCTTTATTAATCATTAGAAACCTTTAAAAATGGCTAATATATTCCACAATGGCGCCCCATACAACAGAACATGTCATGCATCGTGTTCAAAATTGTACTAACATTACTAACAAACGTGTTTATTTTTTTTATTAGCTGTGTTGTAGTGCAGTAAAACCTGTTTATAGTGGGCGTTTGTTATTACATCCTGAAAACGGCGTATTAATTTAGGCGGGTGGTGAGTAGACCAACCGTCTTAAATAACCACCATGATGTATATCCGAAAGTCATTTTGATATGGCAACCTGCTTATATTGAGTTATCAATATAAAATACTCCTAAAAGTGGCCATGATAAACACGCTCTATGGCATGCCTGTTATTGACCACTTTCGCTGGCACGTACACGTCCACATAGTCGGCGATTTAGAGACATGATAAATGGCATTAAATACCATTTACACTCGATGTGTTCTTAAGTGCTCGTTAATGCAGGCAATTTTCTCTTAAACATGGTAGAAGGTGCTGGTCAATAAGCCATGATTATCCTGCACCTAAAACTCAGAGACTGATGGAAAGATGTCTCGATAAATAAACACGCTTCTCTGATGTTAACGTATTACCTCCCCTTAATCCAAAATGGCATACAAGTGGACATATGAAACTCAAGAGCAACCTAGTTTTGATTTGGGAATGATACCCATGTCTTTATGATGGCACATCATTGGTGATGAAAGCATGGGAGATACTGACGAACTGGTGGATCCGTCTCACGAGGCTACTGTTAATCCTGCAACCCCTTCTGTTTGCCGAAGAAGCAGAAGAAGGAAGAGGAACAATTAGAAATCTTAAGACAAATGGCGAAAGTAATTAGAGAACCAAAGCAAAAAGACCACGATGACGAAATGTTACCGAACTGCGACATATTAACGAATGCTAAGGATAAAGAAATCATTAACAACACCATAGAAATAATATTTTCAATGCGAAAATGGCACAGACACCAAATATGGCATATATTGATCAATCAGCGATGGCACACAATTATACACTACATTTGGAACAACAACATGCCATAGGTATATTTTAACGATAGCCAATACCACCGTTACATCTACAAGCCACCGACACCGGGTAGTGGTTGGCGACTTGTCTGCAACTGGTAGACGACTAGTTGAACAACTAGTCCGTATGTGTACGCCAGGAATTAGGGCGTCAATGAGCAAGAAACGATGTTGCATAATTGGTTTCATTCTATTGACAGCTATCTGGAAATTGCCTGATACATTGTTAAAGTCATCAAATAGAGCTAGAACAGAAAGATAATCTGTGAGCGAAAATTGCATACTTGTTACAAACTGATTATAGCAGCATAGACGATAATTTTTGGAAATAGAATTTCCTGAATTGGTTTATAATAACTATTTCTGCTAATAGAATGAGTGTTCGTGTTTGGTCTAATTCCTAGCATACTCCGCTGTTACACACGCTATGGATACAGGGAAACCCGCATATGATCGGAATGTTCTTTTAAAATAAATAATAGGGCGATCCATTTTAGCTATGTAACGTCCATTTCTAGCTAAGCTCCTCCCACTTTTTGCGCATGTTAGAATTCAGGGTTTAAGTTGTTACGGTTGAGTAAACAGTTTCAAAATATTGAACACATTTCCTGTATAGTTACCCTGGAATTGGGACTGTAAGATAATTCAGGATTCAATGTATATAAATCGAGTGCAACATACGCAAAACATGAGCGGATTTTAGCCAGAATTGGGCAAGGTTCAGTTATAAGCATTTTCGTGTCTGTGTGATACCGATGTGTGGGTCAAAGTTTAAATATCACTAAGACCGGTTGATTGGAGCCAATAGTACCTCGAGAAGACAGTAAATCTAGCAAGGTATAACGCTCTTATTATGATTGTAGGAGTATTCTTAATAATGTGTCTGGTGCACATGTACAGAGTACTTATATCACTGATGTCAGCAATGGACCTTTCGAGTTTTAGTTATGCCCCGCCCATCTTTAGCTAAGCTCCAACCATACATCGGCCGTGTTGTGATCGATCGATGCCTGAATTCCCTGACTCAATTTCCGGAAAAATATACATGTAAGCTGTTGAATATGTTGAAACTAATTTGACTGAGTGTTGTTGCCGCATATAGCAACGACAGAGCCTTGTCGAATTAGTGACAAAATATACAACAGAATGTTTGTTAAGTAGTAAAGACATACAATTCATACAATCTGACGGACTATTAAGCGTTTTGATGGACTAGATCGAGTCATTTATGACGTAATGATTATGACATCACCCTACACGTCACGTAGTTAATTATGACGTCATATGACAGATCGATAAACTGGAAAGGTCCATTGAGATGGAGTAAGTATAAGAAAGACTAGTGTGTATTTTGAAAGCAATGTTTCCGAGCAGCTGTACATTGTTGCTCTCAGAAAACAGTCTTTAGAATGGTTCTTTCCAAAATGACCACCAGTTATATATAGTACTGAAGGTAATAACATGGCAATATAGCAATCTAAGTCTTTAACACATTGAGCACGCAAGAGTCCGTACACAAAAATCATCTACAATGTGAGACTAAGCAAATGTGAGTGGGACCTATAACAGAAACCGGTTCCTATCACATTTGCTTCAAAGTCTTCAATGTACAGGGTGTTAAGGTTGAACAGCTAGACTCTGACGATGTTCTTATCCGGTGTAAGCTGCCTAATAGCACACTTCATCCGTTATCTTAGATACTCTTTGTATACTCCTTAGTTAAATGAATGATGAGTACGTTGACTACATTTTGATTGAAACGACTGTTAAAGTCATCATAAGCCTTCACCTTCAACTACATAGAAAGGAAGCTAACAGAAATCGCGAATGAAAATGACTAATTTGCTTTCGCATAAATAATTAAAAATCATTGTGTGAACGATGCGGAAGATGCGACGTTCAATGGACAAGAGCTGTCAACGGGAAACTTAGGACGTGAATGCTGATGATATGTCTGTTCAAGATCGTACGGCGGTATGCGTTATTCCGGCCATTAGCTGTCTAATAATAGCCTATATTACTGAGAATAATGCACATGTTATATTCTAAAACGAAAACAAGGTCATTATAATAGCAAATGGTAAAAGCAGCTATAAATAGGCAATGAATGAATGAATAGTAAAACATCAATATCTGTCGTTATAGTGAGCGAAGGTCCTGGGAATAAGCTGCAGTCAAACCAGTCTATCATGGACATTGTCCTACCCACCAATAGTTCTTAGAAATAAGAGGCAGATTGTTGCTAAAGCAAACTCATTTAACATGATAAATAACAATGCCACCGGGTGGTGGTTCCTTAATATGTGTGGTTTTCTACCCACCAGTCTTAAAGTACCGCTATCTTATTGCCTAAAACAGGTGCTCATATTCTATTGACAGAATCTATATGCTGGACATCTGCATGGAACAACAGATCTAGCTAGAATGCGCTCGAGGGAAATGCTGACTCACGCATTTATGCTTGGGCTTGACAATGCACTTAGTGACCCCCGTGACGTAGATAGTTGATTCGTTGACCTCAAGGTCAAAACAATCATGAAATCTCATAATATGAAGCCGTGTGCTAAATCTGGTGATTCGACACGCTTGTATTCTGGAGTTATGGGCCAAAAATGTGTATTCTAGTATTTACTTTGTGATTCTAATATCTTACATTGCCGAGTTATTGACGAATAAACGGGCATACAGGCAGGCAGGCAGGCAGGCAGGCAGGCAGGCAGACATGCAGGCAGGCAGGGATGTAGGCAGGAAGGTAAGCAGACAGACAGACAGACAGACAGACAGACAGACAGACAGACAGACAGACAGACAGACAGACAGACAGACAGACAGACAGACAGACAGACAGACAGACAGACAGACAGAAGGTACCAGCCGCAATACTCACACCGGCCTTCAGTGGCGTGAGTAATTATCCCCAACTTTTTCGCAAGGTGCTGCTTATGACGTGCAATCCGTGTTCGTGCGTGCGTGCCTGCGTGCGTGTGTGCGTGCAGAAAATCGAGTGTAATGCAACCCTTCCGAAACCGATGGACAGAATTAAATCAATTTCGGTATGTGTGTTACCCATAGGGGTACGGCATGCAAGAGCAAATTTACATTCGAGGGGGGCATGGCAGTGGTCATAAGGTCAAATCGATTGTAACGCAACTCCTCCGAAACCGCTAGACGAATTTCAACAAAATTGTAAGTTACCCATATGATTGCGGATTGCATCATCAATGTACATTTGACCAAGTCTCCTGGGTAGGGGTGGGGATGGGGGTCTAAATGTCCAGAAATTGACTGTAATGCAACTCCTCCGAGACCGATGGACGGAATTCAACCAAATTTGGTATGTGAGTTAACCATATCAATTCTTAGTGCATGAGCACATTAACATTTGTCCACATCTTCTGGGGTTTGGCTGAGTGGTGGATGTGGGGCAAAAGGTTAAGATATTGATTTTAACACATCTCCTCCGAAACCGTTACATGGAATTCAACGAAATTGGTTTTGTGAGTTAACCATATGATTGCGGAGTGCAACATGTCATTTACATTATGCTCCGCCCCCAGGGGTGGGGGAGGGGCCAAAAGAACACATTTAACGTGCCGAGATTGATAGACAACGCCTCCGAAACCTGTGGACGGAGTTCAAACAAATGTTGTATGTGAGTCACCAATATGAATGCAGAGTGCATGAGCACATTTACATTTGTTCCCGCCCCATGGGTGCGGGAGAGGAGTGTGTGACAAAATGTCAAGAAATTGTTTGTAATGCAACACCTCCTAAACCGATGGACAGAAGCCAACCAAATTTAGTATGTGAGTTACCCATATCAATGCGGAGTGCATTGACACATTTATTTTTGGCCCCGACCCCTGTGGTGTGGTGGATGTGTGTCAAAATGTCAAGGAATATATTGTTAGGCAACTCCTCCGATACAGATGAACAGAATTCTACGAAATTTGGTATGTGAGTTACCCATATCCATGCAGAGTGCCTGTAGATTTCGCCCTGCCCCCTGGGGTGCTGGATGTGGATCAAAATGTCGAGATATTGATCTTAATGCGACTTCTCCGAAACCGTTGGACGGAATTCAATCAAATTTGATATATGAGGTACGCATATGATTTCGGAGTGTAGTGACGCATTTACATTAGACTCCGCCTCCAGTGGGTGGGTAGGGTCAAAGGTCAGATTTTAACGTGCAGAAATTAATTGTAATACGGCTCCTCCGAAACCGTTGGACGCAATTGAGCCACATTTGGTATCTGAGTTACCCATATCTATGCGGAGTGCATGAACACATTTACATTTATCCCCGCCCCATGAGGTTGGTGGTGGGTTCAAAATGTCAAGAAATTGATTGTAATACAACGCATCCTAAACCATTTGTGTGTTACCCATTCCAATGCGTAATGGGAGAACACATATACATTTGGCTCATCCCCAGGGGTTGAGAGATGGAGTCAAATGTTTAAGAAACTGACTGCAATGCAAATCCTCCTGTTGGACGGAATTCAAACGCATTGGGTATGTGAGTTACCCATATGATTGCAGAGGGCCAGCAGACATTTACAATATGGCGCCGCCCCATGGGGGTTGGATGAGGGGTGTTTGAGTCGTCATAGACCAAGTAATCTAGCTATATATTGTCAACCTGCCCTAGATATTATATATAAAACCTTGCCTTGTTCGCATTATACATTCTAAACAGTACAGCACATAAATAACTAATAAGCGAACATATTTCCAAAATAAAGACGCAAACATTAATTTTCAAGGAATGTGCTGTTATAGTTTGAACATAAGTCACTGGAATCTCCCATTCCAATGGACCGTTCCATTTTTAGCTATGCCTCGCCAATCACTAGCTAAGCTCCACCCACACCTCGCCGTGTTTGGAGAGATCGATCCCTGAATGCCCTAGCTATCAATTTCCTGAAAACTATACAGGGAAGCTGTTGAATATTTTGTAACTAATTAGACTGGGTGCTGTTGCTGCCTTAGGCAGCAACAGCGCCCAGTCAAATTAGTTTCAAAATATTCAACAGAATATTTATTAAATAGTAAAAGCAAACAATTTGTACAACAGCCCATAGACCGTCATCAAATATGCGTTCGTAGCGTACTTATCGACGTCATTCATTATGATGTCATTGTACATACCACGCAGTTCATTATGACGTCATATAATGGGTGGCTACTCTGAAAGGGTGAATTATGTTCAGAATAGTCAACAGTACATTTTATTTTGTTTTTGGAAACATGCTAAGTTATTTCTTAGCTGTACTGTGCTTGGGCCTGCTCATGTCGTGCCACATGTAACCCTCTCTTCATCGTTGAACCACACCCCGGGAGTATTTTCGCTGAAGCACAGGCGCTGTTGTCTTCCTAGGCAGGGTGTTATTAGGGGAAGCAGCTACATGTAGCCTTATGTCTACAGATGCATCTATAACATGGATCAGGGCATCCATAGACACCCCTACCGACGTCTATCCGGTTTTCGAAAAACGGTTCTATTAACTTATCTGATACCACCATTGTGCACGCCAGACATTAACAGCAATTCGTGCTTAATGCCTATTACACCTATAACCCACGAGGTGACAGATGATTTACAGGTTTCCCAGCGTGTAACTGCCCTTCAAGACCAAGGAGACCCCAACACTGGAAGAACGCCAGATATCCAGGCAGTTACTCCGTGAGAGATGCCGGCGCTATATGTATAATTACCACACAGAGTTGAACCAATAATATGCTGAGAGGTCAGTGAGCTAAGCGTCATATGCAGCAGCGCCACCCTACCCACCCCCTCCCCAACCACCCCCCACCCCCACCCAAACCCCACCCCCCACCCCGCCTCCCCACACACACACATCAGCCAATTCCTACTTGGTATAGAATTAACATAGACCAAAATTTAACGAGGGCCAACTGACATAATAAATACTGTGGTGGTGTGTGCGCGCGCGCGCGTGCGTGCGTGCGTGCGTGCGTGCGTGCGTGCGTGCGTGCGTGCGTGCGTGCGTGCGTGCGTGCGCCCGTGCGTGCGTGTGCAAGAGAACCAATCGGAATAGATGTTGCCATAGGTTTCACGCCGTAAATCAAACTACAGCTTGTCGGAAGAGGATAATTAATTTAATTAGGTTACTTTTATACTATCGCAACAATGCCTCCATAAGTATTGTCTTCCTACAAACAATGCTTCTTCATCTGACTGTCTGACATCTTGACATCTATGTTATAATAGGTAAAGCAATCCTATACGTCAGATTAACAGATTCTGGTGTCCACGAGCGCTTGCAAGTCTGCAATATAATGCTAGGTTGGGCGTACACATTGAGAACGTGTAACCAGGATTTTGTTGATCATTTTATAATAATTTTGCTTTTGATAATTTTGTAATAACATGCTGGTCAATAATTTTTGGTATGATTTTGTCTGTGGGTGTGTATGTGAAATCAGTGGTGAAAGGGTTGTTTAATGACTTTTAGTGTGCATGTTGAACTGCGACTATGCCTGGTTGACTCAGATAACGGTTTGGCTAATGAGTGCGGACATTGAAATGATGCGGGTGGCCGCGTGCTGCGCGTAAACACAGCTGGTTATTGTGATAGCAGATCTGAGCCACTGTGACAATTCGACACAATAGATGTCTCAGATACTGGACCAAACTAACACCTTATCGCCAAGTGCTACTTTTTTATGTTCCCTGGGATAAACATCTGTAACCGCCATTCGGGATGGTAGTTTTGTCGGCCATGGGCCGTTAGCATACTTTCATGTGGGTGGTGTATGGGAGCCATTATATCTTATTTTAACTGTGACTTATTTATGGGTGATATGGTTTGTGATTTGACTGGCTAATTGGAGCCACGTGTTTTGGATTCTGATTGAAGCTGATGAGCGTATCCCGTTGGAGAGAAAAAAGGAGAGTGGGGAATGAGACTTGGGATGAGTGCGGTGGAATGTGGAGAGAAGCTAGCTAGGTTGAAGAGAAGTGAGAAGGTGTGTTGGGCCGGACAGACCCACACAAAGAGTTTCAACTGTTGATTTGCCAAATAGGTAAATACGTCTTAGAAAAAGGTACAATGTTGCCAAACAGGCATACAATTAAGTTAGTAAACAAGAGACATAAGGTTAAGTTGATTTGCCCAACAGGCAAACATACCAAAATATAATCGACTATTGTTGCCAGACCGTCAATAAAAACTGTCACTGTTATATATCACCAATCGTTGTGGCATCGTGACACGTGTTGTATTATCACTCTTCCATGTGGGATGTGGATACTTATTACACTTGATTGTATTATCACTCGAAATCAATCACCCATTGTTGGATTACTATCCGTCTGTGATGAGATGAACTATCACACTCGTTTCGTTGTATCATCACCCACCTATTTGGGATGAGAATTATCACCTTAGTGCAATGTTGGAGTACTATGCGGGATGAGAATAACTCACATGTATTAAGGCGTAGTCATGGTCACCCATGTGCGCGCCACTACTACGGATCGAAGGACTGTGTACGGTATAGGAGTGCTCTAAAGATTTGTGTCGCTACTTTGAGTCGTGGATTCGTGGATCGCCTGCATTGTGGATTAACTATTTCCTGGATCGCCGATTGTCGTGTACTTCTTTAACCCTGGGGATACGTAATCAAACATAAACTCTATGTATTATTGACCATCATATGCGTTACAACATTTCATACAATCTGATACAGCAAATATAATTCATTGTTTAATTACTTTTTGCTTGTCTATATTCATCACCAGTATCGTTAGTATCAATAGTATATCAATATTATTGTTGCATCAACTTATTGTCGTCATTATCATTAATCAATTCATCCTCTTATCATCATCATTATCATTTCCTTACATTTCTATTCATATTCACCCTCATCTACATCCATAGTTATTCAATAAATATTGCAGTATATGCCATTGAGAGTATTTTGTAATTTGTCTGGCACGGGGTCACACGATGGACGTTTAAGACCGTGTCAAGTGTGACTAAAACCACGGCTCCTGGTAAAATAGTTTCGGCACCTATTCCCGTAGACATCAGCTATTGAACAGGTGTTACATAACTGGGAGGTTATTGGTTACAAAAGTGGGGCTCATCCGGGATTATTAATATTTTGTGGATTTTATGAACTTTAAAAGCTGGGGGCTCGAGCCATACACAGTGTGTATAATATTTGTGAAATTTTCCGCACATATTTATAAATACAAATTTTGAAAGTGTCATAATTTGTGTGTGCGTGCGTTACTCAGGACGATTCTTTGCATCGCTCACCATGCATTGATGATGGTAACACGCAGAGGGGATTGCTTTTCAAATGTAGTTTCAGTGAAGGAATGTAACTTAATTAATTTTACTAATCACACATTGACTAGTCATCCTTGTGTTGTGTTTGACATAGCTGCTGCAGTGCTGATTCTTTTGAAAAGAATTTGACTAGAAGTTGTTGCTGCCTAAACAGTAACGAGTTCTGTCTGATAGTTTTTAAAATTATCAGCAAGTTGTATATTTAGAGACAGTGAAGCATTTTTTTGTTTCATTCGGGATGAAAACGTCAATTGCCCAATTGCCATTATAGCCACATTGGCAGACCGATACTCTCATTTTAACTGCTTTGACAGCTGAAAGCGATTAAAGGGTCTGTCTGTCTGTCCACTGCGCTCATGCTTGACTATTATGTTAATACAGTATTTTATATTGGTTGTAATCTCACCATTTCCACTTCACCCCTACCCTGTGCATTTAAAACCGATTTTGATGTAAGCGTGAAGTTTAAATAAAGCTAAGCTCGATTGCTAGACCCCTTAACTATAAGTTGTTGGTTTCGTTCCTCAAATTAATTTTGAAAACTTAACAGCTGGTTTTTCACGCAGTGGAGACTGATCGACGAGCACACATTTACAGCTGAATCAGTGCTGGTGATAAAGTGTGAAATCGGGGTGTGAAGTACTTCAGTGCTGATTATAAAGTGTGAAATGGGAATGGGAAGTATTTCATTGCTGGTGATAAAGTGTTAAATTGGTATGTGAAGTATTTCAGTGTTGATTATAAAGTGTGAAATTGGAATGTGAAGTGTTTCAGTGATGACTATAGAGTGTTAAATTTGATTGTGAAGTTTGTCAGTGTTGACTAAAAGGTGTGAAAGTTGTATTTGTGTTTCCTTCTTTTCAGATTAAGCCGTGCACAAGGCCCTCAATTTAAATAATTGTATTGATAACCGTTATTTTCATTGTTTGAAAAGAGAACAGGATGCATCGTGGGCAGTCTTCATCGTCTGATGCAGAGATTGGTAGTGCATATACACAATTTGATGAGAGGTCATGGGCCAGGCGATTAAAATTATTTTCAGGCCGAAAGAGAGTTGGTGGTGGTGAGCTTGATTATGATTCGTGGGAATACCACATTCAGCAATAGATCCAGGAGGATGGTATTGAGGAAAGGTAAAGAAGTGGCTGGAGCTGCAGAGTTTGATACAGCCTGTGATAGGGCTTGTGAGGAGTGTAGGTCTGTCTGCAGCCTTAGCTCAAACATGTGATGTTCTACGTGTTAAATATGGACCACGCACTGACAGTCATTCACTGTTAACTAATTGTTACGAAACTGTCCAAGGCCATGATAAAATTAGCAGCGATTATCTATAAAGATTGCAGAGAAAATTACGGAGAATTGTAGACAGTGATAAGCAAATGGTAAGCTGTGAGTTCAGTATGCTTGCTTATGCAGTTTGAAACTGGATGCAGGGATGATCCTCTATTGATGTCACTGAAGACAGATTCCATGGTGGGTGATGGATGTTTTTGTAAACCTTTAGCTGCGATACGGAGATTTGAAGTAAGAATTAATGAAAAAGCTTTTAGATTTGGACGATTGTCAGGAGCGCTTCCAAAAGCGAGTACAAGAAAATCCAAAGGAACTGGGCAAGCCTGTGCAAAGACACATGATGTGTCAGATGTTGATAAGTTAAGTCACATATTCAGCAATGCCTTTGAGACGCACACACAGGCAGTGATTGGGGTTGTAAAGCACTCTGTTCGTGATCCAATTAATATGCATACCAATCCACAGACGAAGAATGGATCATTTCGGCAGGAGTGGGTTGATGGTGATAAACCTACACATCGATTTAGGGGATTTTGTTACAGGTATCGATTAAATAAATAATCACATGGCTTTCGAGTGTAGAGGAGTGAAGAATGCAGCATTAGTACAGGAAAGGTTGTTGCAGAGAGATTATCGCAAACAGCGAGAACGTCAATCCAACGATTATAGAGCTGATAAGAGGGCTCAATATGTTGATTTAAATGAAACGTTCATGAATGGGCAGTCACATAGGTGTAATAGTGACGTAATGGGACATAGTGACCTCTTGTCACAACTAATTGGTAAGGGATGTAAATGTGGCATCATTATTGGTGGAATTGAGACTAGTGGTTTAATTAATACCGGCTCCCAGGTAAGCATGGTTACAGCAGATATCTACAGAACATACCTGTCTGATGTACCATTGTCTAACATTGTGAATATTGAAGGAGCTACTGGGCAATTAATTCCATATCATGTGTATATCCGAGTTGATGTGTCACTACCTGAGCAGCATGATGGTATTGGATCAGAGAAATCTGTGTTCTTTGTCTGCAACAGTACAAATTACTCAAAGACCATACCTGTGCTATTAGGTACAAACGTTCTACACAAGCTTCGTGATAGCCATGGTAAAGGTTTACCATTGGCTAGGTTATCCAAGATGTACCAGTCTATCACGCAGAGAGATGACATTTGTCAGTCAGGAGGATTCTTGGGAGAGGTGCATGTGGTCGGCTAACGTGGCATAGTAATGGAATCTAATGAGACGATAACTGTCAATGGAATTGGTCATCTGAATGAGACCTTCTGCCTAAGCCCATGTCCTGCTATAATTGATGCTCCATCTGAAGTTACTCCACTTCCCGGAGGATTATGTGTCAACTCAGTATTAGTGCCAATGTCTGGTGTTCACAAAGATAAGGTCAAGGTCCCCGTGTTTAACCCTACATGTTGCGCTATCGCCATACCACTTGGATCGATTATAGGTTCCTTGTGCCTGCCAAAATGGATACGCCCTATTGGTGGTGGAAGCAATGGAATGAACAGCACTTGTCATAAAGTTGATGCGACCTACAAGAAGGCAGGCACTGACGAATTGTTTGAAAGTCGTCTGGATGACTCTGACTTGCCGGCTGTTCTGAAAACACATAGACCTGCTTGCCTCCCACTGACACCCACATGGCCCCCTACCGCCCCACACCCCCACCTCACACACAAACACGCGCGCATTCACCTGCCCACATGGTATGCTATTGACTGCTGGCTGACTGACAGCTGAATAGTTTCCAAATGTATGTACAGAACTTTAGATACGGGTTTTCCGGTGCTGAACGCCCAGTCTTCGTATCAGTAGCTTGACGCCAGACAGATTTATAGTTCATTGTCTGTGAGTGTCTTTGCAGAGTGTTTTGGTCTGGTCAACCAATTCAGTATCCGTTATAACACCATAGAGAACACATCTTAAAGTTTTAAGTAATAACTTTCAAGTAGTTGTAAGACGCAAAATAGTTAATCTTTGTTGAAGAAACCCAGGAGCGATCTACCCCTTCAGAACGAGTATACGATTATATGATTACGATTACGATTTTTACGATTCTACAATATTTACACAAGATATCTACGAACTTCATACTATTCACGCATGATACTCACGCCAACACTCACTATTAACGCTTCATACTTATGCAACACCGCACAATCATAGCGCACATGTATATATTCGTTAGAAGAAATCTCACCTGTTTGTTTTATTGACTACCTATGAACCCTTCCACACCAACGGCTGGTTGGAAGAATCATGTTCTCCATTGGTTAGAAACAAACAGAGACGTATTTTCAATGCACAAACTGGATTTTGGTGGGACTGCTGCAGTACAACATCGTATTCACCTGACTAGAGATCTGCCATTTAAGGAGAGATCAAGACCAATACCACCACGAAATATGGAAGATGCCCATCAACATATCCTGGAATTGTTGGAGGCATGCATTATCAGAGAGTCCCATAGTCCTTATGCTAGTCCCATATGTCTAGTACATAAAGTAAATGGAGATATGTGACTGACAGTGGACTATCGAAAGCTGAATAAATTTAATTTTAAAGATGCGTATGAGTTACCCAAGATGGAAGAAGCCTTTACCAGACTCTCTGGTATGAAATGGTATTCGACCATGAATCTAAGATCTGGATACGCCCAGATTCAGATGCATCCTGTTGATTGTCACAAGACAGCATTTGTTTGTCCCTTTGAATTTTTTGAGTGGGAAAGAATGCTCCAAGGTATTTCCAACGCACCAGTGACTTTTCAGTGAATGATCGAAAAGTGTATGGGAGACATCAATCTGCGTGAGGTACTTGCATTCATTGACGACGTTATCGTTGTCTCTAAGACCTTAGAGGATCATAAAGATGCTCTTGAAGTGGTTTTTCAGAGACTGCGAAAGTTTGGTCTCAAACTTAGTATTGATAAATGCAAGTTTTTTCGACAGTCTGTAAAATATTTGGGCCACATTGTGTCAGAAAATGGTGTGGAAACTGATCCTAATAAAATATCAGTGATTAAGGAGTGGCCGATACCTAAGAATATGAAAGATCTACGTTCTTATCTTGGTTTTGTTGGCTACTTTAGAAGATTCATACATAATTTTTCGAGAATTGCTGAGCCATTGCATAAGCTATTAAAGGGTTACACTTGTGCAAAACCTGGCCAATGACTCAAGGTAAATCATGGCCTAGCACGTAAGGCATTTGGCACCTTATGGTCGACTGCCAGACGCTTTTGAGAAGCTGAAGAATAGACTAATGCATGCCCCCATATTAGCTATTGCTAATTTTGAGAACATATTTGAGCTCCACACTGATGCCAGTCATGCTGGATTAGGGGCTGCACTATATCAGCATGTATCAGGCCCATTGCATCCAGTCGCATTTGCTAGTCGGAGCTTATCAACTAGTGAAAGGAACTATCCTGTCCATAAATTAGAGTATTTGGCACTGAAGTGAGCTGCGTGCGACAAATTTCATGACTGCTTATATGGCTCATATTTTCAGGTAGTCACTGACAATAACCCACAGACATATGTGATGACGATGGCTAAGCTGGATGCCACAGGACATCGCTGGTTGGTGGCCTTGTTAACATGTGATTTTGACATAAGTTATCAGGAAGGAGTGCATAACCAGGATGCTGATGCACTCAGTAGGATCCGAAGAGATGTTGCTACTGACACTGAAATTGAGATATGTGAAAAGCGCATTAAAGATTTCTTATTACGAGCACACCCGATGTATGAAGTAAATGCGTCTGTAATGGCTACTGCTATAATAGCTGCGAAGGGCATTCCATATGTTGAATCAGTAGCCATCACCTCAGGTCCAGTTCAGGAAGTCTGTAAACTGGATGAAGAAGTTCAACTATTGAGAGGCATGAGTGCTCAGGAATTACTAATCGCCCAAGAGGAAGATCCTGATATTTACATGATTAAAAACGTGTTCTGATGGGTATTGATATACCGTATAAAGAATCAAGATGTCATGATTCAAAATCTGTTCAGAAAATGATGAAGCATTACAAGACTTTCTTCATACAACATGGTTTCCTATTTCGAAAGTCGGTTACTGCCGGAAAACCCGTCCATCAGCTGGTTGTTCCTATATCCTTGAGGGAAAAGGCACTGAGTGGTGTTCATGATGAGGTTGGACATTTGGGAAGTGATCGGTCACTTTCCTTTGCAACACTCCAGTTCTACGGGCCAAACATGAGCCATGACATTAACGATCACTGTCAGAAATGTAAGCGTTGTCTCATGCGTAAGCGATCTGCTGTCCATGCTACTCCAATGGGTACATTAACATCTAAAGGACCCATGGATCTTTGTTGTTTTGACTTTCTATCCATAGAGAATGATAAACATGGTATAAGTGATGTGCTAGTGATAACTGATCACTTTACCCGCTTTGCTAAAGCCTTTCCAACACACACGTAAAAAAAATCCAAGCAGCTAGCTGATATGTTATGGAAGGGATTCTTTCTGGACTTTAGATTCCACGTCGTCTCCATTCAAACCATGGAGGGCGTTTCACAAGCAAACTGATTAAAGATCTCCATAGGATTGCTGGGATAACGCAATCCCTTACAACTCCATACCATGCACAAGGAAATAGACAGGTTGAACGATTCAACCACTAATTTCTGGATATACTGGGGACATTGGATGATGAGAAAAATGCTGGGTGGTCAAAATAGATAAAATATCTTGTTCATGCCTATAATTGTACCAAGAACGATGCAACTGGCTATTCACCCTATTAATTGATGTTTAATCGGCAACCCAGATTACCAGTTGATTGGTATTTCGGACTTAAGGGTGATACTCCCCAATTTGATTCTAAACATCACTATGTTGAAGAGATGCGTCAAGACATTCAGCAAGCATACAAGATTGCCAATAAGAATGTGTTGAAATCCATGTCACGGAACAAGACAAGATATCATATAACGGTTAGACCGGGAGGTCCATTGAAAGCCGGAGACCGAATATTGGTGTGTAATTTAGGGCTTAGGGGAAAACAGAAGTTAGCGAATATTTGGAGTCCTGATGTATTTATTGTGACCGAGCAGCTTGGGGATGAAGATTCCCCTGTATATTGTGTACGACGTGAAGAGAGGAAAGGCGCTATTAGAACACTGCATAGAAATTTCCTTTGCACTGTGGTTTTCTACCCAGGACCGAGCCCAAAAAGTATGTACGGAATAAAAAAGATGGGCACAGACGTAAAACCATGTTAATGACGTCGACACATGATGTGACGCAGCCAAGATATTCAGCTTTTCAGGAGTTTAGCTCAGATTCTAGTATTCCTCCATATAGGCATCTTGATTTACCACATTTTAGATGCCCTCAGCTGGAAGAAGGTGAAGATGACATGGCAGATACGGAGGATCCTACAAGCAGTAAAGCTTGTGATCTTACTCCTCGTATGAAGTATTTGAGGCAAGCCCCAACTCGGCTGACTTATTATGAGTTAGGGCCGAACATATAACCATACATTGTGAAGATGTACATAGTTGAATATAAATATACCTGTATACCCAAGATGTTGTTTGAACTTTTAAATTGTGTGTGGCTGCGTGCTGCGTGTAAACACAGCTGGTGTTATTTTGATAGCAGATCTGAGACACTGTGACAATTAGACACAATAAATGTCTCAGATACTGGACCAAACTAACAACTTCGCACCACCGCTGCTTTTGGAGGTTCCCTGGGACAAACGTTTGTAACCACCATTTGGGATGGTAGGCTGGTTGGCTATGGGCCGTTAACATACTTTCATGTGGGTGGTGTATGGGAGCCATGATATCTTATTTTGACTGTGACTTGTTTATGGGTGATATGGTTTGTGATTTGACTGGCTAATTGGAGCCACGTGTTTTGGATTCTGATTGAAGCTGATGAGCATGTCCCCTTGGAGAGAAAAAAGGAGAGTGGGGATTGAGACTTGGGATGAGTGGGGTGGAATGTGGAGAGAAGCTAACTAGGTTGTAGAGAAGTGAGAAGGTGTGTTGGGCCGGACAGCCCCACACAAAGAGTTTGAACTGTTGATTTGCCAAATAGGTAAATACGTGTTAGAAAAAGGTGCAATGTTGCCAAATAGGCATACAATTAAGTTAGTAAACAATAGTTGAGTTGATTTGCCCAACGGGCAAACAGACCAAAATATAATCGACTATTGTTGCCAGACCGGAAATAAGAACTGTCACCGTTATATATCACCAATCGTTGTGGCATCGTGACACGTGTTGTATTATCGCTCGTCTATGTGGGATGTAGATACGTATCACTCTTGATTTTATTATCACTCGAAATTAATCACCCATTGTTGGATTAATAATCGTCTGTGGTGAGATGAACTATCACACTCGGTTCATTGTATGACCACCCACCTGTTTGGGATGAAAATTATCACCTTAGTGTAATGTTGGAGTACTGTATGGGATGAGAAGAACTATCACATGTATTAATGTGTAATCATGGTCATCCGTATGCGCGTCGCTACTACGGATCGAAGATTGTGTACGGTATAGGAGTGTTCTAAAGATTTGTGTCGCTACTTTGAGTCGTGGATTCGTGGATCGCCTGCATTGTGGATTAACTATTTCATGGAACGCTGATTGTCGTGTACTTCTTTAACCTGGGGGATACGTATTCGAACATAAACTGTATGTATTATTGACCATCATATACATTACAACATTTCATACAATGCAATACAGCAAATATAATTCATTGTTTAATTACTTTGTTGATTGTCTATAGTCATCACCATAGTGTCGTTATTATCAATAGTATATCAATATTATTGTTGCATCAACTTATCATCATCATTATCATTAATTATTTCATTACATTTCCATTCATATTCACTCTCATCTACATCCATAGTCATTCAATAAATATTACAGTATATATTAGAGCTAACATTTCTTTGTTTCTAAGATATAGATTTGGCATTGCGAGTATTTTGTGATTTGTTGGGCCCGGGGATCAGACGATGGGCGTTTAAGACCTTGTCAACTGTGGCTAATACCACGGCTCGTGGTAAAATAGTTTCGGCACCTATTCCCCTAGACATGAGCTATTTAACAGGTGTTAAATAACTGGGAGCTTATGGGCTACAACACCGCCATGCGTTTTAACGTGCACAACTGTGTAATTATTTGTCCTAATCCAGACATACCTTATCTTCGCACATGACACGTTACCTTCGCACATGATACGTTACCTTCGCGCAGGGCACGTTAATTCTTTTTTACAATTCCAAATCATCTCTCGGCATTATCGCAGCGTCATTCTAAATTGCTGAAGTAAAATTGATCGCAAGATGAGGATCTATGTGACAGACGAGAAGTAATGGTACAAGCACTCCACAAAACTCACCATTAACAAATGAGTGTGGTTTCTTCAGTGTCAGTTAGGCTCTTTGAGCCACCAATTCTGACAATACTTTCAAGTCCTAACAGGGTGCGAACTAGCTTCCAAACGATTGAATCTATCGCCAAGACCTATTTATATAATGTTATATTCATATACTTTTGTATTAATTTTATAAACGCGCACGCACGCATGCACGCACGCACATACGCACATAGGGTTTTATTTTTGAAACAGCGTTACAGCAACGCAGTACCTCCAGTCCAATCAGTTTCAACGCGTCAAAGATCATACCTGTATTTTTGTCTTGAAATTGGTTTATCGTATAAGTACATTGAAATTGGGGTATACTCGGAGTATGAAGGCTAAGTAGACGCGCCAATCAGTAGATTAATACAATCCAGGATGACAATTACTGCTATTATATAACGATGTGCTTAAGGCATGCTATTATGTTCCGTGCCGATGTCCAATTGGGAAGAAAATTCCTTATCTCATCCCGATAGCCAGCAGCAAGGTCTGTGTCTGGAAATCGAATCATATTTGGAAGAAGGTTTACGTGCCACATTAAAGATGGCCCTAAGCTTAATAGCGTTATAGCAATTGATCTTATATCAGCTTCTATAATATTGGAGTCCAATTCTCAATTCTTTATCACTCCCTGAAGCGGATCCCTCCTCCAGTACTGGTCCCATTTGAGATATGCTTTTCCCACACACGCCAATCTCTCCTTTCCCATCCACCCCACCACCAGCCCCTCCACCTCCACACGCCCCCCCCCCACCCGCCCACCCCCACATATCTCAACATAGCAAAGACATGTGAAAGACCACACCAGGTTATTATATGAGCCACGGTATTTTCTTAGCCACACATTATCTACTCGCTTTAACAGATCATTAAATCTAGGCAAACTACCAGAGTGTTGGCCCAGTCGATATATGTCACCTATTTTCCGAAAAATGTGACAAGATGAAGCCAGAAAATTATGGTACTATCAGTCTCACCTTTGTGGTGTGCAATGAAATGTCAGATTCAGTTATCAAAGATTCTATAATGAAAACATCAAACAAACAGCTGTATGATGTTAAATTAAGCTATTTAGCTTTATAGAGTGCCAATATACTGTTTTAAGTTAGTGCCAGCATTGCAGATATAGTTGAGACATTGGATAATCGAGGTATTGTTGCTGTAATGGACCGTTTCAGTTGTTTCTAAGCCCCGCCCACCTCTAGCTACGCTCCACCCACACCTCGCTCGTGTTGGGATCGATCGATGCACAAATTCCCTGACTATCAATTTCCAGAAAACTGTACAGATAAGTTGCTAAATATTTTGAAACTAATTTGACTTGGTGCTGTTTCCGCTTGTGCCGCCGTCGTCGTCGTTGGAAAATGATGCCTATTTCTGGATTTCTGCTTTGCAGGCGAGATAATAAAAAAACGAGTGCTTATGACCTAGACGGAAGACCCAACTGGAGTCAAGCATTTCAAATCGGGAAGAAAGAACAGGAGGTCACTGCACCAAGTAAACTGAACTGGTTATGGCATTTGGGCATGTGGGTTTGTCTGTGTGTCTGTGTGGACGTGCGCCTGTATATCAGCGTGCCTGTGTACCATGAACGATATCTAAAAATAGTGAACTGATTTGGCTCAAATTGTATGGCAATAAATTTCTTCTAATGAACGAGGATTTCAAGCCGTTGGATTGTCGAACAAAATTGACAAATAAATGAAATGGTTTGACCGTAAGCTAGGATTCCATGGCTTTAGTCATGATCAGAGAAAATACTACAAATCTGGAAACTATTAGGAATTCTTTACAATGTGACACAAACGGGGTGGGTTCGGTTTTGTAATCTCTGACTGTTCTTGTTATTAAGAAAATGTGTTCCAGTCGCAGAGCAGAAGACTCAATCATTGGATTATTTCTCGTTATAGATTACATCCCCGATGCAATGGGTGGATCAGAACTGCCACTAATGTATACGCTCTCATAATCAAATACGTCACTGGCTGATGTCACAACACAATCAAAATGCTTAAAGAATGACGTATCTGTGTACAAGTTACATGTCTTTAATGCATTTACTATTTAATACACTTTCTGTTGAGTATCGTGAAACTAATTTGGCTGACAGCACCCATTCAAATCAGTTTCAAAATATTCAACAGCTTACCTATATAATTACCTTGAAAATAGGATTCTGGAAATTCAGGGTTCAAGGTAGATAAATCGATGCCATCACGGGCAAAGGTGGGCTGGGCTTAGCTGCACATGGCCAGGGCATGGCTAGAGACTGATTTATTCATCAATTAGTTACGGAGCAAACATATTTGTAATCGCATGTGACACAAAATCATTCTAAACAATCTCTAAAGCAACCAGGCTGTGATTCCATGGAACAAGAAATAGATTTTATGTGACTTTGGGAACGGAGAATAACTACAAAAAATGGCAGTCCTTAATACCTATACAATGGGCATCATTGGTATTATACTTGACGAAAAAGTAAATAATTTATTACAAAACATATAAATAAATCCAATCTAATAATTGATGAATCCGATCTGTCGATCAAGTATATGACGGCATAATCATTACTCAATGACGTCACGAGTAGGCTGATTTCACAATCATAATTGACACAATACCCCGCCATGATACTGGAATACTCCGTCACGTGTATGACTGGTATGTATCTGAAAGATTTACTGTATAATAATCATCTTGCTGAACATTTTGAAACTAATTTAACTGGGCGATGTTGCTGCCATTCAGCAACAGCGTCCAGCCAACTTAGTTTCAAAATACCCAACTGCTTACCTGTAGGCCAATAGTTACGTTGATATTAGGATTCTGGGAATTCAGGGTTCGATTGACCGCAATACGTGCACAACGTAGGTGGAGCATAGCTAGAAATGGGGTGGGCGTAGCCAAAAGTGTTGGACTATCTAGAAGTGCATTACACAAAATAGGTAAAGACAACTTTAACCACCATTTACATTTCCTATCAAGCCACGAATAAAATACGCCAATTGATGTAGTCTGTGACCCCTTTCCTGAAAGCAGTCGATGGTACATGACCAAATGCATGCCAGCGCACTTATTCCAGGATGTGCATCTTGCCACGCAACAAACAATACACCTTTTCCAGATTGACGTATTTTTTGATAACAACTATCCCACAATGCAAGAATAAGTAAGATCATAATATTATTGAAGTCCTACACCATTGGAAAACCCATCCAATTTTCTAAACATTTACGTATTAGTTTTTCTATTTTTCTAAAATTTTCTCACGCTAATTATGATTTTAAAATATTCCTATTGACAATTTATTTAGTAAATCTAGGGACAATGGTGTATATTATATATACGTATAACTTTTACAAATATTTTATTTTAAATACAGACCTATCTTGGGAATTGGATGAGCTTCCGATTGATGTATGACTTCATTACTATTGCGATTGTGGTTTATCATAGGCACTCTTTAAAATGCGGTGATGTTTAGAGCAATAATAACTCAATGTTGGCCAGCCGCTCATTTTTTAATTTACCAGCCAGGAAACATGCTATGAGTATGTCCGTTGATTTATGGAACTCCCGCCTCATGACGTCAATGTGGGAAACGTGTTTTAAAAGAACTCAACTTGACTGGGGTGTAGGAACGTATTTTGGCCGGGTGGTGTGGGGAAGAAGGTATGGGGACTAAACTACGGGTGATGCCAAAACCTGGGGTCCGCTATGAAGATTCAGTATGGGAGAGGAAAACTCTGGGGGGTGGGCGATATCCCCGCCACCTTGCCTCCTCCAGGACTGTTCCTACACATATGCTTAACAATGTCCATGCAGGTTTAGAAACCTACGTGGAGATAAGATCGGGATATATAAAATCCTTCACAACAACTTTGATCAACTCCTATTAACCTGTATCGGGCTTTCTGATACGTAGCTGTGGGCCTATTACAAGAGGTCGCACCAAAAGAATCTAGACCAGGCCTACTGTCCAGAGAGATTTCTCAGTCCATATCAGTGCAGTGTTGACACGTTTGAAGGTAGATATTCCAAGATAGATTAAGGAAGTAAGATTATGCAGTCCATCAGTTAATCATTTTATCCATCTAGTTGTCTGAATATTGAAATGCATCCCAGGCCTAAAGAGATCAAAATATTTAGTCCAATAAATAAGCGTTTAAGTGTAGTATATGCGACATTATGGATATCTTTTTGGGGTATTTTGAATCAGCATTTGTGCAATGATAAACACTAGATAATCTTTTCTATCCTTGGTGTAAAAACCAATAATCCCAAAGCGGACTTGCACACGCAGGGGAAAGCCATCATCACTATTCCCTATCATGCTGCTGGGTATTGACTGAGTATGAAGTCTGAATGTAGATAAAGGAGCCATTGTGACGGTTGTATTATAATATTTTCTGAATAGTAACTCATCTCACTAACGACTGACGTCATTACCAAAGTGCGTCACATTTTAGCTGATGTCACAAACAAAATGGCTTGGCTCGGTCACGAACATCGTAAAGTCAGTCACTAAAGTGTCCGAATTGTATGCGGAATTAAAAAATTAATAACACGTCTATCGAAAATCTCGAAACTAATTTAACTCGGAACTATTGGCTGCCATAGACAGAAACAGCTCCCAGCCAAATTAGTTGGAATTTAGGTCCTGGGAGTTCAGGTTTCAAAGTTTCAAATTGGTTCCAACACGCGCATAAGGTGGTCGGAATTTAGGTAGAACGGACATAGCTGGAAACGCATCCCCTTATTCTAATGAAACGTACGTGTTTCTTATAGGGCGCTGGTGTGCGATCATTTCTCGAAGCAAGGAGGGTGATATTGGGTAATCAGACCAGAAGCTAAAGAGCCTCAGGCTAATTCCGGTGCCACGTTGGCTTATTTAGTGACACCATATCCTGGATCTGGAGTGTTTGATTCGCTCTAAATGTTAATGTTGATTTATAGTAATGTCAGGCAGTACATAATCCTCTCTTCATGTGGTACTAATGCCATTATACATTACGCAGTGTTTGTCGCTCGACTCGGCGTTTTAAATGGAAGATTAGCATTGATGCAATCCGTCTAACATTTATTATGCTAATGTTTCTCGAGGAAAATTGGGGATTATCCGGTAATTTGTGCCGACCAGTCGGTGTGTCTGTGTGTGCGTGCATTCGTGCGTGAGTGCGTGCGTGCCTGCGTGCATATGTGCGTGCGGGCGGGCGCGCGTAGTGCGGGTGTGCGAAAATTGACTGTAACACAATTCGTCCGAAACCGTTGGACGGAATTCAACCAAGTATTGTATGTAAGTTCCCCGGGTGATCATTGTGTGGTACAAGAAGACATTTACATTTGGCTCCGCTGGAGGGGTTAAATGGTCAAAGCTGAAATTAATTGTGTCTCCTCAGAAACTGATGGACGAAATTCACCAACATTAGATATGTGAGGTGCTCGTATGATTGCCGAGTGCAAGAGGAAATTTCCATTTCAATGCGCCCCAAAGAGGGTGGGACCGCAAAGCGAAAACTGATTGCAACGCAACTCCTCCGAAATCGTTGGACGGAATTCATCCAAATTTGGCATGTGCCTTACTCATATTATTGCAAACTGCACGAGGACATTTACATTTCGATTCGCCCTCTGAGTGAGGGTGGCGCCAAAGCTCAAGACTGTGAACAGATTTTCATAGAGAAGATGCCAATTTGCACATCTAGTGAAAACTATTTTAGAGTTTTCTGGCAATGTTTGGTAAAAAGAGCATCGTTAAACACGTTAAGAAGATGTCAATGGTGCTATTACTGTGCTGATGATAATGATTGCGATGGAGATATGACCGTGCTTGTCAGCACACCGATGATGATGATGATGATGATGATGATGATGATGATGATGATGGTGATGATGATGATGATGATGATGATACGACGACGAGTTTATTTACATTTTATGTTTCTCAGTTAAAAAATAGCATTAGACATGCCATAATCACTCTTTGAATTCAACATAGCAGATAATCAATACCAATAGCCACTGGTATTGCAAGTGTTGTTTTGCGGAAGTGTATCTACTCACCGAGCATGCGCAGTACAGCCTTCCGAGCTCGCGTGGCAGCTGTGGTAACAGGCGCTAACATCTCGGCTTGTCCACTAAATACTTCCGTTTTGTGAAGTTTCATCCCAATTAGAATATACATCAATGAGATTACCGTCATTGGCGCCACAAAAAACATAAATATAGACACTTGAAAGACGTATTTCATTTCATGTTGCCATGGAGGGGGTATATTACACAACAGTGAATCAGCTATGGGCTGTCCACTAATGGGGTCAGTCACAAAATGAAACAAACGTGTTCTAATTGGATAAGGCAAGGCGCAAAGAATTGCCAGCACCCATGTAATCGCGATAACACGCACAGCACGTGTTAATGTGTTCACGGTCTGCGCGCGAATCGGGTGACATATCGCGATATATCGTTCAATCGTGAAAGCTGTAATCGTTAACACTGTACTGTAGTAGGTAACTTCACTAAGGTATGATTTTAATATGCAAAACGGCTCCCCAAATCGCCATGGATACGCTTCCCAGATTGCATACAACTCTGGAGGCAAGGCTGAAAAATAATAATAATAATAATAATAATAATAATAATAATAATAATAATAATAATAATAATGATGATGATGATGATGATGATGATGATGGTGATTATTATTATTATTATTATTATTATTATTATTATTATTATTATTATTATTATTATTATTACTATTATTATTATTATTATTATTATTATTATTATTATTATTATTATTATTATTATTATTAGATTTGTATCAATGGCTCAAACCTATTGTTTAATATCTCGGCATGGCGTCACCTTATTAGGAGTAAACTTGCGCACATGCTTGCTTATATCAAGGAGATTGGTTCCCCCCATTCTTACTTAATTTGTACACTTGCTTCGCTATATCACTGGGATTGAGCACGATGATTTGGGCTACAATGATATTGAAGTCACGAGGTCAGAGCTTAAGGTCACTCTGGTATATTGTTTATGGTTATGTTTTCTGGCTTAGCTCAACCTACTGTCTTACATCTCAGCATTAATTCACCTCGCTTGGAATAAACTTGGACATATGCTTCCCTATATTACGGGGATTGAGCACGATGATTTTGAGGTCCACGTTCAAGGTCACATTAACCTTGGTATAAAACTTTATTTTTACGTTTAGATTTTTGGCTTAGTTCAAGATATCGTCTTATATCTCAGGGTTGGCTCACCCTATTGACACTAAACTTGGACACATGTTTTTATATCAAGGGGATGGAGCCCAATGCCATTGAGCCAGTGATATCAGAGGTCGAAGTCGCCGTGACCTTGGTATGAAACTATTATATCACGTCATGGCTTCACCCTATTGGGACTAAACATGGAGACATGCTTCCTTATATCAAGGGGAATTAGCACAATGGTATTGAGGTCAAAGTTCAAGGTCATTGTGAACTTGGTATAAAAGTATTTTTACGGCTAACCTTCTGGTTTAGCTCAACATATCACCTTATTTCTGGAGATTGGTTTTCATTATTGGGAAGAACTTGGAAATATGCTTCCCTATATTAAGTTTATGGATCACAATGATATTAAGGTCAAAGGTCAAGATCATTGTAACATTTGTATATAATACATGTGTTAGCAGTAATGTTCTTCTGCTCAGCTTATCTCATTTCAGAATTGGCCAAGTTATTGCAACTATAAGCATCAATCAGTAGGAGTAGCACAGCCACATTCAGCCTTTTGAGGTCAAGGCGATCGTGATACAAATCTACATTTGCAAATGCCAAAAACGTGCGTCAATATCCCGTTAGTGTAAACCTAAAACTGATGGCTTGTTTTACTTCGTCGTACTGCTCTCATCCCCGCCCACCCTCTCCAGCTATCCCCATTCGCATTTTGATCTGTGCTACTGATTGTGGCAAATGAAACTGTTTAAACCCAGACGCCAATTCATCACGATGATAAGCGAATCACTTAGTACTCTGCACGGCTGCTGAGCTAACATTTCAAATACGTCCAAATACAAAAGCTCAATATTTCCTATTGAAATGTATACACAGCTGGAGAATTACACTATTTCTACTGTTCGCACAGCGCTTATTTATTTGATAAGACATCAGTAAAGTTAAATGCACACACAGACAATCAATCAACCATGCAGATTTTCAGGGATTTAGTTTAACTGCCGAACAGGAGCAACAGGAAACTGGACGATGAATGAAGCAACCAACACGGAAATTAAAACCTCTACGTTTCCTGATTTGACAACTGCTTTGAGCAAAGCACGATTTTGCTGTTCTCAAACGCGCGTACAATGCGCGTAGAGCTCAGCTAGAAATAGGCACTGCATATAGCTAGAAATGAATAACTCTGTGTGAGGGGGGGGGGGGGGGGCGTGCGGTGGGAGGGGGTCGTGGATAACGTAATCACACGCGTATTTTCAAAGTCACATTGGAAGATCGCGTGTATGTCTAGCGCCACATTACCAGCACGGTGCAGGACATGGACCTTTCCAGTTCTAGCTTTGTCCCGCTCATCTCTAGCTAAGCTCCACCAACATCTCCCTCGTGTTGGGATCGATCGATCCATGAACTCTCTGACTATCATTTTCAAGAAAACTATTCATGTAAGCTGTTAAATATTTTTAATCTAATTTGATTTGGTGCTGTTGCTAGTGTTGCTGATCGGGTCATTCATGCCATAATTAATTATGACGAGAAATCCATACGGGAAAGTTCCACAAGACCAACACCCTCACCCACCCACCCCCACCCCCACCTCACCACCCCACCCCATGTGTCAATACTGGGTATGCCGCTAGAGATGGAATATGCTGATGATGTGGACTGCATAGTTGAGGAAAGGAAACCCCTTGCCGAACTTCTCCCAATAGCTGCAAGCAAACTAAAAATTGATAATCTCTTTAAGAATGAATCCAAAACAGAGTTCACCCACATATACCTAGCTACAAAGCATGAAACTAAAGAAAATGGCGATCCGCTTTGTGGCGGCGAACCATGGAGGAAAAGTAAAATCCTGGGCTCACTGCTTTGCAGTACTGCTGACATTGCTCCACGCTGCGTCATGGGGAACATAGCTTTGGAAACTATGGATTCGCAGATCAAAGATGCCCTTGATTAAAAGGTTACGTGTATACAATGCAACCTGTGTATCCGTGATGCTGTATAACTGTAACAGCTGGGAAGTTCCAAAGGCAGCTCTAGACAAACACGATGCCAGCCACCGCAAACACATACGCACCATCACTGCACACCGATGGCCAGACAGCATAATTCCCAACGATGCACTATACAAGATGTATAATACATCGCCGCTGTCTGTAAAGGTCGCCCAGCAAAGATGGTTAATGTCTGGCCATGTGATAAGGATGCCAGAAGAGACACCAGCACAGAGACCCTTGGAATTCGCCATACTCGGAGTCAGCAAATACAAAGCCAGGAGAGGACGTCATTGCATAAATCTGCTAAGCGTGCTACGAGGTGACCTCAAGAAAGCAGAACTCGGTACGCTCAAGTCAAGAATGGACCTGAGGAAGCTAAGAATTACGGCTGAGAATAAGACACAGTGGACTGATTGCAGCTGTAGGATATTTCTACTACCACAGCCGCAGAATACAGTAATCAACATGAGTGTTTTGGACGTAGAAAAGCTTTTGACACGATGTAGCGCTATTGGGTGGTGAAACGACATGACTCAGGCTATCAAGCTAACTAAGGGCGTATACTATATTGGATACATGATTTTCTAGACGGAAGACAAATACGCATCAGGCGAAATGGCCAACTTTCGGGGACACAAATCCTATAAAATTGTACTCCTCAATGGGGTGGCATTAACCCCTGCTATTCAACGTCACGATCGGTGGCCTGCCTAAAGAGTATTGAAAGGCAGCGAACGATTAAAGACAGCACGGTTAGCGGCTCCGTATATGTCAATGTCACTCCTCTGTGGACCCGATACACAGCCACGCACGAGCCCATGCTAATCATAGGGCATTCTGACGAGGTGGTGTAAAAGTGAGCTGAGATTATCAGCCCAATAGGCGCTAGAGATCAATTTTTCCAGCAGAAAAAGTCAAGTGTGACACCTCCTTATTCCTCGATGGACAGCAAATCAAAACTGACGATAAAGCTGCTTCTTGGGACTAATATTTGACGCAACCTATATTACATAATAGCGGGTTTACGCTCATTATTTCGATCTCAAGATGCTATTGGTCGACTAATGAGAGGAGGTAATGACGTTGAGCATGGAGAAGAAAAACACAGTGAGTGCATCCTTCAATACCATCAACTAATAGATAACATGTTTGTATAAATTGCTAACACGAATTAGGGATAGTAGATTCTTATGAGAGATATGATATATAGTGTATTGATTAGCGAGCTTGATACGCTTTAGTTGTGCTATAAGTCGTTTTCTCAAAAATATCAAAATACAGGCAGGCAGGCAGGCAGGCAGGCAGGCAGGCAGGCAGGCAGGCAATCCAATCATGTTTGTTAGGTTCCCAAATATTCGATATCTTACCTGAAAACGGAATTCTCTGAATTCGGGTTTCAAGGTAAATAAATCTATTCAAATACGAGCCAAACGTAGACGGAATTTAGGTAGAAATGTGCATGACATAGCTAGAAATGGGAGGAGCATAGCTAAATATGTGAAGGGCATAGCACCAAATAGGTGCTTAGTTAGGAATTGGAGAAGCATAGCTAGTAATGGGATGGGTATAGCTAGAAATTGATCCGTCTATTATACGCATTCCAAATAGCCATTTGACACCATTAATAAAACCATTGTTTAGTTTGGATTTGTCACATTCCCAAACGGCGTGGCTCGCGCAGTCGGATGTACGAATCATTTAGAAGTACAGGAGCATACACTCTAAACTAGCAAAGGCCGACGCAAATAAAAAATCTACACGGAAGGTTTTTGTTCAAGCAATCTGTTGTTGGCAAACAACAGTTCCCAGTCAAATTGGTTTCCAAGTATTCAACAGAGTGTTCAGTAAATGTAAATTCACCAAAGACATACACTTCCTATACCGTTTGATGGCGAGCTGATGTGACATCAGCTAACTATAGTGACGTAAGTGGTTATTACATCAGGTTCTTGAGCGACAGATCAGATCGCTTCATTGTGTGACACAGATGTCTATCAGTGTGGACTAACAGCGCCATCACAAATACAATAGTGGTGACGCTCTGGAAATATATATCTACATATTTACGGTACGTTATAAAAGATGTGTGCACGTCTATGGCATGGCATGGTTAACTTTGTTAAGCTAATCTATGTTTTGGGAGATCTGAGCTGTGCTTTGCATTTTTTTTAAAGTGTATATACTACGATCTAGAATGACTCTAAAATAGCAGGCAGTGGGTGTTTCATCCTAGGCCAAAGCTCAGATCATTCCGACTACCTCATCATAAAATTGCGGACAATTTAATATAAATTAATATGGGAACATATGGTAACATATGCCATTAACCATTTTAATCAATAGTCGCCAAGAAAAACGTTGTATTTCATCTATTGTGGAGGATTAAAGAGCCTAGCTCATTAGTACGTGTTTGCAAAGGGTATTCGATCAAACTTGCGTCCTGACGTACGGTATTTATTTGATAACAGTAGTTAACTTTGGATTATTAATTCCTTCGATGGTAAGTGCATCCATTAATCATTCTGAAAATATTAAGCGAAAAAAATCATACAGCTTAGACCCAATCACTCATGGATGCCAACAAAGCGACACAATAAATGGGGAACGGCAGAGAATCCGATTCGAAGATAGGGCAATGCGTATCAAGCAATGTCTAAGCAATCAGCAGACACGTGATCTAGATCCATATGGATGACTTCAGATGGAAGTTGAGATTGCGTGTGTGTATGTTTAATGTACGGCTGGTGTGATTACTGTTGTTTGCGCTGGTATCTAAATGCATCTGTGCAGTAATGCAAAATACCGTTAGTCAAAAGGCCGTGTAGAGTTTAACAGGAAGACACGATCCGCAATGATGCCATGAATTGGTAGTTTCTCGAGGCCTATGTACCAACTCAACCGATGCATAATGTTCTCTATAAATCCAAATGGAGGGATTCGATCTGTCACACAAGTAGTTGATGTCTTAACACAAATATGGCACATGCTAGCTGACATGACGCGTGTCCGAAACGAAAGGCTCAATGGTCAGGCAGTATGAAGCTACATCGTATGTATTTGGTGAACTCACAATTTAATAGACATTATGTTGAATTGTCTGAAACTAATTTGCAATGTAGTCAAATTAGTTGTAAGATATTCAATAGTTTACCGCCACAGTTTCTTTGAAATTGAGATTCCGTGTATTCACGTTCAAAGTTGATTCAACCGCGGATGCAAAGTGAATGGTCATGGATCTTGATATTGCGAGCGATATGCAAAGAGAGTTTAGTACTACAGGCGAACTACTTCTATAGGGTATAAAAGGACGATTTCATCAACTCTGTAGTCGAAGTACGCGGCATATCACAAGATCATCACTCATCAATGTAAGAAGAGAGTGTCGTAATTCAAAGCGGCATTTTGTGTACATTAAAGCATTTTGCAATCGCAAGCCGTTTTCAATTCAAACGCCAAGCAGAAATACCCAGATGACAAGAAGGGAAGCGGATGATAACCGATTTCTGTTTGGATCTCAACGCTGATCTCAACCGATCTTAATTATGTGTTTGCATAATCAAGCCATTTTATACAACGTTCCGTTACGATCTACGCAGCTTGGAGTTGTGTTTCTAGCCACGGCGGGACAGCTAATTCTTAGTATGAGCGATTTTTTAAAGTTGTCACAAATCCCATTTAAATTCCCCGCTTCAATACCAGACGCACTCAATGAATACACTGAAGATGGTGGTTCAGTAAGGCAGGTGGTCATATCACCACCTATGTTAGAAATCAGTTATCATTAGACTCCGAAAGCTAGCTGTCATAGTATCAAGCGACCACCCGCCATTGATGACCACACATTGATGGTGTTACATGGTTTACTGTATTAAAAGTAATCTGCCTAGATACTGGGGGAATTCATGGCTAAATGTTTGGAATCTATTCAACACTCATATAAAATGTGATGGAGGTTAATTAGAAACGGACGGGATATAGATAGAACTGGGTCCCTCCATTGACTACCCTTTGTGACAACAATCGCACGTGCACATAGGCTGTCTACACATATTGCAGCACGCGTATTTCTCCTCTGCCTAGGGATGTATGCTTGCTTCGGCTAACGAACGGAAGAAGGCTACGATTGGTACCCTGACAACAACTCACGCTATACTAGAGTCACCACTTCATAATAGCCAAAAACAGCCTCCTACATTTTTAGTAGCGCCGTTGCCAGCCTTCCGGCATTATCCCATTTAGTTTAAAATGTCATTAATTAAAGGAATGAAAGTGTTAATGTTCATTGAAGCTATTTGATTAAATCTCGATTGTATCTTAAGTCTATCCATCAATCATATGACGTCAAAATCAATTATGTGGCATATAGGATGAAGTCATAATAAATTACATCATGAATGACGTAGCTAAATTCATCTCGAACGCTTAAATGTTGACGGACTAAGCGTTGTTGTCCGAATTGAAAGGCTTTACTATTTGCTAAACATGCTGTTGAATATTTTGAAACTAATTTGACTAGTCGCTGTTTCTGCCATAGGTAGCAACAGCAACCAGTCAAATTTGTTTCAAAATATTCAACAGCTTACATGTATAGTTTTCTGGAAACTAATTGTCAGGGGGTTCAGGGATCGCTTGATCACAACACGTGCGAAGCGTGGGTGGAGCTTAGCTAGAGATCGAATTAGTTTCAAAATAGTCCTATGCTTACCTGCATAGGTTTCTGGAAATTGATAGTCATGGAATTCAGAGATCGATCGATCCCAACACGAGCCTGGCGTGGGTTAGATAGAGATAAGCGGGCATAGCCAAAACTGAAAAGGTCCATTTACATTCTCTTAACACCCCCTACCCCCACCCCCGCCCGCCCCTGCCTTGAGCACACTACTTTCTCGGTGTGTTATGTATTTTATGGTTCGATAGCAATCAGAAGAAAAGCTATAAAATCTCGGTTTATTTTGCTAACCAAGATTTGATCTAATCCTTTAAAACAAGCTCTCAATTTCGAGACAATTAATGCACGCTAACTGTTGACTGCGTATTTTGAAGCAAATTTCGGAGGAACCTATGTGCATGACATAGACAGAAGCAGCTCCTACTAAAATTAGCTTTAAGCACTCATTTTAAAATTTCGCATATTGTAGATAAATCTTCGTATTTGGCCATGCAAATTCATAGGGTTAACTGCCAATGGACGAATCCAGTTTTAGTTATTCCCCGCTCCAGCTAATCTCCTCCGACGCTTTGACCGTGTTGGTATCGATCGAACCCTGAACTCTCTGAATCTCAATTTCCTGGAAAATTTACAGGTAGGCTGTTGAATATTTTGAAACTTAGACTGTGCACTGTTACTGCTTATGCATGTCATTAAATAGTAAAGACATACAATTCGTACAACTTGACAGACTATTAAGCGTTTATTACGGACATAGATATGCCACCCGTGACAAAATTTATTGTGGCGTCAACATACATATGACGTAACTCATTTTGACATATATCTGACTGACAGATTGGAGTCCTCTATTGATATTCCTTTGATGCTATTCCTAACAGCCACATCGACGCCAATGAACCCAGTAATTCGTGGACCACACAATCAATCAAATGATGTCACCAATGTGAGTGGTACTGGAGGTAATTCCGTAACTTGTGGGCGTTTTTTCAGAGAAAGTCGATGAGACAGAAATTATCTTCATCGTATTCAATAATAGTATAATATTGTTATATATTAATATAATAATAGTATAGCTGTGGACTATGGCTTGCTATACTTTCTTATCAATAACCACACAACAATTTTACAGGAGGAATTCCCCGGGCAATACAGACTAAATCAACCAAATAATCCTCCTCCCTGTATATCGAAAATAGATATCTGTGTTAGTAAATACTTATTATTTCTTAGTCTTGTTTTATCGGTGGAAAATTATATGAAGCAGTGTAGAATTTTATAGTTAAATATAATTGTTAACTCCAATGCATCGCAATGCTCTCAACCCGGGGTTGAACCCTTGTAAAACTGGATCCGTGAATTTGTTTGGCGGATATTGATATATATCATTACCATCAGCATCTATGAAAATGCTATGGAAATTATGAGCATGCGTAGTAAAAGAAAGCTGTTTACCGAGAAAATCTGTTTCACAAATAAAGTCTATTGTCTAAGTCTATTAACTGTAATACGAGAGATTAACTTTATTTATTATTTCTACGGAGAAGGCATTGTGTTATTCTATGTATTCAAATGAATAAATCTCGGTGATTTGAAATGTGGATTTTCACATTTTCAGTTTGTCTCATGCCTCTCTGCGTGATATCAGCCCTTGGGATAAGAGGTGGTGAGTATCTAAATCACACTTTTCTTCGTTTATTAAACACATTGTATGTCACGATCTGTTGAAACCACGCAAAATAGTAAATAGACTTTTATTTCGATGCTCAGCTATTGGTTGACGTACTGCACACGAAGGTTTCGCTACAAAAAGTTATGCGTGGGTCGTTTCATACAACAGACTCCCATATCCTACCAGGGTGGGTGAGATTTTAGTGAGAATAGAAATGTATGTAGCATTTGGTTCTTTATGGTTTATTTACTATATCCATGTATTAAAATAGAGTTAGATATTGTGGCTGATGTACCGTGAATCATGTTTTCAAATTAGGGTGTGACTGCCACCGTGTGAAGTAACTGCAGTCCAATTTATCACAACAATTTACTCACGTCTCTCGCTCATGTTAATAACCCGTAAATGGTGCCAAGTTCTACACGAGCAGGGGCGGGCTATGAACCTTAATGGTAGGCCTATACCCGCTTGCGAAAGCGTATCACCACCACATTTATATCTATCGATAACCCGACTGATACCAATATATCCTTATTAAAATGTAATTGATCATTGCATCTTTGTCAACAAAAAACTTCAAGTAGACCAAGAACCAGTTCTCCAGAGACCAAATCTCTTTACGATAAATAGGAGCCTTGCCATCGTATGCGGCTTGATTAATTGAGCGCCCATTTCTCGCTAAGATCAGACCACTTTACACACGGATTCCCATAATTCCACTTTAAGAATTCGAGCTCGCAGACAAATCAGTTTCAAAATAGTCAACGTAAAGTTTATTAATTATAAATTCATCAAAAATACATAATTCGTACATATTCTTGAGAGACCTTTCCATTTTCTTGACGGAGCTACGCCATTGTGATTGTGACGTAAGCTAACTAGTGAATATTCCCTCTATTGAATGCCAACCTCTGGTATCTCTCAGCGGGGGTGATTCTTTCCAGCTAAGAGCAACCTCATAAATACAATATTAGTGGTACTTTAGAAATACGTATCTACATATATGTGGGACTTTATAAAGGATATGTGTACGTCTATGACATGGGCTGACTAACTTGATTTTAAGCGACTCTAACGATTTGGTATATCGTATATTGCTACTCTGAGCCCTGACTGGTATGATGTAAAATTATAGATGTTAGGAGGTGGGATTATGCACTGTAAAAAGAGGCCACTAGATATTGCATAATAACTTGAACAATTGTGCTACAATGTCTTGTCCATTCATACTGTCAACAAAGTGTGGGAGAATTTGCCATTAATCATTTTAATCAATGGTCACCAAGAAAAACGTTGTAAATGATCCATTGACGAGGCTTAAAGATCATAGTTTGTCCTAGCGTGTTTGTAAAGTGTATTCGATCAAACTGAGATCCTGAATTACGGTATTAATTTTATAACAGAAGTTAAAATAAAAGTATTGGTTAATGTCGTAGGTAACCTTAATACTTCCAATAACCATTGAGAAAGTAAATAAAGTCTTACAGCTTATGTCCACTGGCCCATAGATTCTAACAAAGCCCCACAATAAGGAAAAACAGCGAGATGAGATAGAACAGTGTGTTTTAAGTAGAATATAAGCAATGAGCAGACACATAATCTAAGTTCATACGTTTGAGTGAAGATAAAATGTGAGATTGCCCGGATGTATGTTTGGTGCGTGCTGGTGTTAGTGCTTTTTCTGTACTAGCATGTACTTGAATACGTACAGTCATGCGTGTAAATGGTAATACAAAATCCACCAGGCGAGGCAATCGCTTGAGAGGTTTATTGATTGTAAGATGATAGAATCCTCCGTAAGAACGAAGGGTTTTAACAACGTCACATACTCTGAGAAGAGGCAGCAGCAGATATCCAGTGACATAAATGCACTGCTGACAGAGATCATCAATCAGGAGGAGGGAATACGGCGGCTGGTGGGGCAAGAATGTATGTGAGGAAATTCGTATCCAAGGGTTCCGTATCGTCTCTAATGGACCGCCCATTTCCGTCCTGGTCCTTAGTATAGGATAGTTAGTTATAGTTAGTAGCTTCTGCTGGGTCATTATATTCCAACATTATTACAACCGTTACGCGTGAGTGAGTTTGTTCAGTAGCCGTACATGGTGAGGAGACTTTATTGAGAATAGACCTTTCCACTTTATCAATCCATCCCATGATGTTATAATCAACTACGTGACGTGTAGAATGACATCATAATGAATGACGTCATAAATGACGTCGATAAGTACGTCACGAACGCATATTTGAAGACGAACTATGCGCTGTTGTACGAATTGTATGTCTTTACTATTGCATAAATATTATGTTGAATATTTTAAAACTAATTTAACTGGGCGTAGTTGCTGCCATAGGCAGCAACAGCACCAAGTCAAATTATTTACAAAATATTCAACAGCTTACTTGTATAATTTTCAGGAAATTGATAGTTAGGGCATTCAGGGATCGATCAATCCCAACACTGCGAAGTGTGGGTGGAGCTTGAGAGTGGCATGGCTAAAACTGGAAAGATCCATTGAAATTTGTTTAGTATTTGATTGTTTCCAGATTATTTATCAAATCAATGGTTTACAACTCTTTAAATATTGTGGTAGTGCTACCAGGAATCATGCTTTACAGCGTTAGTGTATTGTTATTACCTTTGCATGCTGTAAAGTAACTGAATTGTAATGTTTCTCGTGCTCGTATCAAAAACCCGCAAGTCACGTCAATGGATGAATCCAATCTGTTACTCAAATAATGACGTCATAATCAGGTGCGTTAAATATAGATTAATGTCACAATCATAATTGATAGACAAAATGCTCAGTCATGAAGATAGAGAGGCTCGTCATGTGTACGAATTATATGACTGATGGATTTACTATTTAATAATTTATGTTGAATATTTTGAAACTAATTTGACAGGGCGCTGTTCGCAAAAATAGCACCAAGTACAATTTGTTTCAAAATATGCAACAGTTTACCTGTATACTTATCCTGAAAATCGGATTCTGGGAACTCAGGGTTCAAAATATATAAATCGATCGATCCCAACACGCGTAAAGCATGAGCGGATCTTAGATAAAAATGGATGGGGCATAGCTATAATTGGATCCAACATGAACAGCGGCGGATCCAGGAATAATTTATGGGCATGTCCAATACGTATAGTCATCGAATGGGTTTCTCCGCCACGCTGTAAATCTACTGAGAGCCTGTTCTGAGAATAGTTTATCACTATTAAGAATAAATAGACCATTACAGCTGTGTCGGATTTCATCCTCCCATGGACGAGACATCAAGAGCCAGTCTTCTTGAGGTAATCCCTCCATTACAATAAATAGTGCCCTTGCCTTGTTATGCGGACTTTATGATTAGTAGAGGATCCATTTCTAGCTAAGCTATTTCCACATTGTCTGAGGGATGAACTGATTCAACGCATTAAAACCCGAATGTCCAGAGCTTAAACTGTCCTGGTCAGCAGTCGAATATTTGAAACTAATTTGATTGAAGCGTGATGCTGGCTATGGCAACAACATCTCCCAGTCAAATAGTCTCAAAATATTAAACATAATGTGTATTAAATTTTATATTATTCACAGACATACAGTTCTTTCTTGATGTGCTATTGGCACATTCATGACGGACTAACAACATTTGGATTGTGACATCATATAACAAATGACGTATTTGATCATAGCGTAAGATACTTTAGTCTCAGATCGAAGCCATCCATTGGGTCATAGTGACCAATCTTGGACCATGTTGAAATTTGTTGGCTGGTTCGTTTTTACATTAAACATTTACCAACATTTAGGTAACAATAACATGGTAAACACACAGACAACTATAACTAAATTGCTGAAAAAACACTCAAGTCAGTGCAATCATTGCATGATTTCATCCACATGTTTGAAGAAACACCAGCGAAGTTGTAGTGCAAGATATATAAATGTCCCTATACCAGGTGCCCAGTTAAATGTTCACGTCACCTTTCAAACTGGCACATAATTGTTAATCCTCAAAGTTGTGTAGCATTAGGCATGCCAATGTTGGGAACAGCGATGCAAAATTAGAAGATTTCGTAATTCTGAAATCACAAGAAGATCCTGCATCCAGAGTTTCTTTAACGGATGTAACGAAGATATCTTCGTATATTGTGTTGTAGTTGTTCAAAGAAAATGGTCAACAAGTGCTGGTTTAGGATGCTGCGATTATATTGACGTAGAGTCAAGTCTCAGTATTGCTTCGTTGAATGCCTTGCTGTCTTTGACAGCAGCTTCTTCGAGACTACGACAATCCAAACGAAATTAATTTCTGGATGCAGCCACTACGTGTCGATGAAAAACAGTTGTCAATAACAACTTTTATCAAAAGGTCAATGGAGAGTGTCAAAATGGTGCAATTTTTGCAAGAAATATTAATGCATTTAAAGCGAGTAAGAAGCGCCCTAACAGAAACTGAAGCGCGCGTTGATTAGGGGAAAAATTCAGATTTTATAATTCTGCTATTATATAACCTGGATTGCTTCCGTCTTGGTTGTCATGGAGAATTGAAGAGACGTGAGTGAACACGGTATGTTATTAAGAACTATTACGTGGCTACAGACCTTGAATTGTTCTGAGGTGGTTACGTAAGCAGATTTGAGTGTTCATCGCAAGTGCATTGCCTTAACATAGACGCGTCTACAACATGGAGGCGCCGCTAATTAAACTTCGGAGACAATTTGTATCTTCTCGTTCAATTTAATTATTAACCATTGTAAAAAATAAAGAGGATGCACATTCTTGATGACGAAAGAGGATAGTATGAATAATTAGAAACTAATTTTGCAGAAATAACGTCCATGTAAATCTAGCGTTAAATAATTCAACAACTTGCGTAGCGTTACTGCAAAACTGGGATTTGGTATAAAAAACGGTACCTATTAACTTTTTGGAGCATAAATGCAATGGCAGGTAATGCTTTCACGGTATACATATAAAACCTGTTCGAAGCGACCACGCTACTAAGCCCCAATATATGGCCCCTAAAACAGAAGTTACTATCATTCACACTATGATATACGTGTTGGCCTATCAGGCGCTGGTTCCCATCTTAAGTGAACTGCCATCGCACGCCTCTAAATTGCAGCCAATTTGCGCGTGGTATTGAATCGATTTTATATACATGAACCATGAATTCGTAGAATCGCAATGACAGGGTAATTCTACAAGCAAACTGCCGAATATTTTAAAACGAATTTGGCTGGGAGCTGTTTCTGCCTATGGCAGCAATAGTTCCTAGTCAACCTATTTTCAAAATATTCAACAGATTGTTGATTCAATTTGTAAATACGTTATTATAACTACAACGTCAGCTAACGACTTACTGGGTGGTGTTGCTGCCTATGGCAACAACAGCGTCCAGTCAAATTAGTTTCAAAATATTCAACAGCATGTTTATTAAATAGCAAAGACATACAATTCGTGCAACGTGTCGGACTATTAAGCGCTAAAGACGGCTATGTCGAACCATTGATGGCGTCATGATTATGATGTCGGCATACACGTCACTTAGTTGATTATGACGTCATATGATGTATGGATAAACTGGAAAGGTGGCGTGTCTGAATTGTTATGTGAATCAGCAATGTGGCCTTTGCGGACGCATCCGAGAAGCTTTCACTATAAACCTACTAATGAAACTGTTCCACAACCTGTTTAAGGGATAACATCAAATGTACAGATATCACATCAGATTGAATGGCGGCGTAGATCACCTACATTCTGAAATTTCAGTAATAGGGATAAAATGTAAAACATACAAATTATTCTAATAGCGATTTGATTAAAAATAATGATAGCAATAGCATGTGATCGTACTGTCCCATATGTAATCAGAAATAGTTAACCTCAGCATAAATTGTAAATACCGTGACACGGAGTATATCCACATTCGATGTTGTCGCAGCACTTAATCACACTAGCATAGCACTAAAATGCTGATAAGTTGATTAATTCTGACTGGCAAAATATCAACCGATTGCCGCTGTCATGGGCATGTTTGCTATGGTAGACAGTTTCATTATTCAAATCTACAATTCAGGATAGGGATGCCATTGTACTGCAGCCGTTCAGTCAAATATGTCAATGGAAACTCATATGTAATTAGTCTGACATTCAGATAGAATCATCTCACAGGACATACATGCAATTCACACGCCATGCCACACACTTAATGAATGAAAGCAGCGAGGTCATCAACAGGCCACTGGGATACGATTCTGATGCTAAATCAATATTGATATGACGGTACGACAGAAATTAACGGCACTATATATTTGCTTATATTGTGATTCTAGGGCTACTTTATAATCTAGAACTACCAGCCTAGCTACGGTTAATGACTAGGATTGTGACAATGAACAACGACGACGCCGCCGCCGCCGATGACGACGACAGACTACAGACGACGAAGAACGACGACGACGACGAACGACGACGACGACGACGACGACGACGACGACCACGACGCCGACGACGACGACGACGACGACGACGACGACGACGACGAGAGTTCAAAATATATTGGTTTGTATGTGTATAGTTCAAATTTACCACCACCGTTAAACTAATCTGATTAGTTAATTAATAGATGAGACTAGTAAGGAATCAATACTGGTTCAGAATGTCTGCTTCGTCGGTCGGTGGTCGAACCAGATAATTTGCTTTGACACACATAGTGTCTGTGCAATCAAGTTGAGTTATATACCTACGTGTCTGCTTGAAAATACTATTTCATCATTTGAGCTGAAAGCCAAACAACCCACTTGTGAGGGTGTCTTAAGTTGTGTGAACTGGACGAAACCTCAGCTGTGTCAATTAGAATAATGGGGGAATCCAGTTTCTCTGTCAATTATACGACGTCATAATCAACTACGTCCCATGTAGTCTGACGTTATAATCAATTACGTCATGATTGACGCGACATAGTCCGTCACAAACGCTTAATAGTCTTTACTATTTAATAAATATTCTGGATATTTTGGAACTAATTTAACTAGGCGCTTTTGTTGCTGTTGCTGCCGTGGGTGCAGCTGAGCTTGAGATGGGCTAGACATAGGTAAAACTGGATTCCTCCATTAGAATAATGCAAGCGCTTGCTGTAACCAATACTGATTTTGATTATTTCGTTTTATGTTGTTTTCTAAATGCAGATAGCTATTGCGTCTTACATTTATGCTATAAAAGATAGTGGTTGCTTTGGAATTGAAACACAAATAGAGGCGAAAGAAACATCCACTGTTTACATGAACCATCGCAAGAGAAAGTTAGATAGCATATCATGCCCAGGCAACTTAACACATATTGTCAACGCTAGCAGACGGTCAAGGAGTGAGCAGGTTGTTACCCGGTAATATCAATCCAGGCACGCGGACGATATCGCAACATCTACAGTACTATAATCCTTAGTATCGTGATGAAATTCGCTATTTTTTAAAGATGAGTTGTATTCCTGAAATGATTCTTTATAAGCTGTGTAGAATTAGAAGTGGAAACTGTGCAATATATCAGATTACGTTTACTAAGGCAAACCTTGAGAAAAACGATCAATAATAGCAATAGTTATCGAAGAACTGATTAGCGACACAAAAATACACCCAGGTCCCAAGATATTCAAGCTCTGTAAATTGTGTTCTTTTGAGGATGTCATTCCTAATCAGATAAATCGAGCAACAACACGATCGCCTGAGAGAGATGGAGAGAGAGAGAGAGAGAGAGAGAGAGAGAGAGAGAGAGAGAGAGAGAGAGAGAGAGAGAGAGCGAGAGAGAGAGAGAGGGTGAGGGAGGGAGGGATGGAGTGGGAGAGAGATGGGGGGGGGGGAGAGGGAGAGAGAGGGAGGGAGAGAGGGGGAGAAAGAGGGGTGGGTGGAGGGGGGGGGGAGAGAGGAAGGGAGGGCGGTGGAGGGAGGGAGAGGGGCGGAAGAGATGTAGAGGTGGAAATGAAAGGGAGACGGAGGGGCCTGGGTGAAGTTGGAGGGAGATGAAGGGGGGTGGGTGGTGGGGTGGATGATGGATGGAGATATGAAAAGATGGCGAGTATGGGATGCACGGGGTGGGTGGGTGGGTGGGTTAGTGAGTAAATTTGGCGTTTGAGTTCTTATCCTATATAAGGAAAAGGATGCTAGGGGGCCAGCACAGTGAACAAGGTCGATAGAATCTTGGTAGCTACGAGGTTGCGTTTCGATGAATTATTTATTTTGTTGCTGTGACCTTGACTAGTTTACCTTTGATGCTAAAATTGGCACAACACACGAGTACACAACCGGCAACAATCCACCAAGTTTGGTCAAGATCGCTCCAGTAGAACCAGAGTTATCGGCAGGCCCTTTCAGGCACACGGTATTCAAAATAATCATATTAATTGGAGCAACATGGACTTAGCCTTTGACATTTTGAACCCAAATTTATCACACGTCTTCGGGACACCATGGGCAGCCTTGCATCCAATCTTTGCTCAAGGTCGCTCCGGTAGAACCAGAGTTATTGACACATGTATCTTTCTGGCACATAGTTTTCAAAATAATCATTTTAATCTGGTGGCCGTGTCCTTGAATTTTGAAGTATTGATCCAAATTTAACATACATCTTTAGCTCTCAACTGGCGGTATTTTCCCCAAAGTTTGATTATTGTATACGGAAAACTATTGAAATGACAGATCGTAATAAGGGCTCATGAGTGAGTGAGTGAGTGAGTGAGTGAGTGAGCGAGCGAGCGAGCGACTGACTGACTGACTGACTGACTGACTGACTGACTGACTGACTGACTGACTGACTGACTGACTGACTGACTGGCTGGTGGGCTGGCTGGCTGGCTGACTGGCTGGCTGGCTGGCTGGCTGGCTGGCTGGTTGGCTGGCTGGCTGGCTAGCTAGCTGGCTGGCTGGCTGGCTGGCTGGCTGGCTGGTAAGCTGGCTGGCAAGCTGGCTGGCTGGCTGGCTGGCTGGTTGGCTGGCTGACTAAGAAGCACGACAGTTTATTGAGATGCTTCTTGCAGGTAAAATGCTCTCGTCCCCAAAAACGGTAATTAGTCAATTCTTAGTTGTACCAAGTTAAATTCAAATAAGCGCAGGATAAGAGAATGTGTCGTTGTTGGAACTATACAAATTTGAGACGACCGTGAGAGAAAAACGTGTTAGCATTGGAAACTGGCATTTCGGTATGAATTCCCGTATTGCTAAGAATTCCATAATGTGCATAAACGATGTTGATGATCCCTTTCTCATTTTATTAATCGAAGTAACACTGACTTAGACCACAGCTCTTGGCATACGCATCAAACGACTTGGATGAATGATGTATTCGTCTCCGGTACGAATAATAACACTGTTAAAACATTTTCATATAAAGCAAAATCTAGCTATACTGGACAGAGTATGACCACCGATTCTCAAATATGGTCAATAAAAACGTCGCTGAATTCAACTCATTTATATGGTCTTGGGACCAAATGCGAGTGGGGCATCAATACAGATGTTTTTATGACTACACATATTAAAAGCGTCTGCTAAAGACAGGTTTAACAACACAACCATGTCCCGTTAGTAAGACGCTAGTTAACTATAACTGTATTGTGTGCATAAAGGGTGGTTAGAACTCTTCAATCGGCAACCTGCTGTCCTGTATTGATTAGTGGCATGACAATAAAAAGGCATTATGCCGCTGTAATAATAGTATCATATAATCCCATGTACTGATAATTAACATTGTGATAGTTGAAGCTAACGCATGTCACTACGCCCGTTGTTTGTGCATACATATTCTAACGTATACCCTTCTGACTTAACTGGTGTACCAGGTTCGCGACTCAGTGGTGTACTATCTCACCGTTTTTGGAAACATAAACAATCCCCTTTCTCATGGTTGCCTCTCTCCCCCTCCCTCCGTCCGTCCGTCCGCCATGACCCCCCCCCCCCTCTCTCACTCTCTCTTCGTCCTTCCTTCCCATTCCCTCCACCCTCCCGCTATCCCTTCCTCCCTTCCTCCCCATCTCACGCCCTCTCTGTCTCTCTCCCTCCCTCCGTCCCTCCATCTTTCGCCCCCTTCCACCCTCCTCCCTCACCCGCCCACCCACCTCTCTCTCTCTCTCTCTCTCTCTCTCTCGCTCTCTCGCTCGGGCGATTAGTTTGTTGCTTGATTTATCTGATTAGGCATAACATCTGCAATAGAACACAATTTATAGAGCTTTAATATCTCGAATGTGGCCTTGGATAGTGTATTTTCTGGGTCGCAAATCAGTTCTTCGATGAGTAATGCTGTTATTGATGACATAAACATTATCTAACCGTCATTTGAACTGTCGTCTCATGCTGTTAAAAATTATCTCAAATGATATTCCTAGCGCAAGACGCGTATTAGATATATAAGTCAATCACTGTTAACAGAGTAATATCGTAATCCGAATATATCACTTTAAGTGGCACATAGCTTAGGATGTAAAACACATTAACGCGGCAATAGATGTCCCCCGCAGCACGGCAGAGGTGGTTTCTAATGTCACATTTCTAACAAATGATCGCATTGCCGGCTGCCTGGGGTAGATTGCGTTTCATATGATAAATGTAATTTAAAGATCACAGACACAATCTATTCCTGAATAATTTACTGAATGGAACTGTATTATAAAAGCGCGCTGTTATATGTCTACTTCCTCTTGTGTACAGAGATGAAAGAAAAGGGTTTTTTGCTGAATCAATAACTTCTATTTTCAGATATCTCTGTATATGTGGTGGCAATCTAGGCTGTCTTTAAGTGTGCATTAAATTATCGGCATACAGTTAATTACTTTCCTCTTGTCTTCAGCAGGATCATAAATACTGCCAATGACTATATCCTATTTTGGTATACTTTTGAATTGGTAGCACAAGGTACATCCGTTATAGCAATGTAATGACCAAATTTGGTCACGAAAATCTAAATATTCCCATATTAAATGTACATTTGGATGCCAAGAACTTTTTCAAATTTTACCTATGCAATGACTAGCTTGGTTATCGAGCCAGTCAATGCAATGGTAAATGACTGCAAATGGACATTCCTGAAGACTAATACAGAGGCGGGATTTTGCCGATTTCGTCATGAAAGGTTTAAACTTCGTGTTGCCTATGCTTGGCACTGGTAAACGAGTGTCCGGAACATAAAATAATAGTCGCTAAAGGCAGACCGTTAACGGATGGCTCGATATCAAGCTATGCCACACTCATTTCCAGCTAAGCTAGGCCCACTTTTTACATGTGTTGGAAGTAATTTATATACGTTAAAACCTGAATACCCGGATTCCCAAATTCAAGGTATTTATACAGGTAAGCTGTTAAATATTTTGAAAATAATTTGACTGAAAGATATAGTTGCGACAGCTTCTAGTCAAATTACTTTCAAAATATTCGGCAAAATGTTTATTAAATTGCAAATTCACCAGAGACAATAATTCGTTCACATTCATGACTGATATTTCTAGGTTCGTCACAGAGCTACGTGATTTTGATTGTGACGTCAGCTAACTAGTGACGCAATTGATTGGGATGTGGTATACTTCAGTTGCTGATCACATCCATCCATCCATAAATGTAACTCATTCGCAATGCAATCGCCCTAAAGAAAACCCATCTGTTAACCTGCCCGTATTTAAAGTCCAATCACAAATAGCACAAAGAGTGTGAAAATAGCGAAATACCATAGATTGGAGCATGCTAATAGTTGTCAATGACGAAACACTTGTTGCGGTGTATGGTAAGCACGCTTGATATCCGAGGCGAAAACATCGTTCATCAAAAATAATAGACAGTATTTAGCTGGCTCTCGGTTACCTCATCGCGAAATGAATAAAGATGCCAATTAATAAAATGGTAATGATACTAATCAGATATAATGTATCTCTCGTGGATATATAGAAAGGTGTAAATAGGCAGATCTTTAAACGCTATGTATGTATGATTACTGTATTCTGCGGTTGTAGTAGTAGAAACATCCTAGAGCTGCAATCAGTTCTTCTTCGCTTTTCCCCGCTGGATTTTCGTCAGCTGAAATCCTTAGCTTCCTCAGATCCATTCTTGACTTGAGTGTACCAAGTCCTGGTTTCTTGAGGTCACCTCGTAGCTCGCTTAGCAGATTTATGCAATGCCGTCCTCTCCTGGCTTTGTATTTGGCTCCGAGTAGGGCGAATTCCAATGGCTACATAAATCTGCTGTTTTCAATGCCTACATAAATCTGCTGTTTTCAATGCCTACATAAATTTGCTGTTGTCAATGGCTACATAAATCTGCTGTTTTCAATGGCTACATAAATCTGGGTTTTTCAATGACCACATAAGTCTTCTGTTTTCAATGGCCACATAAATATGTTGTTTTCAATCGCAACATAAATCCGCTGTTTTCAAAGGCTACATAAATTTTCTGCTTTCCATGGCTACATAAATCTGCTGTTTTCTATGGCTACATAAATCTGCTGTCTTCAATGGACACATAAATCTGCTGTTTTCAATGGCTACATAAGTCTGCTGTTGTCAATGGCCACATAAATCTAGTGTTTTCAATGGCTACATAAATCTGGGTTTTTCAATGACCACATAAGTCTTCTGTTTTCAATGGCTACATAAATCTGCTGTTTTCAATCGCAACATAAATCTGCTGTTTTCAAAGGCCACATAAATCCGCTGTTTTCAATGGGAGCATAAATCTGCTGTTTTAAATGGCTACATAAATCCGCTGTTGTCATTGGCTACATAAATCTGCTGTTATCAATGGCTACATAAATCTGACGTTTTCAATGGCTACATAAATCTGTTGTTTTCAATGTCTACATAAATATGTTGTTTACAATGGCTACATAAATCTGCTGTTGTCAATGGCTACATAAATCTGCTGTTTTCAATGGCTACATAAATCTCTGTTTTTTCAATGTCTACATACATCTGCTGATTTCAATGGCTACATAAATCTGCTGTTTTCAATCGCAACATAAATCTGCTTTTTCAATGGCTACATAAATCTTCTGTTTTCAATGGACACATAAATCTGCTGTTTTCAATGCCTATATAAATTTGCTGTTTTCCATGCTACATAAATCTGCTGTTTTCAATGGCAGCATAAATCTGCTGTTTTCAATGGCCTACATAAATCTGCTGTTTTCAATGGCTACATAAATCTGCTGTTTTCCATGGCTACATAAATCCACTGTTTTAAATGGCTGCATAAGTCTGCTGTTTTAAATGGCTACATAAATCTGGGTTTTTTCAATGGCTACATAAGTCTGCTGTTTTCTATGGCTACATAAGTCTGCTGTTTTCAATAGAAGCATACATCTGCTGTTTTCAATGGCTAATTAAATCTGGGGTTTTTCAATGGCTACTTAAATCTGCTGTTTTCTATGGCTACATAAATCTGCTGTTTTCTATGGCTACATAAATCTGCTGTTTTCAATGGGAGCATAAATCTGCTGTTTTCAATGGCTATATAAATCTGTTGTTTTCAATGGACACATAAATCAGCCGTTTACAATGGCTACATAAATCTGCTGTTTTCCATGGCTACATAATCTGCTGTTTTCAATGGCTTCATAAATCTGTTGTTTTCAATGGATACATAAACCTGCTGTTTTCAATGGCTACATAAATCTGCTGTTTTCCATGGCTACATAATCTGCTGTTTTCAATGGCTACATAAATCTGTTGTTTTCAATGGATACATAAATCAGCCGTTTACAATGGCTACATAAATCTGCTGTTTTCCATGGCTACATAATCTGCTGTTTTCAATGGCTACATAAATCTGTTGGTTTCCATGGCTACATAATCTGCTGTTTTCAATGGCTACATAAATCTGTTGTTTTCAATGGCTACATAAATCTTCTGTTTTCAAGGGGTGGGCATAAATCTGCTGTTTTCAATGGCTACAGAAATCTGCTGTTTTCCATGGGAGCATAAATCTGCTGTTTTCAATGGCTACATAAATCTGCTGTTTTCAATGGATACATAAAACTGCTGTTTTCTATGGCTACATAAATCTGATGTTTTCAATGGCTACATAAATCTTCTGTTTTCAATGGCTACATAAATCTGCTGGTTTATATGGCTACATAAATCTACTGTTCTCAATGGCTACATAAATCTGCTGTTTTCAAGGGGTGGGCATAAATCTGCTGTTTTCAATGGGAGCATAAATCTGCTGTTTTCAATGGCTACATAAATCTGCTGTTTTCAATCGCAACATAAATCTGCTTTTTTCAATGGCTACATAAATCTGCTGTTTCCAATGGCTCCATAAAACTGCTGTTTTCTATGGCTACATAAATCTGCTGTTTTCAATGGCTCCATAAATCTGCTGTTTTTAATGGCTACATAAGTCTGGTTTTTTCCATGGCCACATAAATCTGCTGTTTTCTATGGCTACATAAATCTGCTGTTTTCAATGGCCACATAAATTTGCTCTTTTCAATGGCTATATAAATCTTCTGTTTTCAATGGCTACATAAGTCTGCTGTTTTCAATGGGAGCATACATCTGCTGTTTTCAATGGCTAATTAAATCTGGGGGTTTTCAATGGCTACTTAAATCTGCTGTTTTCTATGGCTACATAAATCTGCTGTTTTCAGTGGCTATATAAATCTGCTGTTTTCAATGGCTACATAAATCTGCTGTTTTCAATGTCTACATAAATTTGCTGTTTTCAATGGCTCCATAAATCTGCTGTTTTTAATGGCTACATAAGTCTGGGTTTTTCCATGGCCACATAAATCTGCTGTTTTCTATGGCTACATAAATCTGGTGTTTTCCATGGCTACATAAATCTGCTGTTTTCAATGGACACATAAATCTGCTGTTTTTAATGGCTACATAAATCTGCTGTTTTCCATGGCTACATAAATCTGCTGTTTTTAATGGCTACATAAATCTGCGGTTTTCAATGGCTACATATATCTGCTCTTTTCAATGGCTACATAAATCTGCTGTTTTTAATGGCTACATAAATCTGCTGTTTTCAATGGGAGCATATATCTGCTGTTTTCAACAGCTACATAAATCTGCTGTTTTCAATGGGAACATAAATCTGATGTTTTCTATGGCTACATAAATCTGCTATTTTCTATGGCTACATAAATCTGCTGTTTTCAATTGGAGCATAAATCTGCTGTTTTCAACGGCTACATAAAATCTTCTGTTTTCAATGGGAGCATAAATCTGCTGTTTCAATGGGAACATAACTCTTCTGTTTTCAATGGAGCATAAATCTGCTGTTTTCAAGGGGAACATAAATCTGCTGTTTTCATTGGCTACATAAATCTGCTGATTTCAATGGCTACATAAATCTGCTGTTTTCAAATGGAATATAAATCTGCTGTTTTCAATGGGAGCATAAATCTTATGTTTTCAATGGGAGCATAAATCTGCTGTTTTCAATGGGAGTATAAATCTGCTGTTTTCAATGGGAGCATAAATCTGCTGTTTTCAATGGGAGCATAAATCTGCTGTTTTCAATGGGAACATTGCCGTCAATGCATATTCTGAATCTTTGTTACGTGTATGTCATTGAAACTGTGGGCCATAGTACATTGAGTTAAACCTGTATATATTTTGTTGGGTAGGGGGGGGGGGGCACTATTTTGTAGATCAAATGCTATAGTGCGTATATATTTGCGCTATGGTCTTATATTACAGAAGACATGCTAGCAGGACTTGCTTCCCTTTTCACCAAACCTTTCAATTTTGCCAGTGAGGGAATGAACTCCGACTAAAGCCGCTGCTACTATATCCCCTAAACATTGATAAATTTGAGCTAGTGGCGTATCTAGTTCTGCCATGAACATTTACACGTCCGTAAGGTGTACGAATTGTATGCTTTTGGTGGGTCCTGCTCGTCCGGTGATTAATACCTGCCAATGACCACGTTGTCGTAGAATCGAGAGTAAGGATTATTTCTACATAGGTGTAGCAGTGTTGAGGTCTGGAGACAAGCAAGCACTTATTGCAACAGACCAGCCCCTATACACGGCCATGGGCACCAGATCCGTGTAGCAACAGTTTGTGTTCCACTATATCACAATTAGAACCAATTGGCATCAACCATGCTGACTGACAACCGCATTGCATCACTGTATGTCGCAGAAATAACCATGTCATTATAATGGTATCTATAATGTTTAAGCAACTTAGATAAGTGGAATTCTATAGGACTTACAATTGTTTTGAAATGACCGATGAATACGTAGAGTGGCGTTCTGACTGACATTGGATCTTTATGTAAATGCTATATTTTATTCTTAATGAGAGCTTTTCGACGTTGCCGTGTATTCGACTTAATGAACTTAATAAATCAAACATGACACGCATACATTCTTTCAATTGAGAATTCTTTTGTAAGATCAGTGTAGTTCTTACGGTTATCTTGTTTCATTGGCATCAGCTGCACACAATCATTTCATCTACAATAGATACTATTCAGTGTTACCATTAAATGGAGGAATTCAGTTTTAGCTATGTCCCGCCCATCTCTAGCTAAGCTCCAGTCACGCTTCGACCGTATTGGGATAGATCCATCCCTGCACCCTCTGAATCTCAATTTCTAGAAAACTATACAGATGAGTTGTTTAATATTTTGAAACTAATTTGACTTGGTGCTGTTACCGTCTATCTTTATTAAGTAGTAAAGACATACGATTCGTACAACTAGACGGACTATTAAGCATTTAAGACGGACTAAATCGCGTCATTCATAACGTAATTGATTATGACGCGCGCCTACATGTCATATAGTTGATTATGACGTTATATGATTAACTGAGAAAATGGATTCATCCAGTGAATTATCATTTTCATTGAAAATCAAGGTGCAATTTAATTTTCCAGAAAAATATTTATTGCTGAGTTAAGAATTATGTAGAGGCGATCTGCAAACAATCTATCTGTCACTCTATCCAACCGATTGGCCTAATGCGAGGTTCATTCTCCAGAGACACAAATAAATTGAAACGTGGTTACCTTACTAGACATCCATTACATCTAAGATTTTCTGACATCTGATCGGACAGGCGTCTCCAGGGCCTCAATCACTAGATCATACACTATTTGTAGTGTCATTTAATGACTGAATTGTCTTGAGTTGGCATGATACTGAGACCCAAAAGAGCAATTCCGTTATGATAAAGTCAGGGTTGAATACTCCCTGAAGAGCGATAATGGCGCATATTGCAAAACTTCATTGCCCCTCCAGATTCCAACTTAAATCCTAAGATATGTTCTGAAGGAAATGAGGATCTGTTGGCTAAACCTCTAAATATATCCTTTTTCCTCTAAGCTACTGTATTTAATTATGAACAGGGTTGCTGTAAGCGATTACTGCCTAACGTACCAAGCAGTTTTCCAGATGCCTAATTTAACATCAATGCATATCCCTTTAAGACAGACATGCAGACACGTAATTTGTTTAGATTTTGCATTCGTCAAAATGGCGTCTTTTTAATTAGTGTTTATCTTTCAGGATCTGAAACATCATATGGACATAGATGCATTATACGTCATATCTTTACTTTCCTTATGTACAGTCAAAGAATGCAATATGTCAGATTAAAGTCGTTTCGACAAAGGATCCGTCCTAATCGTTATGAGACTTTTCCAATCCCATGATAACTTTTTTTTATTATATGCACTTTCAAAGTTTCGGTGTTTTGCCAATGTGAACTCTCGCACTATAGGCATCTCGCGTTGGTCTTGTCAAGAACTCCTGCGTGTTCGGCGATATTGTCGAAAATAGTACCAACACGGAGCCGAATAAAAGTAACCTAGAGTATGAATGAAAAGCAGATAGTGTGCAACATGATCACCGAATCTTTCACAACGAAGGCTTATGTCACAAAAGCCGCATTTGTCCATCTTGTATTGTCTATGCTGATTATTAGATCGGTAGATTAACTTGTGGAGGCCAGACGTATATTAACAGAAATCTAGTCTTAGGCGCAGTATAATCTGTTTGGCAGCTAGTGGCAGCTAGCTGCCTATTGATGCCATGATGGCATCAACATAAGTCCGGGTGACGTCACGCTGCCGTCATCATATGCCATAACGACTAGTACACTGGCAAACCGACATCACAGCATGTTTTAAATATAATATATTACCCATCTCTTTGCAATACATTATACTGGGTCTAAAACCAGCAATAAAGGAGGAATTGACCTCAAACCTCATCGTACGGCCATATTTAACTAAACGAATAACCCCTTTTCGAAGTCAGATTCTGGCAAACTTTGGCTATGTTGTGCCTGAAGACGGATAGAAACACATAAAATCAAGAAACCTTCTGTTGCAATTTGGTCTATGTCAAGGTAGGCTGAGCGTATATCGACTAGACTAAATGTCAGCTGGTTTGACATACATTGTTTTCATGTATTGTACCTTCAGAAAATAGGACTACTGTGTCTTGGTCCGAATGACCCAGAACATGTCAACAAAGAGCCAAAATATTACACCTGTTGATTACTTGGAATGCCAGCTTGTCTAGCCATTGTTGCTGATTCAGGCCTGATTATAACAAAACACGATAAGAAGAACTGCTCAAATAAGACAATACAGACTGGAACGGCACCAATCTGATGCAACTAATCATCGCAATAAATGAGATGAAGAACTATGTATAATAATACTCTTCTAGTCAATCGTCCCGTCCCTAAGCCCATACATGAGGCCATTCTCATCATTGACATACATGTTGAAGCACAATTCAAGATACAGATTCACGTTAGCATAACAATTTCATTGGTAGACATCTTTAAATGAAGTTTTTCGCCTGGATTTTAAACTCCAAGATTGTATTTCACGGTCCTCGTCAAATGGTTAGCGCGTACATAGTGTAGTTATACACGTCAATTTTCCATTAAATGTCGATTGGAAGGCCTTCCCTTACTTCTACTCTGTACCAATAACAGTGCAGTAGTATCGTATATACATCTCTGGTTATTACTACCTTAGCATTACATACACGCTTTGCCCAAATAATGATCTTCATGATGCTTTCAAAAAGCTTAAGTGAGAGTATATATCTCCAGTGCTGATAGTATAAGCTGTAGATCGACATTTGGAATTATGAACGACTATTTTCCTATTTTGGATAATGCTCATATGCCGCAGTGGCGCGCCTTGTTGGCTATGTTTAAAGTGGGCGGGGGTGAGGAGGATAACAGATTATGAAACATTTGACACAAGTACCATCCTTTATGCCATGTATTAAGTGAATAGTCAATGTATTGAACATGGATGGTATACATAAACTCGATCTATATGCAAGACAATGGCGGCCAACGTCAATATATACTAAAAGAGTGTTATTTTGCAGTATTGTGAATAGTGTTGCGCACGATTATCGGATTATGCATCGGTACCTTTAAGCTACCGTTTGATTCTTATCTCAAAGCCAACGCAGTTTCCAACGATCATAGTTGGTGAAATGTGGCATTGAGCTGAGGTCACCTAGATGTAGAAATTATTCTCTAGCGATTTCGCAAGAAGTCGCAGCTGTTCTCGGAACAATTACCAAGGTTGTGACCGTTTCATCTATAGTGAATAATGCACAGGGTGAGCAGTACCGCCATGTGGCTTCTAAGTTAATTATTCAGGATTCTGATTCTGGGTAAATGTCGGCTATTTCTGTCATCAGTATGTTGTCGAGTTTCATTAATTAAATTAACAATTCAGGAGTCATGGTGGTCGCATCGGGGTTTAGAACAGATGAATACGTTCAGACAGATATGTTAACGGAACCTTATATATAATTAGTCTGCCAGTCAGATATTATTAACTCAGAGGACACTCAAAGTTAATAACTAAAAATGGCAGGACATCAGACAAACTTCCGACTCTCAATCAGATAGGCTAGCACATTGCAAGCTACATACTATTGTGATAATTTAAAGGTGGTTTATTGGTGGACATAGTCGTTGCCCTGTAGGTGGGGCTTAGAATACACCTTCCGTATCCGCTGCGTGTCGTAAGAGGCGACTAAAGGAGGTAAGGGTGAGGTAACCCTGACAGAAACCTCGAGTGCTGAAGACGGAGGTTCCAGGCCGCACGGCGCACTCTAATAAACCATGGATCCACGCACTTAACGCTTATGATCATGTCGATAGTCACTTACAGGACTGGCGGTATGATCAGCGAACGAAAAGAAGAAGAAGAAGAAGAAGAAGAAGAAGAAGAAGAAGAATATAGTCGTCACAGATACTACTACCGCCATCATCACAACAACCAACAAACCGACACAAACATGAACGCAAGATCAGCAACATCACCGCGCACCCACCATCAGTGTCACAGCCACCATAGCCGTCATCACACCCACCAACAGCAACACCAGCAGCAACACCAAGTGCCCCACCAGACCAACATTAGCACCATGATGACGAACATGATAACTCACCCCAAGGTTACATTACCACTACCAAAAGCAGCAGCACCTCTACGAATTCCACCAACTGCAATAGCAATATATCTATCTTACCTTCAATGAAAGGATGTTTGGAACACTTTATATAGCTGATTGCAATTTTCAGCGAAAATGTTGCATGAAGACCGTATGGAGTGTCATCTTGAACAATCGTTGTAATCCAGTTTTAATCCAGTTACAGGGAGTTACAGACCATAACAAGAGCAGTTGCATTCACACACCAGGCAGTACCGCAATAGACACTATCATTGCAATATAAACGGAAATCTGGAAGCTGAGAAACAAACAATAATAGAAGGCTTGGGGTGGGAGGTTAAATAAGCAACATGACCTGGAGAAATACGGCTCCTATGAAGAAGCGAAGGCGATGAGTAATCCGATATAGAAGACAAAACTAGTTGAGTAAACAATAGCATTGCGTTAACCAAAATAAGATCTATTATTAGCTACATAGAAACGATTGCATTATTTGGTACGCTTTATTGCATGGCATAATTAACTGAACTATCATATGGTCAACGGATCTGGAAGTAAAATACTAGCATGTGTTCTAGAAACACCGGATTTATGGCAGGAGGATGCTTCCTTCAACAATGTCTTACACACCACGCTCTTAGAACATTATACGTACTGTTAACTAGATACATCAAGAGCAACGGTTTGTCGATGATCTGGAGAGAACCGTCCGCCCAATTGATCCCAATGTGTTGAGTTAACAAGGAATCATCTGGTATCGACTAACAAGTAATGACGTCCTTCTATTTCCGAGTGGAATGGATGGATCCAATCTGTCATTCAGTTATGTGACCTCACAATCAAGATAGTGCGGCTCCGTGGCCTATGACAGCAACAGCGCCGCCCAGTCAAATTAATTTCAAGATATTAAACAGCAACTTTATTAAATAGTAAAGACATACAATTCGTACAACAACGCGTAGTCCGTCACCAATTGTGCGTTCGTGACGTACTTATCTACGTCATTCATGACGTCATTGATTATGACGTCATCGTATACGTCACGTACTTGATTATGACGTCTTATGATGGATTGATAAACAGGAAGATCTATTACGTCATGAATGACGCAATTTATTCCGTCACAATCACCTAATAGTCCGTCAAGTTGTACGAATTGTATGTCTTTACTATTTAATAAACATTATCTTGAATATGTTGAAACTAATTTGGCTTGGAGCCATTGCTGCCATGTGGATTCAACAGCCTGCCTGTATAGCTGAAAGTTGCATTATGCTGAGACATAAAATAATCTTGAAACATAAACCCTGATTAGACTGATTGATCTCTGCCGTTCCCAGAGGGGTCACAAGCGGCAGCTAAATGTCACATGTCATCTTGTGATAAAATAAGCTTACAAAGTTGTAATCGTGTATACACTTTCTCTCTGTAACTCTGTAGAGGTGTTTTTTTAAAGAATAAACAGAAGTGAACTGTTCTTTCTTAACGCATTTGAAATATCAACACATTGTACATTCTCAGTTCATGTTTTATCTCAATTAGTTAAGCAATGGGCCTTTCCGGTTTTAGCTATGCCCCGCCCACCTCTAGCCAATCTCCACCCACACTTCTTCGTGTTGGGTTTGATCGATCCCCGATAGCCCTAATTATCAATTTCCTGAAAACTATACAGGTTAGCTGTTGAATATGTTGTAACTAATTTGACTGGGTACTGTTGCTGCCTATGGCAGCAACAGCGCTCAGTTAAATTAGTTTCAAAATAGCCAACATAATATTTATTAAATAGTAAATACATACCATAATGACGCCATTCATTATGACGTCATTCTACATGTCACGTAGTTGTTTATGACGTCATACAATGGATAGATAAAGTGGAAAGGTCGATTAACGCTAATGATACGTTGTTACAAAGGTGAGAAGAGTAACGCTGGCATAAAGAAATTTAGTCTTATTATTCTTTGGGAATCTATGCAGTAAGTCGTGTAACTCGTGTCACGAAAAGATATGTGTTTAATCCAGCTCATTGGCTACTGTAAATATCGCGTAACGCCAAATTCTTGTTGTACATACGGGTGGCTGGATCGGCGACTACACATCATAAAGAACTGCATGAATTTGGACACAAAACGTAGGTTCCTGTTTTCTCCCCATCTATTTTTTACAGAGATATAATATTGCAATGCTGGCGGTGGGGTGGACGTGGTTTCGCTGCAGCCGGCGCCACTAGAGAACGATATCTGTCGTTTTAGTCTTAGACTGATATATGGGACGGGTTACTCATGGAATATCAGCATGTGTAAACAAGCAATTTACTGTCGAACGTAATGGGAATAGGAATAGGCATAGGAATAATCGGTTAATAATATAACTGCACATCTGTTGGTAACCCATTTACCCATAGTGTATGCAATGTTATGCAACCGCTTCAGTATTCAGATAGGCTGATGTAGATTGTCAGCTTTATAATAACATTGCCATATAACTCATGTTTGACAATCACTTAGGAATCAAATCTTTGTATCCATTAATTTACCATCGGCAAATGTAAATGACTCCGCTGACATAATCAAATGTTGTACCAACTTTTTCCATCCTAGTAATCATTGCAAATTGGGCGGATTTCAAGCATTATTAATTTTATGACAATAAAGTGTATGAATGTGTTTGCTTTATTTGTACGTTAATAACTATGATTAATAAATATTTCCATGAAAGTTGGCATTATTAAATTTCACATGGAGTATTAGGCGGTGTTCACCTTGAATTCACAATAAATTTAAACTGCATTGCAATCGAAAACAATATGACATTATCTCGGAAATTTAGATTGATAATTTAGTCGATTGTAATATGTTCTCCTTGTTGTTTCATTTACAGGACATACCAGCATAGCCAATGTACCTTTCCAATTTCAGCTATGTCCCACCAACTCTATCTACGCTCCACCCAGACCTCGTCCGTGTTGGGATTGATTGGTCTCTGAACTCCATGCCTATCAATTTGCAGAAAACTATACAGGTAAGCTGTTAAATATGTTGAAACTAATTTGACTGGGCGCTGTTACGTCCAGTCAAATTAGTTTCAAAATATTCAACAGAATGTTTATTAAATGTTAAAGACATACAATACGTCGGACTATTAAGTGTTAATGACGGATTATATTGAGTCATCCTACACGTTATGTAGTTAATTATGACGTCATATGATGGATGGATAAATTTGGAAAGGTTCATTGTATGAAAGGAAAGGAATCTAACAGTTAATCGCTGAAGAAAAAGGTAAAACTAATTTCAATAGCTCTAACTGCATGTATATATACTATTTACAATGGCGCTTCCACAGCACCTGCGGTTGCTGACACCTCTGCTGCCGCCGCTGATGCCGCCCCCGTTGTTGTTTTGTTGTTGTTGTTGTTGTTGTTGTTGTTGTTGTTGTTGTTGTTGTTGTTGTTATCGTTGTTGCTGCTACTGGTGTTGCTAAGAGTTTAATCTGTCGCATTTAATGTCCTCCTTAAATCATTACGGCATCATTAACATCGGGCGATAAATGGAGGTGATTAATGGATTACATGTGGTTTTGCTGCACGAGCCAGTCAGTAATTTAATCAGGTACAATACCTAGAGATCACATCTTTACAAACAGTCCATTCACACTGACATGGTTCTTGCCATGTGGCAATAAGTCTCGCGCATATCCCTTAGATTTGCAGACGAGCGCGTATGTTGCCCGCTATCGTGGCGGATGAGAATGGGATAAACAGATGCACACGCCTTGGATTTCTGTTGGGAAGATATAATCAATGTTTAGTGAGCCAGCAAATGAAGTTATTTATCAAAGTCTGTCATGTACGTAGCGTTTTTCATCGTTACATAAAGCGAAATTCCATTTTGGAGACACGGATTTCGGGGTACTCTCTCCCCCGCTATGGCCGATGTTTAAAGATATACATCAATGCTTCACCTTTGTCCCGTCCGATATGAATGATTTCAAATCCAAGGACATATTAGTGGAAACGGTTAAGTAGAAATGGAAATTGTTTATTATCAGTGCTTTTAACCTGTTACCGTGCTCCAGCTCTACCATGTGCTCGAGAACATAAGACCAACCCCTCCAATCTCCACGCTCCATGTTACTAGCGACGGAGTATGCAGACGATTTTAATTTTATATATCAACAAGGGCGATATAATCTCAGTTGCTGCGGTTGAAGCGTGAAAAGCCGGTTATACTGACGTCATACCGACGACATATTTTTCTCACGCTACATACGTTAAGCTTAAGCTTACAATGTATGCATACTCTAAGTTCGATTACAGTATATGAAAAACTCTTGAAACGACAGTCTGTGATATGATTTTATGACTGATCGACGAACTAACTAATTAACAGACATTGCTGTTTATTGAGCTACTACCCGCAGCTAAAAAGGGTTCCATTAATGAACTGCGTCCAATAGGCGTAAAACAACTTAACGTCACACATCTTTTGATAAATGAGTGCACACGTGTATACCTGCCAGACACACATAAGACGATTGAAAAAGTAGTTTCATTCATAATACGACTGGATTATAATCTACACACGCACGCACGCACGCACGCACGCACGCACGCACGCACGCACGCACGCACGCACGCACGTGCGTGCGTGCGTGTGTAGATTATAATCCAGTCGTATTATGAATGAAACTATACTATAAAATATTCGCACTGATCGGTAGACTGGAGAGTGTTAGGAGGGGGTGTGAGTTTCGTCAGATGGCGACAGATTTGAGTAGGATCTTCTTCTTCCGGATCAATGCAACTACAGTTCCAGTTGTCTTCTTCCGAATCACAATCTGCTGTCCATCTATGAATTCTAGAGGGAATCCTCTTCACTTGTGATGAATTCCGACCACATGCCCCCCACCTGCATCCTCGCGTTATCTTCCCTTTCTTACATGAGACCGCTTTGTACTGACGTTTTTGTTCGCCCAAGTGTCCACTTTCAGCTTTGCTGTGACGCCATCTTGTTCCACGTTGTAACATAGACTGTTATTGCCGTTTAATATTTTTGACACGGATAAGTAATTTATGATCATTTAGATTTCTAATCCGATGAAACCCTTCATTGTGTTCTGTCGACAAGTTTAGCAATCCGAGATCTATGGCTGTTTTATAGCCTAATACCGACCCTGCGCCTTCGTTGACCACTAAGAATGTTGATAGGGAAATCTGAGATATGGTTTCTGCGACAGTTTCGACAGTTTCAAATTTGCCGAGGACTGGCAAAGGAGTTGCTGCTCAGTAAGATATATGTAAGAGTTCGAATTTTTCAGTCTTGTGTCCGTGTTGTACTTTTTAATTATTAGTTAATCTCGAGTATTAATTAAATTAACAGACGCACCACTGTCAATCAGCATGTTAATATCTACTCTAGCTACCGAAACTCTAGCTTTTGGACGTTTGCCGTTGCTAGCTAGTGCATAGTCAACCCTGATTATTATTTCCATTGAGAATTGCAACATACTCGCCCTCTGAATCTGAGCTGTCTGTTGCTACTGATTCGACAACATTTCGTAAAATGGTTCATTTTGTTACAATTGTTGCACGTTTTGCCTCGAGCCGGACAAGGGTGCTGATCTCGATGTGGCCATACACCACCACAATTGAAACACTTGCTCAATTTGGCAGATTCGGTTTGGTAAGGAGCCTGAGGTGCGTGTTTCTTACTACATCCAATAGTAGATATCATATTTCCTGAATTGTGTTGCATATTCCGCATTTTGAAATCCGCTCGTTCCATAGCACGTCCTCTATCAAGAATACCGGCGAGTGTCGAATCGTTTTCACGCAATACACAACGTTTTAGACATGCCGAGGTACATTTCTCCAAGACCTGGTCCGTTATTACGACATACGTATTGTCGAATTCACACGAAATCGCCAGACTTCGCAATCTGGTTACAAATTGATCCAGCGATTCACCATGCTCTTTCTGTGTTTGTTTGAAAACAAAGCGTTGTCTTCACCTGTGTATGTCAACCCTCTGAAAACCTTCTGAACACTTTCCCCAGCGAGGTGGAGTAGTAGCGCCCGTTTTTGCTTGTCACTCGTAACACCTGCTGCGTCCAGATAGATATCAATCATCTCTCTGAACACTGCATCTACAATATAGGACCATCGGTTTCTATCAAGCGCTCGATGCACATGTTGTTATTACAAGACACAGTGACTTTAATTAACATAGATGAATGTTTAATATAGGCTGATACTGAAATACATGTGCATCGAGCGCTTGATAGAAACTGAATGTCCTATGTTGTACATGCAGTGTCCAGAGATGTGGCTGTTGCTGACCTGATGAAATAGTATACACGTGTGCTATGCTGATAATTAAAGACATTAAATTTACCCCGGCTGTTAGATTTAAGGTACAGGGGGTGGGGGGGGGAGTCAGATCTCCTCAGTGGCCTATGCTATTCTGGTACACTACAATATGCACTAAGAATAATCACGTACTCGGTGCATAAGTAGTGAGCCTTGAACTAGTGCACGCTGATATGGGCGTGAGCACAAGCTGAAGCAGACATGGTGCGACTAGTGGACCTTTCCAGTTTTAGCTATGCCCCGCCCAGCTCTAGCTAAGCTCATGTTCGAATCGATCAGTCACTGAACATGTGCACCATTAATTTCTAGAAAAATACACAGTACGCTGTTAAATATTTTGAAACTAATTTGATTGGGTGCTGTTGCTGCCTATGGCAGAAACAGCGCCCAGTCAAATTTCTTTCAAAATATTCAACAGCATGTTTATGAAATGATAAAGATATACAATTCGTACAACGTGTCGGACTATTTATTAAGCGTTTAAGAACGGACTAAATCGAGTCAGTCATGCTGTAATTGATTATGCCGTCATCCTACACGTCACGTAGTAGATTATGACGTCATATGATGAATGGATAAAGTGGAAAGGTCCATTGCGACGCGTTCTACGTAATCACGTCAAGCTGATAGAAAGTCAATTTGAAATCAGCTGGCAATAGGTATGTTCACAAACCGATATAAACCAATGATTTGGCATGTAATCCCTCATTATAGCCTCAGGGCCTGGCAATACAAGTGGTCTTTATCCAGCGAGTGTCGCAATATGGTGCTTAATAATTGAACACGAACTTAACAATCAAAGTCTGATGTATAATCTTGTTGTATATACATAGACACCCATGAAGCCATCGGCAATTTGTCCAAAAATCAATTTATCTCTTACTACGTTGATAAGGTTTGCCTTTCTCTAGACTAACAAGGGCTTCACCGAATTCGTTTATGAGATCTGTCTTATTGGATCTTTTTAGTCACGCTGTTTGGGAAGGTGGCCGGCCTGTAATCAAACTCCTGAACATCATAAATCGGTGTTCTAATTTAATCGCCTTGGTGATTCAGAAAATGCTGTCCTTGAACAATCACCAAGAGGAAATGTGGATTGACGATCAATTCTACATCTGCTGCCTTCTGTGCACGTTTGGCGCATCCAGGACGAAGAGAAATACAGGCTCTAGTACAGAACATCAACGGTCAAATGGCATGAATTGTGAAATGGAATGGATGCGTGGGTGAGTACCCTAAGTCCCTAATGTAATGACAAAATAAGAAGCACAGCTGCGCTCATATGAATGCTGTATGAAATATAAAACAGATATTTTGCAGGCGGTGATAACATTATTTATATCAGCAGTTGATATCACAGAATCTATCCAATTTGCTCGATATGTTCTCTTCCTAAATAAATACTACGACAGGAATAAACGTACTTATAGACGAGTGGCCGCAGGAATTCTATTTTGCGCACGTGGGCATTTTGAAATAACCAATTATCACCTGTTATTCCGAAGCGTCAGATCTCTGATGTCCAATGACCTAACATAGAATCAGCTGGGTATCAGGATGACAACTTCATTGAATACTGTGGTTAGGCTATTCTGTTCCGAGCAAGAGACACGAATCTAAGGTTACTAATGAAGAAAAAAGACCCCTAAAGGCGTAGTGGAGGAGGTTTGATAAACTTATTGCCACTGGCAAAGTGTCTACTCTTTCTTAGCAGCAAAAAACAGTCATCATCATCATCATCATCATCATCACAACAACCACCTCCGCCACCGCCACCGCCACCGCCACCGCCACCGCCACCGCCACCGCCACCATCATCACCAACGTCGTCATCATCATCATATTCCGGGCATAACAGGATCGCTTAAGCGTATGAGAGCATCCCAAAATTGTATAGTCAGTACTTAAATTAACCGCTGGAGACATTCACACTTTGATATAAGAACCTGGGTTCTAGGGGGATTTAGTTATTTCCATCAGTAGCTTAGCTGTCGCAGTTTGTAACAAAGGCACATGTTGAAATGGTTGTTGCAAATGCAGTGTTAACGTAGTGGCGTAGCGTGATATTGTTCTAGACTGGACTTCGGGGAGGGTTAGGGATCTAGGGGTATCCCCTTCCGTTAAGATGTGGGGTGGGGCGTGAGTTCTCAACCGAACATATTTTTAAATCTAGATTGTCTCAGGGAGCATCTGCTACGTTTCTAGATGGAAATTTGAACCTTCAGTTGGCTGTAAATGCTATCTGTTTTATTGTCTTGAAAAGGTGTACATTACAGTCTAGGAACCTTTGAACTTGCGGCACTTGACTTCGCCCATCTATTCAGTAGGTTGGTGGTGACCAGAGCTGAAAGTTTAGATGTTTGGACCGCCTTTCCATCTGCTCTAAAAGAACTAGTATATCTACATAAAACACATCACCACCTCCGCAGCCGTCAATACAACCTACCTGCACCACCATCATCACCGCCGCCGCCGCCGCCGCCGCCACTACCACCACCACCACCGCCACCACCACGCTGAGGAGAGTATTACGGTCGGACTTGCCTGCCTGCCTGCATGTCTGCCTGCCTGCCCGCCCGCCCGCGGCCCGCCAGCCCGCCCGCAGCCCGCCCGCCCTTCCGTCTGTCCGTCCGTCCGTCCGTCCGTCCGTCTGTCTGTCTGTCCGTATGTATGTTAGAAGCTGTATCTAAAAAAACCTACTGGTCTGATTTGGCTCCAATTCTAACACAATGAAGAATTGGCCGTGATCAGGATGAAAGAACCCGGATCCGCAGTAGATCAAATTATGCATCTGTGAATACTTCGGAATCTACTGTTCAGATTTTGCTCACCTTTTAAAACAGGAAACGATGTTACCATAAATAGGATGTCACAACTTTGGGCGTGATCTGAAACAAGAGCCCCAAGGGCCTGTGAAGCTCACCTGAACCATTAGTATTTGAACCATTTGCATTTAAAGAGGTATAATGGATAATTTCAAATAAAATCCAAGATGCCACCAAAAATGACTAATCAAAATTCTCGTTTGATATGTTGAAGCCTACCGTCATATGATCATTCCACCATTGTTGAAATTGGTCCATTGATTAATGAGGACCGTTTTTAACCGGTTCCAGAAAATTTTCAGAAAATCAAAGATGGGTTCCAAAACATTGACCAATGAAATTACCCAAGAATTTAATGAGGAGTAGGAGTAAACGAGTTACTGCCCTTTTTCGGAAAATTCAAGATGGTCACGAAAAAAGAATCACGCAGTCAATATTCTGTCTACGTATCCTGAAGCGTACCAACCTAGGGTCCTCCCAGATGAGTTTGGTTTAAATCGGACAAGTGGTTAATGAACATTTAATTTCCCTAAAAATCCAAGATGCGCTGAAAAAAATTGACCAATCAAAATGCTGTATACTATTTCTGAAACAAACCACTCTATAATTTAGAAACATGAAAGATGGCAACAATATACACGTCTCTACCACATTTTTGCCATGTAGCCTGGGCATAGGCCTACAACCTACTGAATTATTCTGGCTGATAATCTACTCGTAAATAATAGACATTTCTTGTGCTTTTCATATTAAAATTTCAGAATTATTGTCTAAAGCACCTCTTACCTGACCATCTAACTATCCGTTAGTTCATTCGTTCGTTTGTTCACTCTTTCGTTCGTTCGTTCGTTTGTTCGTCCGTCTCTCCATCCACCCGTCTACTAGCACGTCCGCCCGCCCGCCAGCCTGCCCATTCATCCATCCATCCACTCATCCATCCATCCATCCATTCAACCATCGATCCAGCTAGCCATATCGGATTTCATGTACAATTGTGTCCACGATACTGGTAGGAGTATTGGCACCTCGACGATACTAGTGTCTAGTATTATTAGACGGATATCGTTTATTTTACAAATGAGAAACGATTACGGGAGAGTTGCGGATACGAGTAACAAGTATTGCTCAAGTTACAAAAAATATTTTTAACTCGTTTTATTGAAGCAAATTAACAAATAACGTAAACACGCACACGTACACGTTCACATATTCACGCACAGCCGCACACGCATAGTTTAATTATAAGAAGCACTGCATATGAACCCTCTGTGAAGAACTATGTGAAAAGAATATTAAACAATGTGAAATAACAATCACTAAGTAGGAATGCCGAAAAAACAATGTTTTACATTGTCCTTTCAATTTTAAAAGTTGTTCTCTATTCAATAATAGAAATAAACGCAATAGAATTGCTCTCTTTCGTTGTTCAATAATGTTATCGCGTCCATTTCTGGAAATGAATACGGCCACGTGTTCCTTCTTCATTTTAACACTCGCCATACATTCAACTGCCACATCATCCATTAGGCCTATATCCTTTCTAAATTAATCTTCGATTAGAGAAATAGTATCGCTAAAGTTACCGACGCTAATAACCATAGTATCACTCAAACTACGAATACTGGTACCGAGTAGTGTGTATGTTACCTATACTGAGGGATCGCGGAAGAAAATTTGCCCAGCTATCGCGATGAACCCATGCGTTGGATAGATATGGAGACAATACGTATATGCAAATATAATACAGCATATTACCGAGCCGTTTCCGTCATCATAACTATATATACCTTATCTGTATAAGTATTCCCTGTTGGCATACTGTGTACATGTTCGTGATTGAGTGTCTATGCGCGTGGGCGGTTAAGCGGGTGCGGGTATGGGTACATGCGCGCGTGCGTGCGGATGTGCGTTGGCGTGTGCACACGCTCTAGCTATGTATGATAACTGGTGCTTTTTGCAATACATTAAACCAATGTTAGGACTATTGTTCGTGTTTTAGATACCGACACTGGTTACAAGTACTACACGTATTATAAGTAGTATCGCCAAATGGCTACGTTACGTGTTACAAGTATCGTACCCGTATCGGCCAAATTAGCAATACTGGATGCTAGTATCGCCAAAATATTAGAAACTCCAATATTTATGATACCGGTAAGAGTAGTGTTAAGCCAGTGACACTGGTTTTATCTGTATCGGTAACACCGATACTACACAGATTTCAACCGGTATCGGTGGCGGTGGATCGTGCCAACATCGAATTTGCGACGTTGGCCAACGGCACAGGGACCAATATCGAATTTGATATCGGCGCTCCTACCAGTATCGTCGACAAAGTTGTACAGGAAATCCGCCATATCTATCTGCATTTGAGGCCACGGTGTGGCAATCCTTTAAAGCAATGGTCCTAGTTCTACGGGTTTTATAGAACCGCGATCCTATGGCGCAAGAACATTTACGGTGAGTGAACAGCACTAAGCGACCACGTGCATTTGTGACAGCACCTTGATGGACGGAGCGTTATGGACAGGTTTGACTCTATCTCAATAGCCTAACGTCTTGCGGACTGTATTATGCAAATGTAATTTTCTCATTACGTTAGATCGCCCTGTAATCTGTTTGAAGAAAGTTACTATTTGAAGTGAAATATTTAGATGCTGATCTATTTGCAAATCCCTCAGTGATCGCTGCCCATTTTACGAGGTACAAAAATAACTCCGCGCGGTGATAATTCACACTCTAACTCCGGAACAGGGCGAGTTTGCATTGGTTTGATCCAGTGTTTATTACTGCACGGTCAATCAGTTATGTTAAAATAATGCGTTCAAGATGAAGAACAGATAATAATAGAGCGTCATGAGCGTTCCTAGGTCCAGTTAAATAAGCTTCTAGTGCAGCACAGTATGGGTACTTCCGCCTGTCTGTTCTCTGCGATATGTATTAAGTTTCGACATATTTGGCTGTGTTGCTGTGGATATTGATATGTTATTTCATTGTGTTCATTCTTGGGTCTTGCACAACGTCAGATCCAGACTTATTGCCCATGAAATATGTGAGGCGTGCTATCGCATTACTTTCAGCACGCTCATGGTGTTAATACTAGCTACACTGGCAATGATGTGTTAATGTTATTATTCATATCTACGTCATACATTGCCATGACGGCTACTGCTGCTGCTGCTGCAGCAGATGATGATGATGACGATGATGACGATGATGATGGGGATATTGTAGTAGTAGTAGTAGTAGTAGTAGTAGTAGTAGTAGTAGTAGTAGTAGTAGTAGTAGTAGTAGTAGTAGTAGTAGTAGTAGTAGTAGTAGTAGTAGTAGTAGTAGTAGTAGTAGTAGTAGTAGTAGTAGTAGTAGTAGTAGTAGTAGTCGTCGTCGTCGTTGTTAGTCTTATCGTCGTCATTTGAGACTCTCCCTAAGATGTCTTTGTATTATGAAATTCGATGATGATGATGATGATGGTGATATTGTAGTAGTAGTAGTAGTAGTAGTAGTAGTGGTAGTAGTAGTAGTAGTAGTAGTAGTAGTAGTAGTAGTAGTAGTAGTAGTAGTAGTAGTAGTAGTAGTAGTAGTAGTAGTAGTAGTAGTAGTAGTAGTAGTAGTAGTAGTCGTCGTCGTCGTCGTCGTCGTCGTCGTCGTCGTCGTCGTCGTAGTCGTCGTCGTCGTCGTCGTCGTCGCCGCCGCCGCCGCCCCCGTCGTCGTCGTTGTTAGTCTTATCGTCGTCATTTGAGACTCTCCCTAAGATGTCTTTGTATTATGAAATTCATTTATGAAATTTTTCAGCGTCTATTAAACATTCATGGTTGTTGCGCCATACATGGTGAATCAGAGAGGATCAACTATGCACTACGAGCTTCAGAAACACGAGTTTCCCTTCAGGCAAGCAACTTATTCTGCTTCTTCCCCCTCGCATGTCCCATTATAAGGTTAATCCCTTTGGCCCATGCTATGCAAACGAAGTTATGAACATACCAGCTGTTTCCAAATTCCGAAATTAACGTAAGACGGGAATCACTAGCTGACACTGGGTGATCGATTCTGGCTACACCGCGGCTTCGTACATTTATCAAATTTGTGACACGTTGCAGATGAGAAATGGCCGAATGATCGAACAGATTTAGATATATTTCTCTTACACCGCCCCCCAATAACATTTGTAAAGTTAACCGCAACATTCGTGACAAAATAATTAAATACAGCGATTTTTGAAATGAATCCATTTCAATTAACAGCGTAAGAGAAAGTAGAATTTCTGTGTATTTGACAGTAACTCTATGCCAAAACATTTCCCAGCTGTTCGAAGATATAGCTTATTGGAATGAGCGCAGATTACCGTTACACATCTCTATAGACGGTACCTGCGGGTCTGGGGGGGAGGGGGGAAATGGGTGGCCCTCTGCCCCAATTTTGGCAAGCCGTAACCACTCCAAAACCTATGTACCCTATCCATTAGTCGGGATTAAAATAGTATCTGACCTCGTGATAGTGGCGACTGTTTGATTTGATTCAAGTGGCTACTATAGATTCTCTGAGGAGCAAGGCAGGTGTGCTATTAGTGAAGGTTCTTTCTACAGGGCATAGACTTTGTTTCTGTGAAATCAAGTAACAGATGAATTTCAATGGTCATTCCAGACACCTGAGTGATTTAAGAGGTTCAATAACACAGTAAAGCAAACACCGCAGTCTATCTCAGTCAGACTGAACACATGGTATATGAAAATAGCACAGGCTGCCCGTTGAGCTGCCACATCCATCACTTAATGGTGTATTTTCTGTCAGACCACAATAAATCGTGTCTATCTACGAACAAATTATTAAACTTAATAGAAGGTGTGAAGACTGGATCTAGAATACTGATTAGTCTTCATGGTATGGGCGATACAATTATCATTCATTGGCAACACAAAGGTTTGGTTTGTGGAGAGTGGTGGTAAACGGGACGTAGCTGTGGAAATGGATATGCATAGACCGTAGGTGTCCATTACTTTCTATTCATGGACCAATCCATCTGCACCGTACCATGAAAATAACGTTGTTTTATCGTATGAGTAGTCAACTATATGATTGAAGCACGATATGTTCATTTTGCCGCCATAAACACTAACGATCAAAATGCGAAACAAAACAACGCGATTACGAATATCAGTATTACTATAATCTGAACAGACAACGTTACAGTTGCTTGACTTTGATCAGAGAGCGACTATTACTGGCTAACGAGTATTAATTTTCTACTGGCTGACTCTTATTCTATTGTTATCAAATGTAATTTTTGGTCACGGCAAGTTATATGGGGAATTTCTTTAAGACCATGGTCAATCTCGGCCGGAAACACGCCAAGTACAGCCGTATTTGCATCCGCTAACTAGCAGAGTTCAATCCTCAGTGCATGGTGTGTGTGTTCGTATTTTAAACATACTTAATATTCAGCAGAGAGATAGAACTGTTAATGTTTTCGTAGGTGGTCGACCTTTAACTCAATATGACAATGGATCTATCCGATCCCTCCCCCAAATTATTTGACATCACAATAAAAAATATGGTGATACAATTCCATGTAAACTTGGACAATTGATGAATCCGATCTGTTGATCAAGTATATAACGTCATAATTAATTACGTCACATGTAGGCTGGCGTCAGAATCAAAATGCGTAATAAAAAGGTAAGTTCGTCATAAACTTTTAAACGTCCGTCATGTGTACGAATTGCATGAAACTAACTAGATTGGACGCTGTTGCTAGGCAGCAACATCACCCAATCAAATTAGTTTCAAAATATCCACCAGCTTACCTGTATAGTTACCTTGATATTGGGATTCTGGAAATTCAGGTTTCGATTGATTCCAACACTGGTAAAGCATGTACGGAGGTCAGTCGAAATGGACGAGACATAGCTAGACATGGGTAGCTAACAGTAGATTCATGCATTGATCAATCAAAAATTATTTAGATTCCGATATCATAAAATGTTGCCTTTATCATTATATTCTGCTGCGCATTGGTCAGAGATCTCAATAGTGAAGCGATTCGGTCATAAACGAAAATAATGCAAAATAGCAACGAAATTTGTACTGTCTGATGTGGAAAATAGAAACAATAGCTTCTGTGCTAAATAGAATCTCAAACGCTTTGCTAGTCCGCATCAAATTTATCACACCATCTTAGTAAGATTGCTTTGGGCAAGGCTAAAGCTCGTTCCAAATAAGATTTTGCTAAACAGGGGCCATTTTCCAAGAGGTGCGTAGGTTACGCCCTGTGGTAGAGTAGAAAACCTAGAAATCAGGATGAAGCATTTGAAAGTTACGCAGTATTTATATACCTTAGTATACTTAACGTACATTTTAAGATACAATTTATGCGAAATGTAAGCTCGTCTGAGATTCTATATAGGCCCTATCCTATAAAACAGAGGTGAATGCCGAAACCTGATTATTGTTCAGCAGCAAATTTCGACTATAACACACATCGGATAAACATTGAGTGGGTTGACTCAGTGTGGTACGTGACTTATTGGAATACATCGGGGATATTTCTTAGTATTGGTTACAGTGTGCACATTAATGCATTAACCTGTTCATCATTGGTATAGTCGCCGATTAACAGCATGTTATTCGCTTCAGTCAGTGAGTACGCCTGCATCAATTCGCCTTTATATTCGCACTGTCGGCGTGGTAGTACTCGAAACCACCATCCCCGGGGACAGCATCCTGTGCAGACAACGTGTGAAATGTAGCTGATGTGGGTCGATTCGATTTCCCGACACGTGATTTGGCTTTCATTCTCGTTTCTCAGAGATCCGCGGCCATCGGAGTTCCTTATATCGTGAGCTGTGTATTATGAAGTAGTTCATCAATATAATGGAGGGAACTTTGTCTATTTATGCTCCGCCCGCTTATAGCTAAACTCCGTCCACGTTATGACCGTGGTGAGATCGATTTTTATACTTTGAGCACTCAATTATCAGAATCCAATTTTCAATGTTATTGCATAGGTAAAATGTTGAATATTTTGAGACTAATTTGACTGGTCGCTGTTGGCAGCAACAACACGCAGTAAAATTAGTTTCAAAATATTCAACGGAATGGTTATTCTATAATAAATCCATCAAGGACATACAATTCGTACACTTGACGGACGTCGACGTCCACCTAAGAATGACGTATTTGCTTATGACATCATAGCTATCCAGAGATCTATTACATTTTGTTATCTCGGAGAACGCATTACTATATGGCAACCCCGAGCTTGACTTTGAAGAAAACTGTCTCATATTTAAGAAAGTTCATAATTACATTAAAAATACATATAGGTTTGACTGACTCAAATGGTGGATGGAAAACAATCGATTATTATTATTATTATTATTATTATTATTATTATTATTATTATTATTATTATTATTACTATTATTCTTATTATTATTATTATTATTATTATTATTATTATTATTATTATTATTATTATCATTATATAATGGGGTGGTGTGTGTGACTATAGGTTTGCTCTCCATCTGTCTGTCTGTCTGTCTGTATGTCTGTCCATACGCCTGTCCATAATGAACTGAATATCGGTACACTGCTTTGTCATGAGAATATACAGATCATGTCTGAGATGCAGCGTTTCTGCCAATTTCTAATGGAGTTACGTCCCATTTCAACATTAAACTCAGAGCATATATTGATACTAATGGATAATAACACTAGTGGTAATTATAGTATCTGACTTAATGCGATATTGTTATGTGGCGATAATGTAGGCAACCATCTCTAGCTATGTCCCGCACATTTTTAAATAAGCCCAGACCACATTTGCGTGTGTTGGAATCGATCTATACATTTTGAATCCTGAATTCCCAGAATCCCAATTTTGAGATAACTAGTTATTAAATATGGTGAGGCTAGCTTGACTGGGTAGGTGGGGGGGGGGGGGCGTTACTACCTTTTGATCTCCCGGTCAGGTTGGTTTCAAAATATTCAACATGTTTACTAAGTTGTAAATCCATCTTTCATAACTGATTTAAGATACGCCATGATGATTGTGACGTCGGCCTCCTAGTGACCATTTTGATTTATGAAATATTATCAATATTAGCTCAGGTGCTTATGTTAGGCTTCTGAGCATAAGACCCTTGAGCCTCGTGTTGTCAATCTCTGGGAAGATCCATATTACCAGCCGATACCAGGTATTGGACATGTATTGTAAAGACATAATCTACTACCAGAATGCTTATTATTATTAGTCTTACTATTCTTAGTAGTATTACCATTATTAATCATCATAATTACGTCTTTTGTAATGGAGGCAGTGCAATCGCTGAAAATTGTAAACATAAATAATGTTAATGTATATTTGTAAATATGAAATTGCATGTTATTTGTATGTACAATTGTAACATACCGCCTTTAATAGTTGTGTTGGGAAAGAGTCGAATCTAAGTCAGTTTGACTTGTGACTAAATCCCATTGTTATTAATTGACAATAAAATATGTTTAAAACACAAACAAAGACATCATATGCTTGATTGACAGACCGGTTGTCTTGCCCAATAATAAAAGTGTCCACACATATTGTCTATTACTTGCGTTTGCCACTGACGTAGATACTCTAAGCGTAATCTGACTTTCAACCTATGATACCATTGAAAAATATATTATGTGGGCTATCAATACAGTCTATCAAATGCTCAGTCATCAAGTGTAAATGGAAACATATATTTGCAAAAGATTAAGCAAATAGGATATAAGAATATCAAGAAAACAACACTTAATCGATTGAAATTTTTTTAATGTTATTAGGAAATATGATGATTTTTAAAGAGTTGTCAATGCGTATTGAGTAGCATGTATAGTACAATCCGCTTATCAACATTTAATGCGCAGATGCGGTTCATTGCAAATTCTCAGGCGCCGATATTAGACAGTACAGTACCACCGTAACGCGTTCGAAGAAACAATGTACGTTACCTTAACTTCCAGCTAGTATGGCATAGTATGTCAAATAGATGATTCCAGTTTATCCATCAATCATATGAAGCTATAATCAACTACGTGACGTGTATGATGACGTCATAATTAATTACGTCATGAATGGCGTAGCTAAGATCGCCATACCGTTTACCGAGCCAGTCATTCAAGTGGTAAATTTCCAAAAGTAACCCTCGCTCTCAAGATCATTGCGTTTTGGACGGCTTAGGTTGTAATGGGTTACTAGATTTCAGGCATACGATACACGATAACCTGTAAAAACATATGGCACGAGACTAATATACGGACATATCTGCTTTAGAGAATCTGCGCTCAAATGAATGAATCTGTTTTGCTGAGGAATAAATCGATCTCGGCTAAAATGAGACAAAGTATCAACCGACATAAATATCTGTCTGTAAAATAGGTACCTGTGAGGGCAGTGTCGGCAATACGGAATGTCGGCAAAAAGGCCACCGAGCGCCTATAAACGGCAGTCAGGCTGTATGCTCCCGGATGGAGTTGAGATTGTGCAGGAATGAAAAAGGCCCAATGACCGGGGTAAGATGTACAGCGCTTAGAGCATGCACTAGCATGGAGTTCAGCGCAATATAAATGCACTATCTATCTATCTATCTATCCATCTATCTATCTATCTATCTATCCATCCATCCATCCATCCATCCATCCATCCATCCATCGATCGATCCATCCATCCATCCATTCATCTATCCATCCATCCATCCATCCATCCACCCACCCACCCACCTCGCTACCTACCAACCTACCTACCTACCTACCTACCTATCTATCTATCTATCTAGCTATCTATCTATCTATCTATCTATCTATCTATCTATCTATATATCTATCTATCTATCTATCTATCTATCTATCTATCTACCTACCTATCTATCTATCTATCTATCTATCTATCCATCCATCCATCCATCCACCCACCCACCCACCCACCAACCTACCACCCTACCTCCCTACCTACCTACCTACCTACCTACCTACCTACCTACCTATCTATCTATCTACCTACCTACCTATCTATCTACTGCCAGAGCCGTGATGGAGTCAGAGTACAATAGGCTTAAATGCCAAGGATTGAATCGTGGCAGGTGCATCAACAGATAGTCCCATATGAATCGTCAGTGTGTCAGTATATCGGATATGTGAAAGCTGGTCGGCCAAACCTAGACTTTTAGTCTTGGCGCGGTGGTCCAGTGGAAAGATGTCTGGTTGCTGATGCTATGCGGAGTTGCAGTATGGCGGTTCGATCCCCCGACCGGGAGATGGTGATCAACAAATTAAACTAATGGGTGCATGACTGTCGGCTGGATAGCATGTGGAAATTGAAGCCGCACGTTGCCAGTGCGTCAATAAAATAAAATACATATGCTGCCAGAGCCGTGATGGAGTCAGAGTACAATAGGCTTAAATGCCAAGGATTGAATCGTGGCAGGTGCATCAACAGATAGTCCCATATGAATCGTCAGTGTGTCAGTATATCGGATATGTGAAAGCTGGTCGGCCAAACCTAGACTTTTAGTCTTGGCGCGGTGGTCCAGTGGAAAGATGTCTGGTTGCTGATGCTATGCGGAGTTGCAGTATGGCGGTTCGATCCCCCGACCGGGAGATGGTGATCAACAAATTAAACTAATGGGTGCATGACTGTCGGCTGGATAGCATGTGGAAATTGAAGCCGCACGTTGCCAGTGCGTCAATAAAATAAAATACATATACTGCCAGAGCCGTGATGGAGTCAGAGTACAATAGGCTTAAATGCCAAGGATTGAATCGTGGCAGGTGCATCAACAGATAGTCCCATATGAATCGTCAGTGTGTCAGTATATCGGATATGTGAAAGCTGGTCGGCCAAACCTAGACTTTTAGTCTTGGCGCGGTGGTCCAGTGGAAAGATGTCTGGTTGCTGATGCTATGCGGAGTTGCAGTATGGCGGTTCGATCCCCAGACCGGGAGATGGTGATCAACAAATTAAACTAATGGGTGCATGACTGTCGGCTGGATAGCATGTGGAAATTGAAGCCGCACGTTGCCAGTGCGTCAATAAAATAAAATACCTATCTATCTATCTATCTTTCTTCTTGACTTATACAAATAGAGCATGTGTCATTTGATCAATGGATTTACTTTGCCATTTTCTCAGGAATTAAACAAATTTTAAAATAATAGTAATACCACTATAATTGCTTACGGATGGCAGTGACGTTAATTATGCAAGCCTGGTTACTAAACCTACATTTATAACCGCATGGACTGATCCAGATTGTGCGCAAGCTGTCAGTACGAAGACTAGTGTTGATTTTGGTATCGTTTTGCTGTGAAGTGTTGATGTCTTAGATAGCAACAGGCCATAGTCGTATAGATTCCAAGAGTCCTCAACACTAAATAAAACCCACTAGCTACTTTGCGATACAAACCGGCAATTCAAACCTGAACGGCTGAAAGTCTCCATCGGGAAAATAAACGTAGACTAATCGATTTCAAAGAACTTCACACGAAGCAAAATTATCGATCAATAACTTGTTTACCGGGACAGCTTGCTCATAAAAAGTGGCATATGGAATGCTAGATAGGATTGTTTGATTGCCTGAGGCTGTGATTTGCCTTTCACGACACGTCGATGCTGTGTGTCTGCCAGCTGACACGGGAAACACGTAAATTCGCCTACAGTGCTATTTCTTGTAGGGCGAGGCGGATATTTTCAAAAATTACCGTCATGTCCTAGAGTAACCCCTGGTATCTGGAAAAATAAATGACATATATGTTTACATATAATATGTGTTTTGGTGCGAGTCTTTCAGAAAGAAAGCATTGTTTGGTGTGTGAGACTATTCTTAAGAATATTGCCAATATTTCAAAATGGCGGTCATTTCGGTGAGTAGTGCGCTAGATCTCTAGAAATACACGGTCCATTAGGTGAAATGGCAATGCGGGCAATCGGTTGTCAGCCTAATTACTACAACCTCAGCAACTGGAAGGGATTCCTCTTAGACTATCTCCAGCACATTCTTGTGCAATGTAGCAATGTTCGTACATATTCTGAGGTTTCGTCAATCTGACAGTGATGGTGTCCTAGATAAAAGTCAACAAGATTGGCATCTGAAATAGCATGCAACATATAATCTAGAAAACAGGTTTCTGTCACTTTTCATGTCATAATTTCGCTGCGTTGTATTTTGATGTATTTGAGGTACTGAAAGGATGAAGCACATTACCAGCTTTATGGCGCCATTTGTTATCGTATTCCATTAGCTGTTGCTTCACAAATCTATTATTCTGTTCCAGAGCACTTGCCTCGATCCCATACACTGTGTCCTCACGTCCATTGTGCACACAACTGGCATATCATTACCAGGTTCTAGGAAAAGATTTCCGTATTCATGAAATCCAGGAAGGCACTACTGATCCTTTGTCACGATGTCGCATGATGATCTGTGCATCATTGATTGATGTTACAATGAAGTCGTTGCTGGAGCGCGCCCTCTTCGTCTGCTAAATATCCACCTCTGAAAGGAATCAGGGACTTGCCAATGGACCTTTCCAATTTATCCATCCATCATATGACGTCATAGTCAACTACGTGACGTGTATGATGACTTCATACTCAATGGGCCTTTCCAGTTTATCCATCCATCATACCATGTGATAATCATCTATGCGACAGTATGATGACGTCATAGCTAATGATGTCATGAATGACGTAGATAAGTACGTAACGAACGTGATTTTTGTACGCATCTTGTGTCTTATTTAATAAATATGTTGTTGGATATTTTGAAACTAATTTGACTGGCCGGCGCTGTTGCTTTCAAAGCACTCAATCAAATTAGTTTCAAAATATTCAACAGCTTACCTGTATAGAGTTCTGGAAATTGATAGTCAATGAGTTTAGGATTGATCGATCCCAAGACGCGCGAGGTGTGGGTGGGTCTGAGCTAGAGATGGGCGGGGCATAGCTAAAAATGGACAGGTCCATTAGGTCAACAACGCTATCTTCATCTATCACAACAGTATTCTTTCGCTCGCGGAACAGCATTGTTTCGCTCGCAGATTTATCGATAGCAATGCGCAAGAAAAAACTTTGGAAGTAATAAAATACAGATATTCAGGCATACAGGTTCCTATAAATTTCGTTTAAAGGTAGGCATAGGCTTACCTGTAGAGTTACCTTGAAATCGAGCTTCTGGGTGAATGGTGTTCGCTGGTTAGTTGTTAACCCGGATCAATGTGTATGGCACCCAGTCGCATTACCAAATAATCTGGTTTATTGCTAACCTCAAAGGTTGCTATCGCATGTAGTACTGGCATGCAGATAGAATACGGTGTGAAATTTGGCTTTCGCAAGATATAATATGCTAGAGTGATTTGAAAGATATAGTATCAATTACCCTCTGCCGGTAAGTGTGTCGTCCCTGTGTGCATGGGTGTCTATGTATCCGGCGCTGTCTCTAAACAGTCTACCCAGCAGATTTGACTGAATCTCTAACTCAACAATGATCTTCCTTTAAAAGAGGATTCCCAGACATTTGATCCGATCCGGATAAAAACACGAATCCGGATCGGATCAAATAATGCTTCTATGGATATCTCAGAAACTACTAGTTCGATTTACTTCAAATATCAATACAAGAAAGGCTGTGACCGTACACTACGATTCCACAACTTTGTTCATGATCCGAAAATTCAGTAAAATCCGAAAAAAATTGTAAAATCTGTGACATCGGATACATCTTACACTGTGACAACAACGGAGGAGAGAGTGTGTACACTCTGTGATTGCTTCGGCTTAGGCATTACCAATTTATTGTTTTGTCTTACAAACCCTCCTAACTCAATTTTTTCATATCTAGGAAAAAGATAATGCTGATATTTTAAGGCAATGGCTGTATTCGGCTGGGAGAAAAGTTAGAGTAAATTGGCTGCATAGAGTATATTTCTTATTCGACTGGTAATTCCCTTGGAAAAAATAGAGCGCGAAACAAGCCAGGATCAAAACGTGTGGCATGTTTCGTGACGTATGTCACGGGATGCAAAGTTTGAAAATGCGGGACTTAGGAGCTGGATTCTACTATTATTCAGCATTCGCTGTATGAAAACAGCGGAGAAAGGTAGATTTTATTTTCAAGATAGTAAGATTTAGGCGATTTAGTCGGTGTCTGCACCTTCCATAATGCTCGTTTTTTGTATTCGACTGGTACGTTTGCGTAGAGCACATTTTGGCAACTTCGCGAGTAAATGTACTCTGCGGAAAAGTCGAATACAGTCAATATATTCAAAATTCTTTCCATCTAACAATTTTCCGCAGCCAAATCTTTATCAATCGGGATACCTCAGAATTTTCTGTAATTTTGTTCTCTCCAGCTTTGTCAACCCTTTAATAGTCAAGCCGCTCAAAAGGAATAGTCCATGTGCTGGCCAAGAGAGGCTATTATTGATAATGGACACTCACTGAGAAAATGTTTTGGATTTTCTTGAACAATCTTGATAATTAACACGATGACATCATTAATACCGCAATAGCTTAAAACTTCTGAGCTTGAAATTGTGCATTATTTCATTTTTTCCCCAAATTCCGATCGTGTGTTTTGGGTGGCAATTTTCTAAAAACAAAACATTAAATTGGTCGGGCCTTATCTCTAGTTTCTCCTGATAGAAAACATGTCTTTGGATTGCAGATCAGTAATTCCCCATATCATATTCCTCTTGAGTGCTAGTATCGACACTGTACTACTTCTATCTCTATTTTTCATTCAGTAGAATACTTTATCACTCGGTCCAATATTCAGCAGCTTACCCGTAAGCTTTCTTAAACTCGAGATTCTGGGTCATAAGGTTTGAAATGTTGTCATTGGTATATTGAACTAATTCGAAAGGACATTTATTACTTCTTAGATCAGCGTTGGCTTACTTTACACGCGCGGGCATATAGGTATATTCGATTTGAATAATTCAAACACTACATGTCCATAAGATAATAATTGTCAGGTATTTTTCATATCTGAGCGAATCAAATTTCATTTCATCCAATCTTATCTCTAAGCCGCATCATGTGAAATATCAACCACACGAAGCACGATTCATACATGTGTATGCACTACAGAGATAGTGCATGTGTCGAGACCCTTGCACTGGTTCTAAAGATCCAGGTGCTTGATGGTGGCGGGCTTATTTTTAGAAGATTCAACATGTATAAACAAAACTGTAAAACTAAGAAAACACTGGTAGTGTGCCAATCTTGCAACAAGGTAGACTAGGATAATGATGAAGAATATTCTTAGTTTTACACATACTAACCATGGAACTAACGATGCAAATGTGGTTATAATACTCCGGAACAGGAAAGACATATATCATATATTATCACATTCCACACACGAAGAGCTGAAATTTAAGGCATGCAGTTAAACCGTTTAGTATTATGAAACTAGTTCAACAGGAATGATGATAATAATAAAGTTTGTTACTTGACCGATATTTGGCCAGTACCCGGCCAGTATGTTGCGTGATCAGGGTCTTTGTCAGAATAGTTTCAAAATCTGCAAGAGTATATTAACGTATGATGTGGGTTTCGCCTGCAAATACATAATAATGGACATTTTCATTTTTTGCAATGGCCCGCCCACCTCTATCTAAGCTCCATCTACTCTTCGCCGTGTTGGGATTGATCGATCCCCGAATGCTTTAGCTATCAATTGTCCTGAAAACTATACGGAAAAGCTGCTGAATATTTTGTAACTAATTTGACTGGATGCTGTTGCTGCCTATGGCAGCAACTGCGGCCAGTCAAATTAGTTTCAAAATATTCCACAGGATATTTTTTAGATAGTAAAGACATGCAATGCGTACAACAACGCATAATCCGTCTTCAAATGGACCTGATGAAGCTAAGGATTTCGCGCCATTACTCCACATGCTTCGAATTTGTAATTCGTAAAGATATCATCTTGGTCCTGATGAGGAGATCGTCAAGTCTAATACTCCAATCGAACTTGCCTAAAATACCATCGGTTTTCTGGAGCTAAAATTTGGAGACCTACTAAGAAGCATGCCTAGGCATGTAAAATAATGGTCACTTGTGTTAAACTATCATCTCTTGGCTACAAAAGTCGCCTTATATAGCACGTCAATGATATTGGGGTATATGGCGTCATAATCAAATACGGAATCTATTATTAACAAGTTGTTAGCTGGCCTCAAATTCATGACGCAGCTCCGTCATGTAAGCGGAAAAGTATGTCAAGGATGTGTTCGAATTGTATGTCCTTGATGAATTTATAATTTAGTAAATACTCTGTCATAAGCATCATCATCTCCCAGTTGGTTTCAAAATATTAAACAGCTTACATGTATAGTTACTTTGGAATTTTAGATAGGCCCCTATAGTAACTCAGGTTTCAACGTTTCAAATCGATTCCAACGCGCATAAAAGGTGTGCAACGCTTAGCTAGAAATGGGCGTGAGGGTAACTAGAAATGGGCGTGGCGTGGCTAGAAATGTAGAGATTCTCATATTGCATTAAGGGAATACGTCTCTATAGTGGCCTATGGACCTTTCCAGTTTTAGCTATGCCTCGCCTATCTTTATCTACGCTTCGCCAATACGACGCATGTGTTGAGATCGATTGCTCTCTGAACTCCCTAACTATCAATTTCTAGAATACTATGCAGGTAAGCTGTTGAATATTTTGAAACTAAATCGACTGTGTGCTGTTGTTGCCTATGGCAGCAACAGCATCCAACCAAATTAGTTTCAAAATATTCAACAGCATGTTTATTAAATAGCAAAGACATACAATTCGTACAACGTGTCGGACTATTAAGCGTTAAAAACGGGACGATTTCGAATCATTCATGACGTCATGATTTTAACGTCAACATACACGTCACTTAGTTGGTTATGACGTCATATGATGGATGGATAAAGTGGAAAGGTGAATTGCTTGCGGTCCATAAGATACTCGCATAAGACATAAACTATGCAGAATATTACCTTCCCCTTGGCGAGATGCCATTTGAATACCCGAAGGAAGAAATAAAGTGTTTCTCAATGGATGAATCCACTTTTAGCTATGCCCCGCCCATCTCTAGCTAAGCGTCGCCCATTCTTTGAGCTTGTTGGAAGCGATGTATATACTTTGCGTTCTGAATTCCCAGAATTCCAATTTCATGGTAAATATACAACAAGAAAGCAGGAGCCAGTTCCGTAGGGAATGCCCTCCAGACCGCTCTGCGAGATTAGCGAAGCGCTTTTCCGCCTCTGCTACGGAATGATACGTTTTGTTAGACCGCTCCGCTAGTTCGCGAAAAATGTTTGGAGGCGCCCCATTGAAACTATTTTCCGCCTCTGCTACGGAACATAAGGCTGGACTCGGTATATTCAAGTCAAGAATGAACCCGATGAAGGTAAGGATTTCGGCTGAGTACAAGACACAGAGGGCAAAAGTGAAGAAGGACTGGTGCCTGTTCCGTAGGGGAAAGCGCTCCAGACCGCTCTGCTAGATGATTAGCGAGGAGGAAAAAAGCCTCTTCTACGGAACGAGACGTTCTGTTAAAGCGCTCTGCTATTTCGCAAAACATGTTTTGAGGTGACTCACAAATAAGCTGGTACCCGACTCCAATTGCTCATCGTCGCAATAGTGGAGCCGGTAAGGCGTTGATTGGCTAACGCTGATAAGCCGCATACGCGTAAGACCGAATATTTCTATTGGTTGTCAATTTTTAGCCCGGGGAAACCCGAAAACAAACGAGTGGAATGTAAAATACCTGTTTACATTTTAATCAGCTGATTATGAATACGACAATACATTGCTTAAAACGTCAATTATTCAGTGTTTAGTCCATCTTTTGAAATGCAAACAAACATTGTTTTTTCTAATCTGTAGCGCATTGTCAGATTCAAGCTGCTGAAATACATTTCTGTAAACGTGTTCTAAGATTCCGGGAAATGTCAACCTCCCGCTGTTGGACGCCTTTTGAAATTTTTGAAAGTTTAACACTGGAGTGGCGTGGCTGGTGCGACAGCAGAATCAGTCATTACAGTGGTAAGCTTGAAAAAATAGGCTCCTCGTGACCTGTAAATGAACAAACAGATGCGATTTTATTATTCCAGCATTTTTTCAAAAAGTGTGGGGAAAGAAAATCTGCTGTCCAAGAAGTAAATCACAACTTAATTCGCTGGAATGAATAATTGTATATACGATTTCATTGATCAGCTGGAAAGTCAGGAAATCTGAGCAATCTATTTCATGCTGTACCCCTATACTCAATGATAAAATGCTGTCGCGCAAAACAATAATGACTTCGGTGACATGGTCATGTTTGACATTTAGTAACGCATCCCTCTGAGGTGAGAACTGTTATCTGAAAAAATATATCAAATTAATAAAACCAGTGGAAACAATATTCAATTTCACTCTGTATGACAATGACAGTGTATGCGCATGATATTTCAATAGGCAAACTATTTTAAAAACAATTTCACTGAAACCTGCTGTTCCATAGAGAGGGGCAAACAGTTGTCAATGAGGTTATTTTCAAGATATTCTGCAATCTTCATATCATCTCTCTTAAAAACAGATTTATTTGTAATCAGAGTAAGCAAGACCAAAACACTCCTTGGTTCTTAATTAATTCAGTCAGATTATTTGATTTAAGGATATAGCTGCTCAAACCGCAAGACCTAAATCACTTTCAGACAAATTAATTTCAAAATATTTAGTTTTCTGCAGATCTCAGTTCTAGCTCATCTGATCTGAAAAGCCTGAGAGGCCGAATGAGCTCATTCAGTGGCAATATATTTGGTCTAAATAGCTCAATAAATAAAACAATAGGCAATGTTTGTTTGCAGGTCGTTACATTTTTTGAAAACCCTTTACCATTCTACCCGTAGCAAATTCTGAGTTTGGAAGACTTTCAAGACAAGCACTTGACTATTTGGACCACTAAGTCACACCATCATCCACTTCATGCAGAGCTTACTGGCTGAATGTGTTATTATTGGTGACCATTCAAATTTAAGTTTACACATATTCTTAAGAAACTAGGCCAGATTGATCTCCTGGTAAATGTTTTTCCCAGATATATGTGTGTGAAAAGTCAGCTAAGCTAAAGCAAACTCGACAATATCGACCAATTACATTTGAGCTTTTGCTACATGTAGGTGATGGTCTTGACAGTAAAAACAGTGATGTATAGATTTTGATTTTTGAGCCAGTGTCCATCATCAATTCTTTTGTTTTGCATGGAAATTCTCTTTTTTCATTTCTGACCTAAATGGTCATGTTTTTGTCAAGATTTTCATATTTGGAACTTAGCTATCCATACTTTGTACAGAAATGTTTGTATTTTCAGTCAAAATGGTCATATTTCTGCATTTGTAGCAAGATTTTTATGTTTCTGAATAAAAATGATGCATTTCAGCCCAAAATCTTCATATTTCTTATCAAAATTATTGCTGTTAATGGTTAAGATTGGTTAGGAAAATTGTCCATTTATTGGCCAAGAAGAAATTTTTTGAAATTTTGACACTGGAATAACTGACGAAGGCATTACAGTGGTAAATTCTTGAAAATATTCTCAATACCACTGCAAAGACTGGTTTTTGCTGGCTTAATTATCATTAAAGGGTTAGACTCGGCTCTCTTAGTTGATGAATTTTCACAGTGAGCATGGCAATAATATAGGTTTTGGGCCTGTTGAATAAGAATTTGACATTATTTGTCAGTGGCCATCATTTCATATCCAAGTTTTGTCATTTTGGTCCTAAATTCTTAAGATTTTACCTAAAATATTCATGTTTCCTGTTAAAATGTTCATATTTGGAACATAGATATCAATCCCTCATACAAAAATGTGTGTATCTTCAGCCTAAACTGTCTTACTTTTGCATTTTTCACGCATATGTTTTGTTACTAAACAAAGCAGTTGCTTTTTAGTCCAAGTTTCTTTGTTTCCTGTCAAAGACGTTGGTGTTTCTGACCAGAATCTTCACATTTCCAGCTTAAATTTTCAGATTACTGGGCATTTGAATTTTTTTTTAGCATTTTGAACCCAGATATTCTTATTAACTGTGAAAATCTATATATTTCTTGGTAAACACTTGCTTATAATCCCAAATTCACAGATTTCAGTACCAAATTTTTGTATTTTCACACATATTCTTTCATTTTAGGTCCAAATTTTCTAATTTGTTGTTAGCTTTTAAACATCGGCTTATATTTGACGAAACGGTCCATTACAGATTTAACATTTTGAGTCCAGATGCACATATTAACTTTCAAAATTTATATATTTCTCTAAACTTTTGCTTTTAACACAATATTTACAACTTTCAGCCAGAAATGTTTGCATTTCGACACCGATTTCTGCATTTGAATACAAATTTCCATGAGTCCAGCCATAATCTGTGTTTCAAACCCAATGTTAAATGTTTCTTGTACAAATTCTGATATCCCAGGTGAGTGATAGAGGCCCACTCATGCCCATTGTGCCTCTTGGTTCCAAAGTCTACTTTGATCTCTGGCAGTCCGGGTATCATATCTCAAGATCACAGAGACCACTTAAATTATGGTCTGTTTGTAGTATTAAACCATATAATATATTTTTGGATATATAAGCATACATAACCAAAATATTAATTTGGTTACCCCAAATAAACAATACTTTAAGTGTGGCCTGAAATTAATCTGATTTAAACCAAAACGCCCTTGTTTCAGGCTGAAACTTTTCATATTTCTGACTTAAACTTTCATAATACTAGCCTGGATTTTGTAAAATCTTCACCTTTCCATTTAGATCTTTGGTATTTCAGAACCAGATTCTCATTTAACTGTCAAAATGTTTACATTTCTGTGTAACTTTGGTATTAATCACAAATTTGCATATTTCAGGTCCAAATATTTGTATTTTCAAACTAAATTTCTAGATCTTATGACTTACATGTAAATGTTGGCATAATTAACAACAACTTTAATTTCAACAATAACCTTTCACAGATTGCACCAGCTACTGATTACAGGTATTTGATAAAGTAAGCAGTAAATGTATGCCCTTTTTATATATTTAGATTTGCTACTTGTGAAAGGCAAATGATTCAAATGGATCAATATGTATTTACCATTAATAAATGAGTTATCTATTGCTGATCCAAAGGCCTACATGATCACAGGATCAGTGGTCCATGTATAGTTATTTACCTGGAGAGAATTAACATCAATAATGGATTTAATGGTTGGTCAATGGTGAAAATCAGATATATCATTATTATATGTATTATGGCAATGAAAGTGATTTTTAAAAAGAAATTGGCATCCATCATTCCATGGTGCCTTATATATACTTTGGCTGGGAGGGGTGGAGGGGGGGGGGGCAGAGCTCTAGGGTGTCCCTCATTATTCAAATTATATTAACCCGATGGTGCAGAAATGTGACTATATGATACAAGCACCCTGTCAGATATGTTGACACAAATAATATTATTGTAAGATGCTGTGTCAGCCTCCACAATTCCAGTAATTTTAGTTTCAAAATAGTCAACATAATGTGTTGGAATCATGATACAGAAAGTAATCAATGAATCAAATTTTGAACGCTTCACAGGAAACACCGCTGCTGGAACTATTTTCAGTTGCCTCCACCAATGACCCCCTCCACCACTCCTCTCCCCCCCCCAACCCCCCCCCCCCCACCCCCCACCACCAATACCACCCACCCTCCCCACCACCTTCACTGGTAGATGAGTCACATAAGAAGTAAATATGTGGCCCAAGCCTTCTACTAAGCGATGAACGAAAACTGGTAAAAAAAAATTTGGTAATGGGCCTACTATCCTTCAAGAAAATAATCTAGATTAATAGAGCGACTTTTTAAATTTTCGACAATAGTCTTTAGCGAAAAATTCCATTTTAGTTATGTAGTGTAACGAAATCTGTAAGATAAGACTATACTAATACCCGAAGCGGTGTCGTTGTACAACGGTTGAATAGCTGTCATTTCGCTTTGAAGCGTCTGTTGTCGTATGGATTTCCCCTGTCTGTGTAATGACGTCAAGGACGTAAATCGCGTACAAAGATGGCAGCCCATACCGGCCCTCATATCCTGAGCCAGAGAATCGCCAGCGAGGGAATGAGGAGTCGGGTACGAGCCTAACTCGCAAAAAGCAAACCATGTTTTTTATCTGCGACGTAGTTGCACGCGAAGCAATGGCATACCTACGTCATAATCGTGTCGCGCAAAGGATGCTGGGATAGCGCTTTCTTAGCAAACATTATTGGTCAAGTTCGACTCCTAACCATAGTTAGCCATAGCTAACTAGAATACCAGTCGAACTTGAAATAGTTAACTAGCTAGTCAACTATAGTCAACTGAGCATCCGACCTCGGTTCAGATGGTTAGTCCGATATTTGCGTAAATTTCAAAATGGCGGACACCGATCTCTTGCCACGAATAAATGCATATAAAAGTTTAAATATTTCACTAAATAACTTAGGTTTGATGAAATTATGCTTTCCCATTGTATGTCACTGTTCCCAAGCCCATATTCCTTCCCACTTTATGCCATATGGACGATTTCAAACGTCTTAGCGGACAAAAATAACCCATTTTCGTAGGTCATCAAAACATACGACAGAAAGGGTTAATCGAGACTGGTAGCTGGCTCCAAATTTTCTGCAATAGTAATTCAATAGGGTACCGGGTACCAACGAACTATAGTCGACTACGATCAAGTTCGACTGGGCATAGCAACTGCACATGATCAGTAAACCATGAAACTGACTATGGTTAGCGAGTCGAACTTGACCATGGTCCCGTATGGGCTTGTTAAGTGATGACGTATTTCCGGGTTCAGCTCAATTGTTAAATACACAAAACAATGTTTTTGTTTAACAACAAATGATGACGTCATAAACACGCACTTATTATGTAATAAAACAAAATACACACTTCCGGGCGCAAATCACGCGCGGTGACGTCATACATAACAAGCCCATAGAATAGTTTTGTAGCAGAGCGCTCTGTTAGAGGACTTATTGAAACATTTTTTTTACCTACGGAACATAAGGCTGATTGCAGCTGTAGGATGTTTCTACATCTGCAGAATACAGTAATCATACAATAACAAACACCGCGGGTGACACGTGGTATCTCCGTATATATGTAACTGATTTATCGTAATTAACTCTTTAATAGCTAACTTTGGTCAAGAAAATTAAAAAAACATTTCCTTATTGGATGTTCATATGCGGTCCAAGAGAGGCCTATTTTTTTTAATTGTACCACTGGAATTGATTCCAACAATCCCAACACGAGCGATGTGCGGGTGAAGCTTAGCTAGAGATGGGATGGGCATGGCAACTGGAACGGTCCATTCCCTACATATTCATATGATGATGAGTGTTCATTTTTAAATTTATATTGACGTGATATGTTGCCGCCTCGGCAAAACGCGGCTTTCGGTAACATTGTTTCGATAATGTATAGCAGTTTCCTTCTATGTTCAAGCAGATATCAGTGCGCTAAGGCTTAACCTTGCGTCGCAATGCGATTATCGCTAGGGATGCGCAATAATGACGCCGGGGTGTGGCATTCGCATAGATAATGCTAAACCTTTGAAACCTAGATTTCCAGAATCCCTATTTCAAGGTCACTATATAGGAAAGATGTTTAATATTTTGAAACTAACTTGACAGGAACCTGTTGCTGTCATATGCAGCAAAAGCTTCCAGCCAAATGAGTTTCAAAATATTTAACAGAATAAGCATTAAATCGTAAAGGATGTTGGTGCTTTAGCCTAGTCGGTTCAAAGGGTTAGGCGTCGGAGCAGTGTATCTATTAATGTAAGCAAGACATGAGAGATCTCGCAAAAATAAATTTGCAAAGCTGAATAGAATATACATCTGTATACTCTGTACCGTTCTCTAGGGAACCATTATTTCAATTATGCATCCAGTGGTTTACTTTTCTATCCCTCGCATCTGGAAAATAGTCCATCAACAAGGGTTTGCATCAATGATATGCGTTACACTTACACTGTCGTCACGCGAGACTGTATTGAATGGGTCTTGTGTTCAATTACACAATTTGAAACTTTTGCACCGGAAATCTCAGAACGTAAATAGCAAGGCAACTTTGCAAGCCAGCTGTTGAATATTTTGAAAGCTATGGCAACAACAGCTCCGGGTTAAATTAGTTTCAAAATATTTAACAGAATTAATCAAAGACATACAGTCCAGGACCTTTCGTGACGGACTCTTACTACTTTCGTGACGAATCTACATCATTTTGATCGTGACGTCAGATAAAAAGTGACATATTTGATTATGGCGCCACACACTTGATTGACGGAACGGGTTCAGCTTTTAATGACAGTTATTTAAATCAAGTGGCCTCAAGATTACTCATCCTAAATAACCACTGCCATTTGACCTAAAAAGTATATTAATCACATCAAATGCCCCGCATTGATATAGGAGAATGCTATCTTTAGTGTCCGTTTCTAAAGCACACTGCAGTCTTCTTTATGGAAATTCAAAGTGGTATATATAGTGCTGATCTATATGTAATTTTATATTTAAAATGTTCCCTTTTATTCTTATCTTAGCGGAAACCGTGCTCATGATCAAACGGATTTTGTCTCAAGGGTGTATTCGTAAGAGGTTTCCTGCTCTAGTCCATTCCCAAATGGTCTACGTTTTCAATTCACCACAGAATTGTATCTATTTTCAATTCCTTTACAGTCCGCATCGCAAGATTGCTGTTATTTCCGATAGTCAGATTTCAAGACACAACATCGCGTTGGATGATATACCAGCAATAGACCTTTCCAGAGCAATGATGTAAATCAGCGGCGTGTAGGATGACGTCATAATCATTACGTCATAAATGATTCTATACGGCCCGTCTATAACTCGTAATAGTCCGACACGTTGTACACATTGTATGTCTCTACTATTTAATAAAAATGCTGTTGAATATTTTGAAACTAATTTGACTGGGCGCTGTTGGTGACATAGGCAGCAACAGTACCCAGTCAAATTATTTTCAAAATATTCAACAGATTACCTTATAGTTTTCTGGGAATTGATAGTAAGTGAGTTCAGAGATCGATCTATCCCAACACGATCGAGGTGTGGGTGGGGCATAGCTAAAATGGAAATGTCAATTAGCAACTCATCAACACAATAGTAAATCATTTCCTCAGTCATATCCAGCCCAGTAAGTACCATGCCTACATCAAATTAATTCCAATGATTATACCCGTGCACACCAGCTTCGCCAAAATACATGCTTATGTTGAACGCTAATTCACTAAAATTCTATCTTACATCCCCGTAATCAATTTCCGTTCACATGCCAAAGAGAGAGAGAGAGAGAGAGAGAGAGAGAGAGAGAGAGAGAGAGAGAGAGAGAGAGAGAGAGAGAGAGAGAGAGCGGGAGAGAGAGAGAGAGAGAGAGCGAGAGGGGGAGAGAGGGAGAGAGAGAGAGAAAGAAAGAAAGAGAGAGAAAGTGGGGGGGAGAGAGAGAGATGGGGAGGGAGGGAGGGAGAGAGGGAGAGAGAGAGTCAGACAGAGAGAGAGAGAGAGAGAGAGAGAGAGAGAGAGAGAGAGAGGGAGGGAGGGAGGGAGGGGAGAGAGAGAGAGAGAGAGAGAGAGAGAGAGAGAGAGAGAGAGACGCCCATACAGGCATTGTTGTATATCTACTCCTAGAAAGCTGTGTTTTATTTTCCGAAATTCACACATTTCTGGCTATATGATTTGATTTGCGGCATTTCATAAGAGCATATATCTACGACTGGCTTTGGGATTAAATGACAAATTTTGGATGTCATTTACTGTCAATCAAAGATGACACATATTATCAAATGTACCCCTTTTCAACCTTTGATAATCTCCAATGGCCTGTCATTGTGCATAGTGTACAATTCTGTGAAACTGTAACATTGATGGTGATGTCAGCAGTCCACTTTTATGGAGGGAGTTATCTTAAGATATCCACTTAGAGGATTCATTATACCAAAAAATGTTAGAGGTGGGAAACAATCGCAGTCGGTGTCTTCTTTGTGCTAACCCAGATTGCATTTCTGCTATGCCATTCGAGCAGGACCCCTGCATCTGTCGGGTATCATTTCCAGCACTACATTAGAGAAGGCGGACTCTGAAATACTAGTTCGAGATATCGTTCCATTGACAATATGACGTTGCATATGAGAATACATTCAGCATATAGACTCACTCCTCTCTTATGATCATATTTGTTAATGTAATAATGAAATGAAAACTCAAATTTAAAGTACCCGTGTTAGAGAGATGATTGTGGTAACGGGATTCAATCGTGGTAGCTTTTATGACCAATGTTGGTAATCTTGATACGTTGTCATACATAAACGTACTTCAACAAACCAAAGGGGCGTCTAAATTAAAGTCGATGTTAGCGGAAGACGCTAAGTAACGCTTAGAAGTATTCTTTACTTTGCCATTCTAACAAAGTGTCAGTATTGAACTCAGACGTTAATATCGTATTACATCTCGATAGAGTGCATGCTAGCATTACAGCAGCTGTGAAGGGAAGCAACACTGGTTATAATAATGAAAGATTGTAGATGTAGAATAGCAAGCCGAGCTGCATACCCATCTACAATTAAAGTAAATGTTACACATAGTCATGTTATCTCTTTGTTATAAGGCATATCTTATATTCATTGTATATGTGAATTACCTTCAAGAAAGAAATATATTCATTGTAGTTGCATGTTAATAATAAACTATTCCAGAACACTTATCTGAGTATCAACATGCTCTTCTCGGTGTATCAATCCGAGATGGCAAGAGAAAGTAATGAATAAATCCGGTTTCAGCAATGCACTGCCGAGTCATATCTAAGCTCCGCCCACACTTTTTCCTCGTTTGCGATCGATCGAACAATGGACTCCCCGAATCGGATTTTCCAGAAAACTATACAGGCAAGCTGTTGAATATGTTGAAACTTATTTGACTGGGCGTTGACCGACTATTAACGCTTATGATGGGCTTAGATACTTCATTCATTGCGTAATTCATTTTGACGTCATATATTTGACTGACATCTTGGATTCCTATATCATTTATAGGAACTTTTACAGAGTAAATAATTAACTGATATAAAATGTGTGATGAAGTACTTGAGCATATATGTTTCTACGCATGTAATCACATCTATTGATAACGAACGACGTGAGCGTATATAGATATCATATACCGGGTATGTACGTGCCATGAGGAAAATACAACAGAAAATGAGACAGGGAACAAGGCTAAATACATTTACCATACGACTGAGAACGCCTCATTTCCGGTTATGCGCTGGTTCCGGTTTATGACATAGCTTTTGTGGTTTCTTTTCGTGGGCCCCCATTGCAAGTCCCGTGGCACGAATATCTTAGAGAAAGCATTTCCTTGAAAACACATCGTTTTCAGAGAAATTCAATTATCATAAAAGGCATCGATTCAAACAATCTGACAGATGCCACGGAACCTTTTAGTTCTGTAATTACACACTGTCATGACCTATGGACGACATGGAAAGTTAATTTAGAATCACATTCGAGTTAATTTAATCCTTTCATGCCGAAGCCGACCAAAACCGGCCTCTTCAGTGGTATTTTGGAATGTCCATTTGCAGGCCAAGTTAATATTATTTTTTAACATTTGCCATTGGAATAACTGGCTCGATAAACGACCAGTGATTTCAGTGGTGAATTAAAAAAGTATTCTCTTGGCCTGCAATGTGACATTTAGCGAGCAAATCGTTTGAATTTCTGAAACAAATTTAGCCATTAAAGGGTTAATGTGTGAAATCAGTTTTGGTGATAACGATGTCTGTATGAGGAGAAAGAGAGAGAGAGGGTGAGGGTTGAGGGAAGAGAGATGTGAAAGAGGGGAATGGCGTGAGAGTGTGTGGGTGATAGAAAAATACGCGCACTGAAAAGAGTGGGATAGCCCTTGAGCAAAAGTACGAGTGAGAAAAGGAGACGTCGAGGAAAAAAGCGAGATGAGGAAGGATGCGTGAGAGAGGGACCGCAATAGAGGGAAGGAGGGAGGGAGGGAAGGAGGGAGTGAGGGGAGAGAGAGAGAAAAAGAGAGAGAGAGATGGGGGAGGTAGGGAGAGAGCGCGAGAGAGATAGATAGAGAGAATGGGGATGCAGGGGTCGAGGGAACTGATTTAGAAAAAGATTGATAGAGGGCCAAAGAACGAGAGAGAATCACGCACGCATTTGTTTATATACTCTACCCAAATGCTGTGTTATATTTTTTGGAAACCGCATTTCTGACCAAATGATGTCATGGCTTCTCTTAGTATAGCGTATGTGGAATAAACTCAAGTTGCCCATCGCTGGGTAGGTGTCAATAGACGTTCCATTGTTAGCTATTCCCCGCCCATCTCCAGCTAATCTCCATCCACACCTCGCTTGTGTTGGGATCGATCTCTCAACTTCATGACTATCAGTTTCCAGAAAACTATACTGGCAAGCTATTGAATAGCAACAGCGTCCACTCAAATTGGTTTCAAAATATTCAACAACATGTTTATTAACTAGTAGAGACATACAATTCGTACAACGTGTCGGACTATTAAGAGTTAAAGCTATAATCATCTATGATGTAATGGTTATGACGTCATCTTAAACGCCCGCTTAGCTAATTATGACGTCCTATGACGTCAGATGATAGATGGATGCTCTGATAAGGTATATTACTGTCCGGAAAAGATGTGTTAGTTTCTTACATGTAAAGTCTTTCACCATGTGTGACAATCAGTAATCTCTTGTCATTATATTGTGTACCATAAGGTTCACAACAGTTCTTTGGAAGCTTGGCCATGCTTGTAATATCAACAGAACAGATGTGATAACGCGCGTTATTTTAAGATGTCGATTTTGAGAGATTAATTATTAATAGTCCTAGGAGTGGGAACTGTCGGGTTCGGAAGCCTCTTCAATGTGATGATTCGGTCTCCATGTTTTGGATCTATTCTAATAAGAAGCCACACATGTATCTTAACTTTTCGATCATTGCAAAGGTGAATGGCGATTCTAGATTAGCAGTACAATACTTAATGTACCTTTCCAGTTTATCCATCCATCATATGACGTTATAATCAACTACGCGACGTGTAGGATGACATCATAATCAATGACGTCATGAATAACATAGATGAGTACGTCATGAGTGCTTAGTTGAAGACGGACTAAGCGCTGTTGTGGGAATCGTATGTTTTTACTGGTTAATAAACATGCTGTTGAATACTTTGAAACTAATTTAACAGGGGGCTGTTGCTGCCATGGGCAGCAACCAACATAGACAGCAACAACGACCAATCAAATTAGTTTCAAAATATTAAACAGCTTACCAGTATAGTTTTCTGGAAATTGATAGTCAGGGACTTTAGGTATCGATCCAACCCAACACGATCGAAGTTTGGGTGGAGCTTAGTTAGAGATTGGCGGGGTATAGCTAAAACTGGAAAGTTCCATTCCCATTGATAATATATACTGAGCCAAAAAAGGTTTAGCAACAGTGAAGTTTGGTTTGCTGTATTAAAACTATGCGTCCATTTTTAACCAAATTTGCAGGCATGTTTCGTCAAAGTAATGTCTCGCTGATCATGAAGAAATGCAAATCATTTCTTGCATTTCTCGGCCGCACGCTTACTGCATGTGAAAATGCATTTTTCATGCACTGGCCCGCATTGGCGGGTAGCGAAGGCAAAAATTCACCATATTGCAAAAGCAGGTAACGAACGTTAACAGAAAACGCTTAAAGGTTTACCCTACCGAACATGGGCCGCCGCTCAGGGCTACCCGAAAATCAGCGCCATGGAGCAATGGGAAGACTCGCTGCTGGGCAGAGCGTTCGCGCTGTTGCTCGACATTTTAATGTTCACGCCTCAACCATTTCCCGTCTCCGCCAACGTGAGCAGGAAACTGGACATGTTAATGACCGACCACGATCTGGCAGACCGAGAGCAACAACACCACGAGAAGACCGCTACTTAGTGACGTCATCACGACGTCACAGGTTTGAGACTGCGCCGCGGCTGTCCCGTAATTTGCACACCGCTACCGGCACTACAGTGCATGCACAAACTGTGCGAAACAGACTCCATGATGCTGGACTGCATGCCCGTAGTCCACTTGTTGCTGTTCCGCTTACAGAGCGTCACATCGAGAATCGGTTTGCAAGGGCAAGAACTCATCAGCGATGGCGCGCTCATCAATGGCGCCACGTTTTGTTCAGTGATGAGTCGAGGTTTTGTGTGGATGTGGCGGATGGTAGGCAACGGGTTTGGCGACGTTTAGGAGAACGGTATGATGCAGCCAACATCATTCTGCACGACAAATTCGGTGGCGGCAGTGTCATGGTGTGGGCTGGAATCCATGAAAATGGCAAAACAGATCTTATTGTGATTCGCGGAAATTTAACGCTCAACGTTACTGTGAAGAAGTTGTCGCCCCTGTTGTCATCCCTTTTATGCAGCATCATGCAGACTTTATGTTCCAGCAAGACAACGCCCGTCCGCATTCAGCTAGGGTCGCCAGTGATTTCCTTGAGGCCTAACAACGTTCCGGTGTTGGACTGGCCAGTGAGCTCACCGGACCTGTCTCCTATCGAACACGTGTGGGACATTCTTGGCCGTATGGTGCGTGAGAACCATCCACATCTTCACAACGTGCGGGAACTGGAAGCTGCACTGCTCCAGGAATGGGATGCGATTCCTCTTCGTGACATCAGGTGCTTAATTCGAAGCATGAGAAAGCGTTGTCGAATCCGTGTTAGGCCGGTAATACTGACAACTGAAGACTTTGTTTATATTGATAAGCATTCGCATAGTAATGTGCATGAGAGAACTCTGGCCAAAATTAAAGGCAGATGCTTGGTACCAGGATATTAATTAAAGAGACGTAACCTAGATACGTATATTCCTTCACCCGCTTTCTCGCCAATCGCTGCTATCCATCAGTAAGGAGTTAGTGAATGTAGTAAAACAATCTGACAGACCATTAGCATTAGTGTCCTACTGTCTGATCGCATTTGAATATCTGAAGAGGATATCACGTTGGCATTACGCTTGCAACGGGATGTGACTATATTTAATACATGACTATGGCATTTATCGTGTGCTATATTTAAAGCCTCGACAATTATCAAATAGTTACTGGACCCATGATGCACACGAGCTGAACAATGTCTATTCACGTTTCCAGAGTATCCATCTATCAATCTGACGCCATATGACGGGTCATAATCAGCTAAGCGGCGTGTATGATGACGTCATAATCATTATGTTATAAATTATTCTATTTACCCGTCTTTAACTTTTAATAGTCCGACACGTTATACGAACGGTATGTCTCTACTATATATACTATAACACGCTGTTGAATATTTTGAAACTAATTTAACTGGACGCTGTTCCCGCCTATGCCCAGTCAATTTAGTTCCAAAATATACAATAGCTTACCTGTATAGGTTTCAGGAAATTGACCGCCAAAGAGTTCAGAGAGTGATAGATCCCAACACGAGCAAGGTGTGGGTGGAGCATGGCTAGGGATAGGCGGGGTAGCTTAAAATGGAAACGTGCATTGGAAGGTATCTAGAAATATGCGAATAGCAAACAGACATACGCTTATACACGGTGTAATTACAACTGTACGTGTACCTTGGTACATCAACAGGATCATGAGTTAGACGATGAGTTCACTGTCCTATATAGAGGCTCAAATGTCAGTGATAAGTGCGAGTTAGCGGTTGCTTATGGGTTGGCCATGAACGTCACTACCTCTCACGCAAGGATACATTTCTTTTGGACATTGGCAAAGGACACAAATGGACACTCAGCATCAGCATCGAACAGTGACATTAATATCGTGGTCCAACTCGATAATGTGGGTAGTAATATTGTACCAGCTGTGAGATGAATTAACAAACGTTATAGACCCGTAATGACATTGACCGTATATAATATAGAATAACAAGCCGAGCTGTATGCGCATTTATGTGCAATGGCATCGATGTACATAGTTATTTTATCTCTTTGTCAAAAGGCCTGTATTATATTCAACATACACGTTACACCGCCCCATCGTTACTTGTTGAATTCGCAAAGTAATGCATTCAGCATAATTGCATAGCAAATATATTTCTAAATATGTAAAGTAGCTTGCTGTGTATGACTGAGCTGAAAAGTACAGCCTGTAAGGATGCCAGCATCACGTATTATCACTTTCAAAGTTTGCCCAATACAGCTGTCAAATTGAATTCAAAATGGCCGCCTTTCTCCATAAATGTACACCTTAATACTTATAAAAAATGTAATCAACATCAATTTCTTCAACATGTTCTTGAGTGATAGTTTGATAATACCTTAGCCAGGGTTTGTCTACGTTAGTTCTTTTATAATTTATATTATTTATAATTGCAGATCAGAATTTTAAGAAGATATGGCCGTCAACGGGGTAAATAAGAGTATACTAATTTATACTAATTGATAAAAGACGGAAAGCCAATAAGCTACAGTAAATGTAATTTACTCGCGCGTCCGCCTACGCGTGCGTCTGCACATACGTGTGTGCGCGCAGGCGTGTCTGTCTATTTGTCTCTCTGTCGTTGATCGTGATCCAGGTAAATATTCTGGATCTGTGTAAAATTCGGAAACCACTGATCCGATCTGGGTACAAGATTAACACAGTTAAGGTGTGACCATGCACAAGAATTCCATAACTTTGGACGTAATCAGGTAAAATTTTGGAAATCCGAAAAATCCAGAAAATCGGGAACATCCGAAAACATCCAGATAAATAGAACAAATCTGGAAAATACGAAGATTTTACAATGTGACAAAAATGGTATGGCGAGGATCTGAAATCTATGATTGCGAACGCCGATAATGGAAGAAATCGAAAGTGGCATTCCAAGTGAATCTTATATCAAGAAATGCATGGTACGTGGTTGCAGAAACACGCACCTTTTGGACATATTCAGAAGGTTCCATTGTATCATGACCAGTGTAATAGGATCCGCCTGTCCCGGAATGCGTGGGTGCGTGTTAAGGCTGGGCCCAACTCAGTTGTTTTAGATGAGCTAACAGAGAAGCCAACGCACAAACTGACCGAAACCCCAGACGGACCGGCCCAAATTCAGAGGAGGGTAATTGATTGGAAAAAGGACATCCTTTACCCTCTCCATCACTAAGATATCTGACAGAACTCATTATATGCTTGACTAAGTCTATGAAGACGCGCCGTCCAATTATCCTTAAAATGCTATAGCGTTCCGGGAAATCCAATTATTTTAAAAGTCATAGATTCAGACAATCTGACATATGCTCCGAAACGAGGTCATGGGAATCCGCTCGTCGTGCTCTGGGATTCCCCCTAGTTCTGTGATTGCACACACGTTATGGCATACACACGATATGTGAACTGAACTTGGAATCACATTGAAAGAAAGGAAAAAAAACAGAAAGAAAAAGAAAGAGAGAAAAAGAAAGAGAGAGAAAGACAGCGAGAGAAAGAAAGCGAGAGAGAGAGAGGGGGGGGGAGAGGGGGAGATAGGAGATAGACAGACAGGGATATTGTCTATAGACTTCTGCGCTATCACCCATACATATTAGATATATTAACATTGTAACATTAGCATCCAGAAGTTTGCTAAAGTGTAGTCACATTTCGTTCAGCAATCATATATTTGCAACGCTCTGTTAATTATTTAAGTGTCACTGTTTATCTCTGCTTTACATTTGCAGTAATGGCGTAATGGCGTGGTAAGTGGTGGCATCGAATTCTCAAAATCTGTACACAGATGTTATATTTGGCCTTTGGATAATCTTAACAATTAGTAATGTAGCATGTCTGGCTGTCTGCCCGTCCGTCCGTCCTTCCGTTCGTCCGCCCGCCCACCCACCCGCCCGCCCATCGGGCATCCGCCATCCGTCCTTCTGTCTAGGCGTCCGTCCGGGCGTCCATTCGTGCGTCCGTCCATCTAGACGTATATGCCGTCCGTTCGTCCGTCTGTCCATCAGTCAGTCCGGTCGTCCATCCGCCCACCAGCCCATACGCCCAGTCACCCGCCCGCATGCCCGCTTACCCATCCACCCGTCTGTTCGCCCGCCCGACTGACCATCTGGCCGACCGATAACCTGCACGCCCGCCTGTTCCTGCCTGTTCCCTGCCTGTCAGCCCGCCCGCCCGCCAGTCTGCCTGTCAGCCTGCCAGCCTGCCAGCTTGCCCGTCTTGCCGTACATCCATCCGCTCCCCATCCGTCTGTCTGCCCGTCCATCCGTCCGTCCGTTCATCTGTCCATTCATCCGTCTGTCTGCCTGTCCGGATTCGTACTTCAAAATCTACTGATCCGATTTTGCCCAAATTTTAACACAACATAGAAATTCCCAAGGTCCAGCGTCATTCAGACAAATATTCTGTATTTGTGTGTATAATTCTGAAACTGCCGGTCCGATTTTGGTAAAAGATTAAGACACGAAAGGTGTGACCATGCACTAGGATTCCACAACTGTGGACGTTATCCGGTAAAGTTCTGGAAAACTAAAAAAAATCATAGACGTCCGAAAACATCCAGAAAATCAGAAAAAATCTGGAAAATCCGAAAACATTACAAAGTGACAAAAATTGTAGGGCGGGTCTGATATTTCTGTCTGCTCTTGTTTATATTCGAAAACAGCATGAACGTGAAAATGAACACCGATAATGGTAGAAATCGAAAATCACATTCCAAGTATATCAAGAAATGTACGGTACGTGGTTGCAGAAACACGCACCTTTTGGACATTTTCAGGTGTCATTGCATCATGACCAGTGCTAGAGGATCCGCCTGTCCCGGAATGCGTGGCTGCGTGTTGAAGCTGAGCAGAAATTAGTTGTTTAGAGGAGCTAACAGAGAAGCCAACGCACAAACTGAACGAAAACCCAGACAGACCGGCCCAATGGGTAATTAATTGAAAAAATGGCATGCTTTCCCGCTCTTCATCACTAAGAGATGGATAGAACTCAGTATGTGCTTCACTGACTCTACGAAAATGCACCGTCCAATTAACTTTAAAATGCTAGTGTCTTCAGGGAAATCCAATTATTTAAAAAGTCGTGGATTCGGAAAATCTGACATATACTCCGAAACGTGATCGTGATCGTGTTCCGGGATTCCCTCCTAGTTCTGTAATTGCTATAACATACAAACAACATGTGAACATTTAGAATCACATTGCAAGAAATAAAGAAAGATAGACAGAAAGAAGAAACAAAGAAATAAAAAAAGAAAGAAAGAAAAAAGAAAGAAAGCATGAAAGAAAGAATTAAAGAATTAAAGACGTTAGAAAGACAGCGTTAGAGAGTGAGAGATATGAGAGAGTGAGAGATATGAGAGTGAGAGAGTGTAAGAATGCAGAGGGCTAGATATAATAGAGAGTGAGCAGAGAGAAAGAGACGGAAAGTTTGAGAGAGAGGGAGAGAGGGGGTGGGTGCGATTGAGAGAGAACGAGCCGGGAGAGAGAGGAAGAGAAGGGGATGGGGGGAGAGAGATAGAGAGAGAGAGAGAGAGAGAGGGGGGGGGTGGGTGGGGGTGAAGAGAGATACTGTCTGCAGTCTCCTGCGAGATCATTCATGCCGCTTAGATTCCGTAACATTGTAGCATAGGCATCCGGAATCTTGCAAAATGTGTAGTGATTGAAGAGAACGTCTCGTCATATATCGGCAACGCCCATGTGACTAACTAATAATCAATGCTTATCTCTGTAATAGATAACTAATAATCAATGCTTATCTCTGGAACAGATAGCCATATACTGGCGTGATAGGTGGTGACATCGAACTATAAACAGCCTAATACAGATGCTATATTTGGCATATGGATAAGCTTAGCAACTAATGGATCTTTCCAGTATAATTACGTCATATGACGTCATAATCAGCTAAACGGCGTCTAGGATGACGCCATAATCATTACGTCATAAATGATTCTTAAAGGTCCGGCACGTTGTAAGAATTGTATGTCTCTACTATTTAATAAACATGCTGTTGCATATTTTGAAACTAATTTGACTTGGCGCTGTTGCTGCCATAGGCAGCAATAGCACCCAGTCAGATTAGTTTCTAAATATTCAACAGCTTACCTGTACAGTTATCTGGAAATTGATGGTCAGCTAGTTCAGAGATCGATGGATCCCAATACAAGTGAGGTGTGGTTGGAGCTTAGCTAGAGATGAGCAAGGCATGGCTAAAAATGGAAAGGTCCATCATGTAACATCGACGTGTAACTGAGCTCTGAAGCATGAAGCATCTTTGGCAATGTGCTGCCTATCGACATCAAATGTATCGTGTTTAGGAAGTTATATGGAATTTGATATGTCTTCCATGCATACTATTCCCTTTAATTAGAAACGTATTGTTTCTAATTGCAGATGATGCTTTTCAAAGAAATTTAATAATAACAACAGCACAACCTCACCAACACCCAGTTCGTTCTCATTGTAGACAATCTTAAAGGTGCATGCATATTCACTCCAAAATGCTTGATAATAAAGTTCTTAAAATTATGTGATTTTAGAGTTTAAATTGTGTACCTAAATGTAATGAAACGTAATAAATTGCATATCTATATCTTTATATATAGACACACGTTCCGGTGATTATACTAGTTTAGGGGCACAGCGTAGCGAGGGTGATGCTAGTGATGAAACCACTGAGATCGGTTTCTATTGCTAGCTCATCAACTATTACAGTGCATCATGATCACAACCTACGCTACCTTATCCCCAGCTCTATTTCCATCAGGGTAGAGGCAAGTAGATATTTCTAGACAGACATGTCCATATATCATTGACGTACCATCAAATCTTCAGCGTTTCGCCGCCTCTACGGTTGAACGGCATGATATATCTCTGTGGTAATTATAGGTAATTATTGGCGCCTGTCATCTGACCGAAAGGGCAACAACAAGGAGACAGATTGTTCGAAAAGTAAAATGGTTGACTTACATATCAACTGTAATACTTGAACTTAATTCATTTAGAGAAGCAACTGATACTGTATACGAGGAATGGACCGTTCAAAGTTTATCCGTCGATCATCTGACGTCATATGACGTCATATTTAACTAAGTGGCGTCATAATCATGACGTCATGAGTGATTTCAAATAGTCCGTCTATAACGCTTATTAGTCTGACACGTTGTACGATTTGTATGTCTTTGCCATTTAATAAACATGCTGTTGAATATTTTGAAACTAATTTGACTGGGCGCTGTTGCTGCCATATCTGGAAATGGATGAGCATATCTGGAAATGGACGAGCATATCTGGAAATGGACGAGTATATCTGGAAATGGACGAGCATATCTGGAAATGGACGAACATATCTGGAAATGAACAGGGGATCAGATGTACAGCGCTTAGAGCATGCACTATCTATACATGTTCAGTGAGTAAATCTCAAGGGAGAATGGAGCATATATTTAACAGAATCGATTATTTAATAAACCGTCCGATATATAAAAGAAATGTTCATATTACATAATTTTATCATTTTCATGCAGTGTTTACTAATGTGATTGAAAAGAATGGCCGTGTCGTTTGGAAAAACGGTTGCCTGCCATCATTACCTTTGACCTCGATTTTCAAGGGCATGTCCCGTGGGATGATAGCGACAACCGGTCTTAAAATGGTCATCATGATATGGGTTATAAGTTTAGACATGGTGTAGCTGTCAGCCCTAGGGGTGCATTAAAATTAGCTGCCTGTTCAGGTGTTGTCCGCTACTCTATACGCGTATGATATCGTATTCGTAATGTTCAACATCTTACATGCATGGTTACCATGAAGTTGAAATGATATTCTAAGAGTTCATTCTACCTCTCACACGCACCGCACGTGCAGACGCACATTCACGCACGCACTCACTCTCTCTCTCTCTCTCTCTCTCTCTCTCTCTCTCTCTCTCTCTCTCTCTCTCTCTCTCTCTCTCACGCACACACACGCACGCACGCACGCACGCACGCACGCACGCACGCGCGCGCACACACACGCTGAAAATGAAATTATATGTTCGTTTTCGGAATTTGCAATGTAATACAGTTACACTTATCCATCGTGGATACTTGCGTTTGTGGGCAGATATGGTGGAGCTTTAAGACGAGTAGCTATAGAACCACCTCTTTTATGTGGCCACCACCATTTGGCCATTAAAGCTATTTACGATATTGCGATGAGGTTTTAATCGACCGGCTGTCTCTCGGGATCACGATTTCATGGTCAAAAAAGGAAATCTCACCTTATCTTATGCTAACCATTCAAGTGATAGAATTTGCCACCCGTAATCCATTCCTGATATTTTAGCTTTTTATCATTCAGACAACGAAAGATATTCAGGCTTTACCAGCTCAATGTTGCTGCATTTCTACTTTTCAACCAATGAGAAATAAGGCCTAGCGTGCCTGCCTCGGGATATACGCTCGGTCATAGAGGTGCCAGTTATAATAGTTTGGCAATGTGGATTAAATGCAATCATACGGGTAAGCTCTTGAATATTTTGAAACTAATTTGAATGGAAGTTGTTGCTGTCACGACCAGCAACAACATCCAGTGAAATTAGTTTCAGAATATTCAACGAGATGAGTATTACACACTAAAGACCGGAATACATTGGCACTTACATAACATCACACGCTATCACTTAAGGAGACAAAACGTTGGTGATCAAAGTTCAACATTTACGCTATATTACAAAGCAGATAATTGTGATACAGCTAAGGGAATGTGACAGGATATGAATGATATGGAATCTATAAAGCATAATCTATCATTACAATACAGCATTTGAGATGAGATTAGCATCCCCGACTATCCGTGGCATACATATTTCACTATAACGCCATGCCACTGGCAGCGTACGCGCTCTCGTATGCACGCTTCAGGCTGGGTGCTTGGAAACGGAATATTACAACACACATTCCATCATTAGTAGTTCTTTATTTCACAGCTTCCTGATCAGATCAGTGATATCACGCGCATAATCATTCATGACCTAGTTTGCTCGAGTATTTGAGCTTGTCTTTCATCTTGGGTAGTTTATCAGCCCGCCCATTTGCCCAAACGACCCACCTAACCAATACACGACCGTAATAGTGTTAGATTCTGGCGTGAGTGCGTGCGTGCGTGAGTGTGCTTGAGTGTGCGTGTGCGTGCGTGCGTGCGTGCGTGCGTGCGTGCGTGCGTGCGTGCGTGCGTGCGTGCGTGCGTGCGTGCGTGCGTGCGTGCGTGCGTGCGTGCGTGCGTGCGTGCGTGCGTGCGTGCGTGCGTGTGTGTGTGTGTGTGTCCACACATGTTGCTTGCTGGGTCTCAACTGCGCGTGCTCGGGTGTTTCCGTAAAGCATCGGAACTATATGGAAGGCTTGGACATCACACTCTTTTCATTACTTTAGTTTACTGCATTAGACTGCATAAGATGACACAACTTTAAAGGAAGTAATTTCTAGTTAGAAACATTTACACATATCTTAGATAGTAATCTATAGGAATTGTAGAAATCTCCGAAAGAGAAAATAAAGCCAAAGAGTCAAACACAATTAACAACGAGATTGAATGATTAATTAGACAACCGAGATTGGAACATCAGATCCTGGTAGAAAATATCATTTTATAATATTATTAAAGAGGGATTCATTTTTGAAACAATAATAATAGGCATGTGATTTTAGAACTTTGAACCGCAATCTCACAGAAACAAGAGGTTGGACCGGAATCGAAGAGCAGACAGACAGACAGACTATTATGCGAGGATTAATTATTGCGCCGCATATTGTGTCTCCACCGCCATTGTAATACCAGAGATATAATGGACCGGTCCAGTTTTTGCCAGGTCCCGCCCATCTCTATCAAAGCTCCGCCCACACCTCGCTCGTGCTTGGATCGATCAACCTGACTATCAATTACTAGAAAACTATACAGGTAAGCTGTTAAATATTTTGAAACTAATTTGATTGGGCGCTGTTGGCAGTAACAGCGTCCAGTCAAATTAGTTTCAATATATTCAACAGAATATGTATTAAATGGTAAAGACATACAATTCGTACAACGTGTCGAACTATTAAGCGCTTAAAGCGGACTATATCATTTATGCCGGCATGATTATGACGCAATCGTATACGTCACGTAGTTGATTATGACGTCATACGATGGATGGACAAACTTGGAAAGGTCTATTAGTGCGTGTGTTAATTAATAGACGTGTTGAAAGAAAGTGAACTGAACCTGAACAGATTAAAGCTTCCACCAACAACTGGTTCCATGGCCGAGCTTACTAATCAAATACAGTTCTGTCAATATCAGTCACCAAAAGGCGGCGTGGGGTGGTGTGGGGGTGTCATTTTTCTAGAAGATTATCTTGTCCGCAAGAGGAAGAACAATCAATCGTATTTCTTCCAATAAACAAACACCGCACATGGCTTAAGAGTAAACATAATGGAGAATAAACCCCGTGGAGGAGAATTACTAGCGAGTGCATATCATGGCCGCCAGTCCAGAGGGGCTTGTCGCATCCAAATTCACTATACGGAATTCCCTGTAATAGTACTATTAATTGACAAGAGAGGGCGCTTCGATTAACTACTAGCGTCAAACAAATCAGTTCGAATGGCGCACATTAAATAACCGAAGCCCCGCTTTAAATAGCTTTGTAAATATCTATTTAATGCTACATTGTTGATTATTTACGTGCTTGATATGTCATATAGAGATATAAGTATTAGCATTGTCAATACGGTTTGTTGATAAAGATTTAAACTACGCATACGTCGGTGCTCCTTCATAGGATGCGTATTCCTAAAAGAAGAGGAAAATACGTTACTATTCGGGAAAGCCCTTTTTTGCCTATCCAATCAGCTGCCGGATGTCTGTGAATGGCCATCGTCCTATTCCACGGTCTCGCCCTCCCACTCTGCTCCCGTATCGAATACCGTGCTTGCACGCTATCCCAGCCAGCATTTCTTGGTGGCGCCCAATTGGGCCCTAGATGGGCTCCCTTGTGGGGCCCAGTCGGGCTGCCCAGTTGGGCCCCAGCCAGTTTTGTCACCGGGTGCCAGTTGGGCCCCAACTGGGCCAGCCGACAATGTGTTACATGTGGGTCCCAACCGGGCCCCACAAGGGCTAGATGTGGGCCATAACTGGGTCCAATAAGGGCCACAGGTGGGCTCCACAATGGCTAAAGGTGGTATCAGTGGGCTCCACAAGTACTAGATGTCGGCCCCAAATGGGCTCTGGGATCAGACTAGGTCGGACGAAGATCTACAAGCTCTGAGTGAGCCCAAGTATTGTGGGGTATTCTGGGATTCATAAGAGCTGCAGGCGGCCCCACGGAGACTACAGATATGGGCCTCTATGTACTATGAATGGTATGCTCTTTGAGGCAATGATAACCTCTGAATAGGACATGTCATAGCAAAACATACACCATCGGTTTAGACGAGGCATCCTTTCATTGAGTCAGTCACATAGTTGAGTTGGCTGCCATGGCACGATCACATTTGAGCAGAGGTGGGGTAATATGGAAAGTAACAATACTTTCTCAATAATTCAAGTTATCTTCCGGAAGCAAATTTCCATAGCGGTTCCTGATAGTGACCTTTTAACCCCAGAAATAAAAATTGGCTTCAACGATTATGAATAAACATTATGGACCATGATCGGTGGTGTCCAACATAGCAGCTAGATAGACCAAGTTCATGCTATTTACGGTCTTAGTGTGGCAATGAGATGATATGGACCTTTGTGACATGAGAATACTGTGCTTTCAGAAAAAGTAGTTTCAAAATAATCAAACAAATATTTCTTATATTACATATAATTTGTCATTCCTGAACTGTAAATGCCAAAGCGTCAATTGAAACAAGCAGTAAGGAGCAAGTGGCTAGAGTTATACTTACGATGTCGCCCGCAATTAGAACATGCCTAACTCGTGGTTCATACAAGAATTTTACTGATTCCTCCACGCACTTTTTAAGGACCATGTCTCATTTTCAAGGACTTTCAAACTGAGATATCTGTAGGGGATGCAGGAGATTTTGCAAATTAGATGTTCGGAAACGCATTCTCCTGCAGAGCCGATTGATAATCAGTAGCCTTATACTGCATGCCAACTTTACCTATAATTGAAAAAACAGTTTCCGGTACTTTTCAAGACTGATACACAAAAATGATCTGTGATTTCCATAAGTTAGGCATACGTCATGAAACACTAGCAATGTATGGATCTGCATGGGTGGGGGCAGTGCAAATGGGAAACAAACTCTTTCCAATGGGAATAATTGGAGAAAGCAGAAAACAAAAGGATAACAACAGTTTGAATAAGATATTAAAATGCATTTACTGTTCAGTAGACAAGCAGACAATGGTGCATATACGAATCACATACAATAACTATAATAATACAACATTGAAACCCATCTGATTGATATAACAGTACCTGTGCAAAATTACATGGTAAAAGACAAAGATATCTCTATGTTTAAACAGTGTGCATAAGGAAGGCTTATTCTGAAATCAGAATGTTTAAACATATAGATATATTTATATCTTTTACCATGTAATTTTGTGCAGGAACTGTCAATTAAGGTTAGAGAAACTACATGGCAGAACAATATAAATGCATTGTAGAATTGATATTAATTTAGTTGTAGTACAAAGCTGTATCGAGGTTGGTAACCACATGCTGGGTAGTAGCTTCTTAGCCACAGCCAAACTTCTTTTTATAAACAAGTAAACACACAGCTGTTGAACGACAACCCAATATTCAACAGAAGGATCTAGTTCCAGCGTTGGCACGCCCATTTCTAACTAAGCTCTGCCTATGCTGTGCCCCTGTTGCCGGAATCGCAATATCAAGTTAATTATACAAGTAAGCTGTTGAATATTTTGAAACTAATTTGACTGAGTGCTGGTGAAGGCAACAGTTTGCAGATTCAATGAGTGCTTTTAGCGATTACATCAGAGAGATTTTACCATTCAATATCTTTTTGAATGACAATTTGTGTAATTAATTGAAATTGTGCTACTGCACACTGTTAATGGCTAAAACAATTCCAACTCTCAGAGATACCAAGACTGTATGAACAAGAAGCCCGGGAAGAACATGTGATGCTCACCTGACCCATTAGCACATGGTGGGTAATTTTACTACAGTAGGAAGAAGGGTCCTTTCAGTAAAATTTGGATACAATCCATCAAGCGGTTAAGGAAGAGATGCATTTTGACAATATCAGGTAAATTGTTCATAAAAGCTAGGATTTTCATCTAAACAATTTACCAAGCAGAATTCTGAATAGAAGTCTTAGAGCCCATCATGCTATAATCTTAGCTTCCATTCCTTCCAGTCAAAATCCATAAATCTGTTAATTAGATGTGTTTTGACAATTTCCTTATTTTTCGTAAAATCTAAGATTTTCACGAAAAAAACAATATGGTAATTCTAACCAAATTTGGTTGAAATCCATCAAGATGATAAGGAGATGTGTGTTGACAATATCTGGCATATCTTTCATCATAAAATCTAAGATTTTCACTCAAATAAGTGAGAAATGCCCATGTACAGACCAAGAGAAGACTATTTTTGAAAATTTACCACGGAAATGACTGGCTCGGCTATCGAGCAAGTCATTCCAGTGGTAAATTTTCGAGACCATTTTTGGCTGATATGAGTGTTAAAGGGTTAAGACATCAAAGGATCCCAATACTGAATGATAGAAACACTTAAATAGATCTATAGCAGGTTGTGTTAACAGTGCTGGTGTGGTAGATTGCCACAAATTCAATTCATCCATATGCTAAGTTTCAGTGTTACTTCAAAATAAGTAAGTAACAGATTTTCAATGCACAATTTGTGCAATGTGCTAGGCGTTTAGGTTCAAAGTCATCCAGGTCAATGAACATTTACACTGGAGCCCTCTAGCATAAGCCCTCTAGAGATCTGCTGATGATGTTACACATTTTAACTGTCATTATAGTCTAGTCTTCAGTTTTAAATATATTTTACAAGATTGCCATTGCTCAAGATGTCCAGCAGAGACCAGCCACAACCGTGGCGATTCCCAATGATTAATCTTGCGACTGGTTTTTTCAGATTGGTTCAAAACTTCATAAGTAAATTGAAGTAGGTGTGTGAAAGAACCCTGTCGAAATGGACGATGGACAACATTAGCAATCGCAAGAAAATTATAATTGTTGCAGACCAAGATACTTTTTTTTTTAATTTACCACTGGAATGACTCGCTCTGTCATTGAGCCAGTCATTCCAGTGGTACAATCGCTATGATCATTAACCCTTTAACAAATAAGACCTCTACTGGATATAATAACAATAAATATGATTGGAAGCCATTGCTGTCTAATGGCTGGCTTGGGCAGCAACTGCTTTCAATCATATTAATTTTAAAATATTGGACAAAATATGATACATATTGCAAGGAATGTACTTGGACTTGTCGTTGAAAGGGTTAACCCATTCACGGTGAAACCGACCAAAACCAAAGTCTGTAGGGGACTAGTGGTCTTGAGGAACGTCAATTTGCAGGCCAGACTGGCTTGTGAACCGAGTTAGTCATTTCTGTGTTAAGTCTTCTAAATACTCTTATTATACCAAATGACCGACGACTGACAGAGAGGACACAATTTTTTTTAAAGTTTACCACTCAAATGACTTGCGCCGTCATCGAGCCAGTCATTCCAGTGGTAAGATTTCAAAAATAGCCTTCTTGGCCAACAAATGCACATTTCCCAAACTCGCTGTAAATGTAGGTTTTTAGTCTTTTTGATCATTAACCTTTTCACTGATAAGTTCAATATATCTCAATCTTAGGGCGAACAAACAGGAAATCTTTTGAATATTTAAAAATTAATGTGACCGGAAGCCACTGCTGCCTTAGGTGATATTAATTTCACAATATTGAACAAAATATGTTACACATCACGAAGAATGTACGTGGACTTTGAAAGGGTATGGTGAAGCCGCGAGCGGCCAAAACCGGCCTCAGTTAGTGCTCTTGAGGAATGTCCATACACAGGCCAAGAGAAGACTATTTTTTAAAATTGTACCGGTAGAATGACTAACTTGTCATTCCAGTGGTAAATTTTTAAAAAGGCCTCTTCAATTTGCAGGGCAAGAAGACTATTTTTGAAAATTGTACCACTGGCATGACTGGCTTGGTAACTGAGCCAGTCATTCCAGTGGTAAAATTTCAAAAATAGTCTTCTTGGCGAACAAATGCAGATTACTCACTCACTATAGATGCTGGTCCTTGGTCAGTTTGACCATTAACCCTTTCACCGATAAATTCATTGTATCTCAATCTCAGCACAAACAAACAAGAAAGCTTTTGAATATTTTCAAATTAATATGACTGGAAGTCATTGCTGCCTTAGGCAGCAATTGCTTTCAGTTATATTAATTTCAAAATATTGAACAAAATATGTTACACATTGCATAGACGGTACTTGGACTTGTCATTGAAAGGGTACCCCCTTTCATGGTGAAGCCGGCCAAAACGAGCCTCTGTGCACAGTGGTCTTGAGGAATGTCAATTTGCAGGCCAAGAGAAGACTATTTTTGAAAAGTGTGCCACTGACATGACTGGCTTGGTAACCGAGCCAGTCTTTCCAGTGGTAAGATTTCAAAAATAGTATTCGTGGCCAACAATTGCACATTTACCAAACTTATTATACCAACCGACCCACGACCGACAGAACACTATTTTTTTTAAGTTTACCACTCAAATGACTTGCGCCGTCATCGAGCCAGTCATTTCAGTTGTAAAATTTCAAAAATAGCCTTCTTGGCCAACAAACGCACATGTCCCAAACTTGGTTTTTAGTCAGTTTGATCATTAACTATTTCACCGATAAATTCAATGTATCTCAATCTTAGGGCAAAAAAGAGGAAAACTTTTGAATATTTAAAAATTAATATGACTGGAAGCCACTGCTGCCTTAGGCAGCAACTGCTTTCAGTCATATTAATTTCAAATTACTGGACAAAATATGTTACATATTGCAAAGAATGTACTTGGACGTGTCGTTGAAAGGGTAAAGTGAAGCCGGCAGTGTCCAAAACCGGCCTTAGTATAGCTCTTGAGGAATGTCCATATACAGGCCAAGAGAAGACTATTTTTGAAAATTGTACCAGTAGAATGACTAGCTTGTCATTCCAGTGGTAAATTTACAAAAAGCTCTTTCTTCAATTTGAAGGCCAAGAGAAGACTATTTTTGAAAATTGTACCACTGGCATAACTGGCTTGGTAACTGAGCCAGTCTTTCCAGTGGTAAAATTTCAAAAATAGTCTTCTTGACCAACAAATGCTGATTACTCACTCACTGTAAATGCTGGTGTTTTGGTTAGTTTGACCATTTCACTGATAAATTCAATGTATCTCAATCTCAGCACAAACAAACAGGAATTCTTTTGAATATTTCGAAATTAATATAACTGGAAGCCATTGCTGCCTTAGGCAGCAACTGCTTTCAGTCATATTAATTTCAAAATACTGGACAAAATATGTTACATATTGCAAGGAATGTACTTGAACTTGTCGTTGAAAGGGTTAACCCTTTCACGGTGAAGCCGGCCAAAACCAGCCTTTGTTGTGGACTAGTAGAGGCCTAGAGAAGACTATTTTTGAAAATTGTACCACTGGCATGACTGGCTTGGTAATCGAGTTTGTCATTTCAGTGGTAGATTTTCTAAATAAGTCTTCCATTGGGTATGACTTGTAAAGTCCTAGCTAAGGGATAATCTAATGCCGACAGACAGACCGACCGAAAGATAAATATAAAAATGTATGCTACATACTTACTGCTTCATCAGATATCGTGGTCTTGCTTAAGTGAATAGATGACTATAGTGTTGTTATCACTCACTGGGCTACCTGACTCGTCGACTATACAATGTGTCTGGCTTTAGATATATCTCGTGGATAAAACAGCGATACAATACCCTTGGGCGGATGTAGCAGTAAATGCCTCGGTCGATTTTTCTAGTAAATTCACAGCAACACAGGTATATTCATGTGCAAAGCTCAGTTGTGAAAATATTTGCTTATCATGGGCGCAGCCATTTTGAATAAAGCCAGAAAATAAGGTGACTATTTTCTCTATAATAACGGTCTATATCGAAGGCTGCTCAGTTAATATCGGTACCTTTTAGCCTAAATAATATACTTGTTACATACATAGTTGATTTCTTCGCATTTTAATTGTCCTGGTGTTTAAGTAAACAAAAACCGAAATTGGCCGGTCAATATCCACAAGAGCTATCTCTCTCCAGTTAGCGTAGCGTACTTTGTTACATACAGAGTTGATTTCTTCGCAGGAAAACGAATGTCAAAACATAAGACGAGATCGCTCTGAGGGTGCGCATGCGCAAATCGGACATCATAGAGCGGCGTAAAATAACCAAGTCCGAATAAATCTTGATTTTCGAAAAAATGCATATGGCAAAAGCTTTGAGATTCAATGGAAGAAATTCCTTTGGTGCACTGGATGAAACCCATAGAAGTTATTTCTTGATTTCCGTAAATTCAATTGAGCCCAACTGGGCCCCAGTCAGAGCCCACCCAATAGCCCAGCCAGAGTCCTAGCCCAGTTGAGCCCAGTCAGCCCTCTCGAAACCCAACTGGGGCCCGGTTGAGCTTGCTGGCTGGGATGATATACGCGCTAAGTTAATGGAATGTCCTAAATATAAATGAACTGTGGGTCAGCCAATGAAATTGCTAGATAAGAAATAACGATGACCTGATTGGCTATACTCCTACCCGCCAGTGTAACGTTACTTCTCATAGCAAGAGATCAATTGTCTGCAAGTACGGCCATAAACAGCGGAGCGGTGTGAGTGGGCGTATGTTAGTACGATGGTGAATGTCATAAGTTCCTGATCTCCGGCATGGAGAGGAACATCATGCCTGTGAGCGTTAATATAGCGCATGTCTATGGTGTAGAGAAATATATACAGGAAATCACACCCGCCGCTATTTTGCGAGACGTGCAGCCGCGCAGCACCACCTGACAAATTAAACCTGCAACGCTTCACAGGGCGCCTGCTATATACCGGCGCATCAAAGGTACTCCTAATGAAAAATTTACAATCTGATTATTTCTGTAACTAATCTAATTTATTATACAATCAAAGAAATAATTTGTATATTAATTATTGCCTACTTATTATATTAAGAAGTTAGCGTTTATATTATGTCAGTAATTTTGAAAAATGAGTTCTGATTGTTGTTCAACTTTAAATTGTTCAAATTCTTGGAAGAGACGTCCACATATGTCATTCTTCCATTTCGCAAAGCAACAAGAACAGCATGACATTCTGCATCTTCTAAAGGTCGCTTTGACCATGCAATCAATCCCTTACAATCATATAGGTCATGGATGCTTAGACATGACATTCTCCACTACGTAACACATCTTTTGTTGATTAGGCCTATTCACATAATAATCTGACTGGAAGCTATATATTTGCTGTCTATATGTATCCATCATGCGCAAACCTTATCATAATAGACAGGTATACAGTGGTCTCTTAATGCAGTTGACTTGCTATATGGATGCCATCTCTCTAGCAAAATGATGCGCTTCAAAAGACAATTATCAGTCACGCATGCTGGTCAAAAGTGCTTCAGCAGTGATCTTGATAAAGATCAATTTGCTAAAGAGGAGAACACGCCTTTTGGAAAATTATCGCTGGAATGACTGACTCGCTAACGGAGCCAGTTTATTGTAAATTTTCAAAAATACTCTTCTCTTGGTCTGCAAATATATAGTTTCTATGATAAAATTGGAGTTTTCTGAATAATCTCGTGTATTAAATGTTTAAGCCAGATGGTTGAGTGCCTGTTCGAGATACCAACACCTGTATTCAGGATTCACCACCGTTTGATTCCAGAAAGCAAATTGTCATTTGTGTATCGTAATTAGAGCTCTGGAAAGAGTACGCAAGTCACTAAACAGCAGAGGTCGATTTTAACTGGCTGACTGCTTCAAGCTACAAGCCAATACTTCCGACGGGCAGTAATCTGGACATGCTGAATATTTTGAAAACAATTTGACTGAAGGTTGTTAGTGGCTTAGCCACGAACACCTTTCAGTCAAAGTTTTGTCAACATATTCAGAATAGCCAGAATTAATCCCTTTGAAAAATGTAGTTCACAGAAATTCAGCAAGCGGATAGCTAAGCTGTAAGAACTCGGTGCCATTCATCACTCACTTGTAAGCATTACTTCTTTCCGTGTCTCGTAAATATTGACCCAACAACCTCCCATTTCTGAAAGACGCAGTCATTATCTCCAGTAGCAGAGGCGGAAAAACAGACTAGATGATGTATTTTCTACTGGCACCGGCCGTGAGCGGTAGCGCTTAAATATATCATCTGGTAAACTCTCTAAAACTCGCGAAGAGTTCACTGAAAAACGCATTTAGAGAGAGGTTATCTCTCGAGAAAACAGGTTATTTTATTACCTCATTAGTCACTCAATTCACAGATTCTATTATTCAATTCCCTTAAGCGCTAAATTTGTTGATCTTGAACATAGCTTTACGTATAGGCGTTGTTGTCTTATCCATTTGCACACGTGACTATTTATGGGGGGAAATTGTATAACGGGGAAATGTTACGTTATATCTTTGAAACTTAAAACCCTTCTACAGTGGTCGAATTATTTAAGAGCAAATTAGATATCTACTTCAAGGACAGACCATTTGACTGAGCAAGCCACACTTACACCAGCCCATCAACGAATCTGTTAATACAGTGAGACGATCTTGACGAAGGAGATTTATAGGAAAGAACACGCCAGGTAGTGATTCAAAATACCTGTATATATGTCTATGCTTTCCACGGCCGCATTTTTGTGGTGGCATGAAGAGACACTAGCCTCGACTCTGCGCGGATTCAGAATCGCGCTCAGAAATTGGTAAATTGATCTCGGTTGCACTTAAGAATAGATAAATCACTGCTTTTCCGCGGACGCATTTCTGTGGATAGCGTTAAGTGGCATTATGAATGTCTGGTAGCGATAAACACAGAACACGACAACAACAGCAACATGGTCAATTACGGCCTCAAAAGGCCATCAAAACTGATGATAATTCAAAAGGCCCCGATACAATAACAGGCCAATGACGTATGCCTAGTAATTGATGATGGTGATGGTGGTGATGATTTAGTCCGTCAAGTGTACGAATTGTATGTCTTTGATGGATTTGCTATTTAATAAACATTATGTTCAATATTTTGAAACTAATTTGTCTGGGTCCCATAGGGAGCAACATCAACCAGTGAAATTAGATTCAAATCTTCATCAGTTTGCCTGCATAAAATGGGATTCTATGTATTCATGGTTTAAAGAATATAAATCAATCCCAGGATGCGGAAAGCGTTGGCAGAGCTTAGCTATAAATGAACAGGGCATAATTAGAAATGAATAGAATACTCTATAAATAGAATCCTCTATTGCAATGTTATGGAGAATGCACATGTTTGCCATTAATACAGACGGTACAACAAATGCTGAAGGTACGACAGTTTTGGAGAAGGGTGTTGGGGGAGTTGGGGGTTGGGGTGTGTGGTTGCTGTATAGTGAAAAATCGTGCGTGGCTAAGTCTGTGTAATTCGGCCGGCAAATAATTGCTGTGATTCTAGGAAAAGGATATGCATACGCGCGTGAACTGAAGACCGGTGTCTAATTTTGAAAACATCTTAAAATGTTGTTCCCTTGCGAGCCACGGCTTATCACAGAATTAGCACCAGCTAGCTGCCGGTACGGAGTTTCAATTATCAGATGTGCCCTCTAGAGACCAATGGTAATAAGCTAGTTACAGTCACTGATGTCCTCGAACTAGACTTGTAGATAATTCACCTTTCCAGAGTATCCACCACCATCTGACATCATATGACGTCATAATCAGCTATGCGGCCGGGTATGATGACGTCATAATCATTACGTCATAATGATTTTATGACCCGTCTTTAACGACGCTTAATAGTCCGACACGTTGTATGAATTGCATGTCTCTACTATTTAATAAACATGCTGTTGAATGTTTTGAAACTAATTTGACTGAACGTTGTTGCTGCCATATCCCAGTCTCAATTAGTTTCAAAATATGCAACAGATTACCTGTATTGTTTTCTGGAAAATGATAGTCAGTGAGGTCAGAGATTGATCGATCCAAACACGACCAGGGTCTGGGGTGGAGCTTAGCTATAGATGGGCGGGGCATGGCTAAAAATGGAACGGGCCATTGACTGACTCTGGATTGAAACACGGTATCCATTGACACTGATGATGGTTATTCCATCGGCAAATTTCTCGCCTAGTTGCAGACCACCGGCATTTGCGCCGAAGTAATCATGTTATCTCCAATAATTGCATCCGCACAATACACTTTAAGTCCCAGACACTTCCTGCTCAAACTAATAAAACATGTGTATTTCTCTTACAACAACAGCCAAATTAATCCTCTATTGGGCGTCAATCACTTGCCTTCTGGAGCCAGAACATGTTCGTTTTATGAAAGCTGGTCGCTTAATCACGCATATCAGAGTTTCATCTTTCATCGGCTTGAGAGGACAATTGGACTCTTGAAAAATACTATTTCTTTTAAAGGGATTCCTGTCAAGCCTTTAATGCCCTGTAAGTGCGATTTACCAGCATAGACTCTCTACAGGTTTAAAGCAATATTGCCTACTGGTGGCGTTGTCAAAGAACGCCAGAGGTGTTTGCGGCAACATGCTTAGAATCGCTGACACCACCACGATTCATGTAGGCAATTGGATAAGAATTCTCAGCAAGAGGATGCAGCGAATCAAATAAGCTAATAATACGCGAATCTTAATGCTGCAGATTTGGTCCGAAATCGCGTAGCCAGAGATCAACAACGGCATATTTTGAACCTATCTTATCGAGCTGAATAGAAAAGGTTTAGTCGGTAGCATGCCGGGCTAAACATAGTTATAGCACGGACAGCGACATCAGTGAAAAATTGTTGGTGGCGGGAGAAAATGCTGTATATATAAATGTTGCTGCATAGTATTTCCTACGTGCACTGCATTCCTATATTTCCTATAACTTAAGCAAAACAATTTAACGGATGACCACTGGCCATATACCTACGTAATCTAACCAGAACAAACAATACGGTGGCAATGATTAAGATAGATATAGTAATACAGGTTGACGAACCTACTATAGTGCGGTTAGCAACACATTGAGGAAAATGAAAATAACTATTTAACAAATACAGAAATTATAACTATTGGTCCTAAGACCGTTACGGTTCCTTTTAGTCATCGGAACCGTTAGCACGGATACGAGATAATTAACAAAACTTATATAGAGAAATAATTAAACGGTGAAGTATATTTACTTGAATACTTAGTAGTCATTCCCAAGTTAGGCTACCGTGTTACTGAAATTGAGACGTAGATATGTAGTCGACGTGAGATGATGCGCTCTCCGGAAGCTGGAAAGTTCCCGCAGGGTGGTTCCCGCAAGCTGCTTTCCCGCAAACAAGAGTTCCGCAAGAACACTCATGGCGGGAGGAGTACATTGCTTAGTGCTGTAGGCCTAATAGAATGTCTAACGAGCTGTCAGTAAAAGATACGATAGTACTATGTAGCGAAGAACGTTCCCGTAAACCGATGGCACGGATGGAAGGTGTAAACAACCCGTCCAAGCGGGGGTTGTCAGAGGCAAATGATGATACAAAACAAAGCTTCACGGTACTGGGTACGTCAACCAGCTCTGAAGATGCACCGGGCAGAGTTTACTTGCTGCGGTCGAAAGTCGAAAGAACCGACAGGATGTGTGCGGCGGCGATTGAAATACCACTTTTAGGCGTGGCCGGCAGATCCGGCGAGTCATCCATCAAAGAACATGCTGTCTCTACATCTGTAGACTCACATATTCAGGCCGCAAAGGCCTCACCGCAAGTTTGTGTTCCGAATGTAGATGTAGTATTCGTGAAGAAAACCACAGATTTCATCTTGAGAACGGCTCTCCAAGTGTGATACCAGCGATCGAAAAGAAGAAGTGAACGGTTATCGAAAGTTCCAAATTACTCCCGCAGATGGGGAGTTACAAAATTGCTTTTACTGCGGTGGGTTGGCTTCTGGTAGTCATATGCGTAATATCTGTCGATCGCAGCTAGTACAGGTCCACCTGTTCGGCCCCTAGCCGAGGATGCTCTCGATCACTGGATCGCTTCTCATTTTATACTCTCCATGACGTCACAGGCGCAGACTTCATCCAATCATCGTTCGAGCAACATCCAATCATCACACAGCTAATAATAGCGTCGTCGAACGTTCTAGAACATTCTAGAAGCTTTATGTCCACGTGGTTATGACGTCAGGGCAATATTTTGAAGATAATCAAGAAGAGTTTTCCTGGATACCTCAGCCATTTCACAACCGATTTTGAAATGGTTTACAGATTTAGAAAGCCCGTCGGAGTCTGGTCTTGATTAATGCCAGATTTAACGGGAAGAGACAATCAATAAGAATTACAGAGTACCAGCTCGGTACACTATAAGCGCCATCCTATCTAGGTCACAACTACGCGCTCCATAGAAACAGCGTCCCGGCGGGCGCAAGCGCATAATGTGTTTTAACGAACTTAGTCGTTTTTTGACACGCTCTCTCTCCCATAGGCATATATACGCTTATAGCTCTACCCTGAGGGGCGTGTTCAGAAAACGAATCCTAGACGGGCGGCGCGTACCCAGCTTAGCTGGTACGGCCGGTACCCGACCAGTCGATCCGAACTACAATTCCTTCAACTCCGTTACCATTTCCAAGGAAGGATATTCCATGCTAAGTCTTGCATTAAACTCCGTTTTAAGTTCAATAAAGACTGGACTTTAATGATATCCATATCTGTTTTGAGAAAATATGTAATTCTCTTAACATTTAGCAGACGTTTTGCAAAATGCGGGCAAAAAGTAACAGAGTTGAAATTTTTGTCAACAAAGTTGAGGTTTTGTGTCAAACTACTAATTGAATTACTGAATACTGCACCTGATTTAGATAACATTATGTCAGGGTGGGGTTCTGGCATAGTATTGGGAGCATCATGTCAATTTATATTGCAAAACTCACGCAAAATGGTAACGATGTTGAGCTCTATTTTAATGGAGTTTAAGTTATGGTAACAGCGTTGAAACTCCTAGTGGAGGCCCTGAATAGTGCACCCTCTTTAAATGATAATAAACCTAGGCGGGGCAAAGACACAGCAATGGGAGTAACAAAGAAGTTAATGGACAATACAATATCATTGCATATTTATGAATACAGGTAAAATGGTAACGGAGTTGATTTTTAGCAATGTAATTGAAGTTTTGGTAACAAAGTTGAAACTCTCAATGGATCTACTGAATATTACACACCCTTTAAAGAAAATAAATCTGGGTAGGGCTCTGAAACACTATTGTGAGGAATAAAGAGATCAATGCACAATAAAACATCGTTTTATATTAAATATAAAGTGTCAAATCGTCGGAATGGTATTAATAAACTATTACAGTAGTATTGTCAAGTCCCTAATATCAAATATTTACACTTATAAGTATGAAAGGTATAATACCTTACCATAAACTTATCGTGATATACAATTGTGAAAAACAAGAGCAATCAGAAGGTTTGATCTCGGGATAAAGTGATGTAGAAATTTCAGTTCTGTTACTGAACCACTCGACTCCATAACCAAGTAATGGATACGGAATGGAGGTAACGGAGTTGAAACCTTTACACAAAATTAATTTTAGCCAATCAGCATCAAGATACAATTTCAAACCTCCTCTTATATTATGGGATGCCCTGCTTAAGTAGCATGACAAACAGCATTAACCATTTGTTCAGCAATTAACATAGATATTAATTAAAGTAACGGGTGAAGTTTAAAAAGCATACTCACCTGGTTTTCCAAATAATAAGTCAAAGTTCAGAAAACCTGTGCATTGTGCATGACAGAAATAGAGGCTAGGCAAAGCATCCTTTAGCAGGAGCCAAATCTCTTAATTTTACTATACCTCAGTAGGAGGTGTCATTACATTGAGGTTATGGAGTGGAGTCAATTTGCCCGGACACCTGAATATTCCTTTTTCAATAGAAAATTCTTGACTGGTGGCCTTTATTTTCCATGGGTGTTTTTAAAAAATACATAGATGTGTCCTCATTGAGAAAAATACACATATTGCTCCGCTCACTATAGGCCCAGGAAGTATTATTTCTAAATAGATCAATATGTCACCCATGTGTATTAGAAAGCGAGTATCCAGGGACTCACAATGGGTAGGAAAATGGACTTAACCCTTCACCTATGAATTCCCCATAACTGATTTTAAGGTAATCATACAGGAAATCCGTTGAATATTTCGAAATTAATTAGACTGGATGGGGTTGCTGCCTAGTTCTAGTCAAGAAAATATCATATTATTCAAACAGAATAAGTTTAATACCGTAAAGAATAAACGTTTTCAGTCATTTATGGATGAACGGGATAATATCAATAAGAGCTAACCTGAACACCAAACGAAACTTTGAATAGATACGCCTGTTGTTTTATGCTGGAGACCATTGGAATGGCATATTTCAGCCTCTATTATACTTGTCAACGAGGTAAATGGAGGAATCCAATCTGTAAATCAATTGAGGAATTCAGTTTTTGCTATCATCTTCCCATCTCTAGCTAAGCTCCACCAACACCTCGCCAGCGTTGAGATCGATCCATGCCTGAGCTCCCTGACTATTTCCAGAAAACTATACTCGTAAGCTGTTTAGTACCAAAGGTTCGACAGTAGGCGCCTGAATTCGATGGCTTTGATTAATTTAGAATTTAAACATCCTGTTGAACATTTTATAACTATTTGACTAAGTCGCAATCATTATTTTCATTAATTGATTTTCCTAATATGGATAATTTGTGCCATTAATCAGTTCGGGTCAGGTTGGAAAGACTTGAAATTGGGCTATGCTTTGTCTGAGAGGTCTTACAATTCCGTTGTGAGAATTAAAACAACATATGTTTTATGCTCATATTATCATAGCTTATTATCCATTTAGGTCACCTTAACACTACTCAATTTACCAACCTCCCATCCCAGATTGCCCAATATCCCTCCAGTTGAACATACGTACACACGCATGCAAGCACGTGCGTTTGTATGTACGTACGTACACACGCACGCACACACGTATGCATGCACCTACCTTATGCACGCGCGCACACACACACAACCTGACACTCTTCATTAGCTCTCCTTGTTAGGATTTCGTGCCAGACGTTAATGTTTTAACAGCTGACCCAGTGACAGTTTAACACCTCATACTCTTCTAAGACCAGCATATCAGGATTACTGAAGGAAATTATTAGCATAAACCGTCTCATATGATTCCTCCGACAAACGTGTCATACTGCGGTACACTGCGGTTTAGGCACGTATACAGGAATACATTCGTGCTACGTTTAAGAAAATGTATTACCGTCCCCCAGTGCTTTCAGCAACACGCGTGTCACCCGACATATGTTCAAATACTATGTACTTTCAGACGATTTTCTCTCAGGACACGCATTCCAGTCCAGCAAGTATACGCGCGGTAACCTCAACAATAGTGGCAAAAGTCAATGAAGGCCGCCAGTGCTTGAATGGCTTCCAGTCAATTACCCGGATGGCATGTGGAAGATGATGAGATATGGATGTTAATCATGGTGGCATAGGGAGCGTGGGTCCTGTGTTAGACGCTATGCTAACACGTATAGCAATCGCCCGACAATAAAACTAGAATGCAAGGGATCTTCCTCTGAACAACGCCTCCCCACCGATGACGTTGAGGAAGGTGCATTCAACGCACTCTCAAAGCTTTAAAAAACCAGCCGGACCTCTTTGCAACCTGAGACGAATATTGCTTTTGAACAGCATCAGAAAAGTCTATCAAATGTGGCATTATCTCGTGTCAGAGAGAAGCTTAACACAATTACTGGAAACTATTAGAGTGGTTTAATAGAGTACGCAGCTGTGCTGGCATATTCTGGGTACAACTAACGTTGACATCAGTAGTACTAGCAAAGCATTGGGATCTCTACAAGATGGGAATCGGCATGTCAATTGCATTTTAGACAATCAAGAGACATCAGATCCCGCAATTTTTCTAACAAGCTGGCTGTGATGATGATGAACATGCCTAGTGAGAAACGTCAATAGGATCACCAGAAAGTGATGGTTTATTGTCAATGCTTTTCACTCGCTACCTTGCCGCAGCTCTATTGTCTGTTCGGAAACACTCTACAAGACCAAACCATCCAATTCCAGTGATAGGTATGCCACTAGAGATGGAGTATTCCGATGATGTTGCCTTTATCGATGAGGAAAAGGTCAGCTTGATACACCACTCCCAAAACCTGCAAAACAGCTCAAGGCCTGCAAACCTCTTCGTGAATAAAGGCAAAGCCGGTTGAGATAGCACCTGTATTCGGGATTCACCGTCGCTTGGTTTCAAAGGGTGGGTGGTCGTTTCAGTGTAGTAATTATAGCTCTGCAAATAATACGCGCAGCAGACATCGAATTTAACTGGCGGACTGATGCAAGCCACCTGACAATAATTTAAATGGGCAATAACTCTAGACCTGTTAAATATTTTGAAAACAATTTGACGGAAAGATGTTTGTGGATTAGGCACTGACAATTTTCAGTCAAATTGTTTTCAAAATATTCAGCATATCCAGAGTTAAAGCCATGGAAAATGTAGTCTGTAGACATCCAGCAGGCAGACACTTGATGTTCAAATAGCGAGAAATCCGCGTCATTCATCATTAACCTGTAGGCCTATACCGTACTTCTTTCGGAAACATCGACACAACGACATCCCATTACTGGAAGATGTAACCAGTATCTCCAGTAACAGAGGCAGACACACAGACTAGATGATGTATGTTATAATGGCGGTGGCCGTGGGCTGTAGACTTATAATATATCATCCGATACAAACTCGCGAAGAGTTCACTGAAAAGCTCATTTATAGGCAGGCTATCTCGCGAGAAAACGCGTTACTTTATTACCACATTAGACACTTTATTCGCCAATTCCATTATTCAATTCGTTTAAGGGCTAAATGTGTTGATTTTGAATACAGCTTTACGGATAACTATGTGTCGCTATCTTATCCATTTGCACACAAATGTATAAATGCGGGAAAATTGCATAACGGGAAGTGTTATGATATATATTGAAGCTAAGTTGACTGAGATGCGTTGCTACCTCTACGTGTTCCTATCAAGATAGCTTCAAAATATTAAAAATCCAGCAGCAATCTTAAAATTGAATGTTTATGCGCAAACTGCTAATTAATTTTGACAAATAAACGAAGCGAGAAGAAGGGAAGATCGAAAGCTCTTGGGTGCTAAAGAGATACCATATTTATGCAATGAACCTTTCCATTTTTGTTAAGCCCCGCCCATCTCTAGCTAAGCGCCATCCACACATCGCTAGTGTCAGGATCGATCGATCCCTGAACTCCCTGCCTATCAATTTCCAGAAAACTATACAGGTAAGCTGTTAAATATTTTGAAACTAATTTGACTGTGTGCTGTTGCTCTCTATTAAATAGTAAAGACATACAATTCATATAACGCGCGTATTAAGCGTTTAAGACGGACTAAATCGAGTCATTCATAACGTAATGAATATGACGTCATCCTACATGTCACGTAGTTGTGTATGACCTTATATGATGGAAAGGTAAATTATTGCTATCTCCATGGCTCTTCTGGATAACGCCAATGGGCATTGTATGTCTCGTCATGTCGCATTGTAATTAACATTTGTCTGCTAACTGTTTTAATATCACAATTCAAATCGTCGGTTTTGAGTACACATTCCTCAAATATGTATTATCAATATTCGCCATAATGCATTTAATTACATCACAGTTTCTCGATGTCATTTGCAATAGCTTAGAATAATAATAGAATAGGAGTCTAATAGTTGTACATAAGAAATTAAAGAAAGATATGCTACATTTAGAGAAAGCAATGCAATATTCCATGAGGACAAACATTATTTGCTGGGTTATTTTTGTTGTTGTTGTTATTTTTGTTGTTGTTGTTGCTGTTGTTGTTGCTGTTGTTGTTGCTGTTGCTGCTGTTGTTGTTCTTAGTGGTAGTGGTAGTGGCGGTGGTGGTAGTGGTAGTGGTAGTATGGTGGTCGTGGTAGTGGCCGCGGCGGTGGTGGCGCTAGCGGAGGTGGCGGCGGTGGTGGCGGTGGCAGCGGCGGCGGAGGCCGTGGCTGTGGCTGCAGTGGTGGTGGTGGTGGTGGTGCTGCTGCTGCTGCTGCTGCTGGTGGTGCTGGTGGTTATGGCGGTGCTGGTATTGGTACATATTTATCGCAACAAATGTATGCGGTATTGCCATGGCCAAGGTGAGACCTGAGATCATTGGTAAAATGCTAAATACATCTACAATCAAACGGTAGGGCACTAGTTTACACATATACCATACCCATCATTGATTCCCGTAACTTATATGAGGCTAAATCTGAGACTCATGTGTCGTCACACAAAGAAGAACATGTGAGTTTTATTTGAAGTGATGAAGGAGATAGAGACAAAGTAATGGAGAAGCTCAACAACTGCATCAATCCTTGTATTAGCACTTATCGTCCTGGTATAAGTATCAGTTGTATCAACGCAGTATGTCAAACACTTAGCAATGTTCCATTGACAGATTATGAACCTAAATAGTCAGATGGCTCCCTCTCCAGTATAGAATGTGTATAGTGCAGGTCTTATAGGACACAATACAGATCGTCAAATAATTGCGACTAAGGACAGATGTTCAGGGAATGCAAGCCAGATTTTATATGAATTAACTTAAATTGTGTTCACAAGATAGCTGTTTTTGTCCAGGTAGTCATTCGACCATCTGTCTTAAAGAATTATCGTTTTTGGAAAACAAAGGTAAGTGACCTAAATAGAGAGGCGTTACTATCTTTCACAGCTACGTCAGCAAAGCATAGTTAAGTGTTATGTTCCGTACGGTGATCTATTGTAGCAGGATTTGTTTTGGAATAATATGCAGTGTAGTATAGAGTGGTGCAGCGTAGCATGGCAACACATCGTGCAGTATTTACTTACAATGTATGATTACTGTATTCGGCGGCTGTAGTAGTAGAAACATCCGACAGCTGCAATCAGTCCTTACTCGCTTTTGCCCACTGTGTCTTGACCTAAGCCACATCATTTAACTTCCTCAGGTCCATTCTATATTACGCCCATGTCACACAGTAACATATGGGGAAAATTACATATTATGTACAGTGGTTGGTGTGATTAATTAGTACATTCCTAATTCAATAGTAGTAGTAGTAGTAGTAGTAGTTGTTGTTGTTGTTGTTGTTGTTGTTGTTGTAGTAGTAGTAGTAGTAGTAGTAGTAGTAGTAGTAGTAGTAGTAGTAGTAGTAGTAGTAGTAGTAGTAGTAGAAGTAGTAGTAGTAGTAGTAGTAGTAGTAGTAGTAGTAGTAGTAGTAGTAGTAGTAGTAGTAGTAGTAGTAGTAGTAGCATTGGCGGCGGCGGCGGCGGCGGCGGCGGCGGCAGAAGCAGCAGTACTACTAGTAGTAGTAGTAGTAGTAGTAGTAGTAGTAGTAGTAGTAGTAGTAGTAGTAGTAGTAGTAGTAGTAGTAGTAGTAGTAGTAGTAGTAGTAGTAGTAGTAGTAGTAGTAGTAGTAGTAGTAGTAGTAGTAGTATCTGTTTGTCCACGTTTGTCTGGCCGTTTTCGTGCAGCGGTTTTATCCACGTTGGACAAACGCAGTAATCGTATTAATAAGGCGACAGATTTTTGATAACAACTTTGCATTGTTGGTCGAGAACAGCTTACGGAATTTGGACAAGTTGGGTCTTCTATTGTAATATATATGTAATAATTCTTGTCGGGCTTGTTGAAAAAGAGCTACAGATAAATATATAATGGTACTCATCCTGAAAAAGCTACACATAAATATATAATGGAACTCATCCCCTATCTCATCTTTTACACATATGGTACATTTTCTCTTTTCGTTCTCTATAAGGAGGTAGTCGTTGCCGGTACGGTATCAAGTAAATAGTATTCTGAATTTTGTCCCCGAGTCTTAAAAGATATGTTTCCATTTCCCAATTAGGGTTGAAACTGCTAAAATTTTACCCTTCCAAGATATATATATCAACTGCCCACAAGTTTCACCAACTGCCTATAAGGTGGTTGGAGGACGGCGAAACTGCCCATAAGTCACCTAATATGTTAGTATATATATATATATATATATATATATATATATATATATATATATATATATATATATATATATATATATATATATATATATATATATATATATATATATATATATATATATATATATATATATATATATATATATATAATTGGACTATAATTTAATGAATGATAACCTACTGTAGGTTATCATCCATTAAATTAGTCCAATTATATATATACTAACATATTAGGTGACTTACGGGCAGTTTCGCCGTCCTCCAACCACCTTATAGGCAGTTGGTGAAACTTGTGGGCAGTTGATATATATATATATATATATATATATATTTATATATATATATATATATATATATATATATATATATATATATATATATATATATATATATATATATATATATATATATATATATATATATATCTTGGAAGGGTAAAATCTTATATATATAAGGTTATCATTCATTGTTTTATGAACACATTTGCAGATATTTCCCCATAAGTTCCCCATATATCGAAACTGCCCGTAAGTCACCTGATATGTTCTGTAATATTGCCAAATTGTGTTAACCTGCATGCGCGTCTGAACTGAAGATAGGTGTCTAGTTTTGGAAACATCCTTAAAAATTGTTCCCTTGGGAGCCACGGCTTATTACATAACTAATACCAGTTATGAACACGCAGTCGGTACTGAGTGTCAATTGTCAGATTCACAGCCTAGAGGCCAATGATAATAAGGTTGTTGTTTTCCACGATGTCTTAGAACTAGACTTGTAAATAATGGGCTGGCTCTGGAAAGAAACAGGTTGCTCATTGACATCGATGATGGCTATTTCGTCGTCGAATTTCTCGTCTAGATGTGGATCAGCGTCATTTGTGCCGGAAGTTATGATGTTATTATCTTCAATAATGACATCCGCTTAGCACCGTCTGACTCCTAGACGTCTCCTGCTCAAAAAAAAATAAGACATGTGTTTTTTCCCCTACAGCATCAGGCTGCAGATGAGGTATGAAGTCACGTGTCCGGACATCAGCAATATGGAATATTCTGCCATAGTACAGCTGCATATTGGATATGACGTCATATTTAACTGAGTGACATGTATGATGACGGCATACTCATTACGTCATTCCCTATTATATATCCCGTCTTTAACGCTTAATAGTCCGACACGTTGTACGAATTGTATGTCTTTACTATTTAATCAACATTCTGTAGAGTATTTTGAAACTAATTTGACTGGGCGTTGTTGCTACCATAGGCAGATAGGCAGCAACAGCACCCTGTCACATTAATTTCAAAATATTCAATAGCTTACATGTAGATTTCTGGAAATTGATACTTACGGAGTTCAGAGATCGATCGATGCCAACACGGACGTGGTGTGGGTTGAGTTTAGATTGAGATGAGTGGGACATAGCTAAAAGTGGAAAGGTTCATTACAGACGTCCTGGTCGGATAATGCTTTCTATTCACAGATATTCAGATCAGTGGGTATACAGTGTTAATGGAAACCTAACATCAAGTAGATAACATGATATAAAGACGGATGTTTGATGTTTCCGACATCTAATTATAAAAAAAATCCCGGCTTCTGATTCCGTCATAGCGCAACAATTACATGAGTTATAGCCATTGTCTGAACGTCATCGATAATATCTCTATAATGTCAATGATCTTGGAATGAGATGTCTGAAAACAAAAGAACGCGATGCAATATGTATGTATTTTATGGCATGAAACACACTACACTGGACAGAAAGAGGATAGGCATGTAATTGTTCGCAACGCTATAGGTTCGAGAAGTATTATCCCACAGGACATATTTTGAAATTTTTGATATATCTATATTTCGCCCAAGTGCGTTGAAAAGCGAGTATCCAGTGACACACAGGGGATAGGAAAATGATCTTAACGCTGTCATATGAATTCCACATATCTCATTTTAAGGCAACCATACAGGAAACCTGTTGAATATTTTGAAATAATTGTACTGGAAGCCGTTGCTGCCTTAATTAAGTATCAACAGAATAAGTGTTATATCGTAAAGAATATACTTTTTCAGGGATTTGTCGACGAAAGGGTTAATGTAAATAAGCGCTAACGTGAACACGAACAACACGTATACATATCCATGATGTAAATGGTGGAATCCGATCTGTAACTCAATTATCAGATTTCATAATCAATTATGGCATTAGTTAGTTGTCGTAGGTCCGAAACGAAAGCGCCAAAGGCTCGACAGTAGATTCCTGAATTGCATTGCATTGGTCAAATTAGAATTTAAACATTCTGTTGAATAATAAGGAGAAATTAGTTACCTCTCCGGGATGTAGAAATTGTTTGAGTGTAGCTTTCGGGACCATCTCGGTCACTTCTCCAGCACTAACTGACGGTCGCTGGCAACGTCACTCTGGTCAGTTCTTGTGAAGTCACGTGACAGCATGGACTGGTAGACTGCTGGTATACGGTAGCCCTCGTCTCTGTTCATGGTTGACCGAAGTGACGTTGCCAGCGACCGTCAGTTAGTGCTGAAGAAGTGACCGAGATGGTCACGAAAGCTACACTCAAACAATTTCTACATCCCGGAGAGGTAACCAATTTTTCCTTATTATGAATCATCCTGGGATTGGGACCAACTTTTTCGGAAATATTCTGTTGAATGTTTTATAACTATTTTACTGAAAGCTGTTGACCCCAATATTTATTTTTGCTCAGTGGCTTTCTAATGTGGCTAATTTGTGTCATTAATCAGTTTGGTTCTGAAACACATAAATTGGGTTATGCTATGTCTGAGAGTTCTTAAAATGTTAGGTGTGAGAATTGAAACAACAAATGTTTTATGCTCATATATTCATGGCGTATTATCCATTAATGTTGGGCCCATATCACCTTATTTCCAGATCGAGTTCTGTGATGAGATTTTTGCTCATATGTTAAGTTGATGTGAGTACAATCCGATTGTTACTACCCGCTGCTTCTTTAGATCACATTGACACTACCCAGATTTCCCAGGTATCGTTTGTACCCCCAAAGTCCACATTCCCATCCCAGATTGTCCAATATCCCTCCAGGTATACACACGCACACATGCGCGCACGCACGCACGCACGCACGCACGCACGCACGCACGCATGCACTCACCCACTCACACACAACAATGTTCATTACCTCTGCTTGTTAAGATTTCGTGTCAGACGGTAATATTTTATCACCTGACCACAGTGACAGTTCAACACCTCATACTCTTCGGAGACTATCGTATCAATATTACTGAAGGAAATTATTACCATACACAGTCCCATACGTACACCCCCACCCCACACCACAAACGTGTTTGACTACAGCGCAATCAGCGTAATTCCGGCCTTACATATTCCGATTTTTCGCTAAGACGGAGTCACTTTCTGGTTCCTAGACAATTCTAAGAGAATTGTATACAAGCCTTAGCATGGCGGTAAACCCGCTTTAGAATCAGAAAGCCGGTAAGTAGGCTTTGATCAAATTAACGGCCCAGCAACAAAATCGTGACATATTAAAACATTCCCCATTTGGCTATGTTCCTTCGGATTTGCTTACACCTTCCAAAATCGCGCCCTGGATGGACAGAAAAAGCATATACGCAATACAGGTGGACTAGACTGAGCCGGGCCATCACCGCATCTTAGCGTGTTTAGGCACGCATAAAGAAATGCATTCATGCTAACTTTATCATAATGTATTAACCATTGCGGTCCCGCATCGCAACAACTTTCAACAAAACATGTTATTATGTTCAAATAATATGTATTTTCAGAGCCTTTTCTCTCAGGACACGCATCCGGTGCAGCATGTATGCGCGCGATCACCCCATCAATAGTGGCAAAAATCAATGAAGGATGCCAGTGATTGAATGGTTTCCATTCCCTGTAAGTCAATTACCCGGATGGCAGGTGGTAAATGATGAGATCTGGATGCTAATCATGGTGATCTATGAAGCGTGAGTCGTGAGCGAGACATGTATGCTAACACGTATATCAATCTCTCGAGAATAAAACTAGCATGAGAGGATCAGATCTGTTACTCTGGTATCTGATGTCACAATCAAATGTGTTGCGCGTTAGCCGAGGTCACGCTCAAAATGACGTAGCTCCGTCACGAAAATCCACACGTCCGTCGGCATACAAGGAATGATGAATGTCAACTTAATAAAAAGAGGCCGCAACAGCCCTAATCAAATTCCTTTCAAAATATTCAACAGCCTGCCTGTATAATTAGCTAGCCATTTAGATTTTGCGAGTTGAGGTTCAAATATTTCACGTCGTTTTTTCTTAATGCACGTGTAAAAGTGGTAGCGTCTTAGCTAGAAATGTGCCGGGCATAGCCAGATAAGGGTCCCTCTAATATTATACTCAGTGACAGAATGTCTGTAGCACAGTAGAATATTGTCTGTCTGTCAGTGGCAGATTGTCTGTGGGTCTGTGACAGATTGTCTGTAGATTTAGCGAATCTTGCCACAAATTAGTTCAAATAGTCATATCAATCTAACTATAGATAGACACATAGTCATCACTTTGTAATTTATGTGTTTTTCACCAACTCGAAACTAACTGTGTGTTGATGTAATGCGCCAATATCAAATTTGCGCTGTTGGCCAATGGTGCATGGATCAATACCAAATTTGCTCCCGTTGGTCAATGGCGCAGACCCAATAATGAATTTGATATCGGCGCAACCTTTGACCAACGGCGCAGGGGGGCCAATATCAAATTTGATATCGGCGCAGGGAACAATATCGAAATATACGGGACGATATGAAACAGTATCAAAGTACACACATTTCTGTTTCAAATCGAACCTTATTAATGGCTGGCGAACACAATACATAACTAACTAAATAAATAAAATGCCATAATTTTTAAATTTGAATTCTTTAATAACAAAATTCCGTATAACAATGAAATCCAATAGCACAATAGCACACAATGTTATATACTATTAAAAGGTGCATATTCAGACAAAATTCTGGAAAATAACATTGTTATCAATGATGTTTTGATCGTAGCGAACTTATCTAGAACAAATTGCTCCATGTGAATTATTAATATGATTTGCAGACCGACGTGAGTACATGTCAAAATGTACTAAACAGATTTAACGGCGCCATGCTTAATTCTAAGTGCCACAATGACTTTTAAAGGTGTATACAATGTGGACATTGATGTCGCCGCTACGTATTCTTTTGTTCCCACATTTTTATTGAAAATGAAACCAAGTCCGTTTTCACTTCTAACAACTTTGGAATCTTCTATAAATTTCGACCACCGCCACTACAATACAACATTGTGTAACACCTAAGTAAACACCTTTAGGAAGACGAACATGCAATCAGAAACTTGTAATTCGATATTGGGCATCTGCGCCGTTGGCCAACGTGCGCGCCGATATCAAATTCGATATTGGTTCGTTACATTAACACTTTAACACTCATATCAGCCAAAAGGAGCATCTGCATTGGTCTTGAGAAATGTCGATTTGCAGGCCAAGAGAATACTATTTCTGAAAATTTACCTCTGGAATGGCTGGCCCCATAACCGAGCCAGTTATTCCAGTAGTAACTTTTCAAAAATAGCCTTTCTTGATCTGCAAATCGACATTTTCTATGAGAAAATTGAAATTTTCCTGAACAAATTCGAGGGTTAAATGGTTAAGCATGGATTATTTAACATACCACATCACATATGGCCACTGTATGGGCACACAGACAGATCCACTATTAACCATTTGAACCTGAAACGGCAAATACGATAAGTTTTACAATGTAGGAAATATGGTGCTGAATACATTTAAACTAATTTGAACGAAAGCTATGCTGCAACAGACTCATGTCGAAATTGTTTCAAAATATTAAACAGCTTAATTACTTGTACGGTTGCGTTGCCTTTGAGCTAATGGGACTCTAGGGTTCAACGGGTTAAAGTGTCAAGCTATCTGCTCTGGATGTAAGCCTACATCAAAGTGTTTGGGGAAAGATGACACTGGATGGGCCGAGTGGTCATTTGTATCACTTACAAGAAGTACTGAGTGCAGCTGTAGGATGTTTCTACTACTACAGCCGCAGAATACAGTAATCATACATCATACAATTTATACAACGTGTCGGACTCTTTGAGATTTGATGCCTGTCTATATGGAACCCTTTGTTACGTAATGATTGTGACGTCATCATACACGTGCTGAGCTGATTATGACGTCATACGAGGTCAGATGATGGATGGATACTCTGGAAAGGTGAATTACTCCTTGATCTCGAAACGCCGCAGTATAAAAACGTTTTATAATTATGAAATAATATGTTCTTCAATATAAGCTTTGTATCTGGTATATGCTGGGTTCATAGGGTTGAGACTAACTTTACACAGAGATATGTTGCTTTCTGGCAGCAACGGGTTCTTGTCAAATTATTGTTTACATCCTCAACAGCTTATCTGGAGAGTAACCTTGAAATAGAGGAACCAGTCTGTCAGTCAAATATATCACGCCATACTCATTTACGTCGCAGGTAGGATGATGTTACAATTAAATACGCTATGAATGGCATATCTAAGTCAGTCGTAAAAAGCTTAAAAGTCATGTAAGTTGTACTAATTGTATGTCTTTACTGATTAATAAACATCCTGTTGAATGTTTTGAAACTAATTTGACTCGGCGCCGTTGTTGCCATGGGTTTCAAAATTGTTTCAAAATATTCAACAGCTTACCTGTAGTTTTCTGGAAATTGAGCATCATGGAGCTCAGGCTTCAATCGATTACAACACGGACAACGCGTGGACGGAGCTTAGCTAGGAATGGGCGGGGCATAGCTAAAGTTGGATTACTGTGAAATCATCCTTCGTCATTCTGAGACGTCAGGTTTCAAAGGGCTGTATCACTTATAACAGGCACAGCGTAGACGTAGCGCCTCTAATCTTCTGCTTAAGCATTGCAGTAATGTATCTCACGAAGCAATGACATTCGCTTTTATTGCGATATTTGAAATTCGATCTAAGAACGGATATTCAAAATAAACACAACTGGAAATTGCTGTTATAATTTCGTGGAACAATAAATTTTAGCAAAGGATGAATCTTGACAGATGTCAGCATCAATTTGGGGAAGGCGCCGTAATTGATGTCTGAAATCCAATATATGAAGTTACGGTGTTGTGGATGTTGGAAGTATCCCAGGAATAATACCCAATCCTGATGAGGTTTTAACTGGGTGGTTACACATCAACGTCCTGGAAGGATTAAATATACTAGAATACATATACCACACGCTCCCAAAGTCCAGAATTCGCCTGGAACCGTAGAAGGAGTACATCCTTCCATATAACAATGACAAAAGGTGTTTCTATCTTAGAGAGCAACAACTTACGAGAGGCACAGTATTATTATGAACTACAGAGATTTGGATGATGTTTTATGCGTAATGATTACAATATGGACTCGAGGTCTACGCAAATGTAGAAATCATGCATCAGTTAACCTTTTAATGGCTAAATTTGATCGAGAAAATCTAAATATCTGATTATTGAACGTCCATTTGCAGACCAAGAGAAGACAATGTTTGGAAATTTACCACTCGAATGACTGGCTCAGTTTCCGATCCAGCCATTCCAGTGGTAAATTTTCTAAAATTGTTTTCTCCTGGATTGTAGATGGTCATTCCTCAAGCGCACGGCAGATGGCGGTTTTTGCCGATTCGGCATGAAAGGGTTAAAGAAAGGGTCCAGTGGCAGGACCATTCATCTAATTTACTGGAATGGAGGGATTCGATCTGACACTCAGGCATTTGAAGTTATGCTCTAAATACGTCACGTGTTTGTTGACGTCACAATAAAATGACGTTAGCCCGAAACAAAAGTGGCACATGTTCTACATTAAGCATCTGAATTGTATGGCTGTGGTAAATTTTTAATGTATTCAACACTCTGTTGAACATTTTGCAACACATTTGACGGGAAACTGATGTTGCGATAGTTCACAATCAAATTAGGGTTAAGCCATTCAGAAGCCTTCTTGCAGTGTTAACGTGAAATTAGGATTCTGGAAATACAAGGGCCAGAGCACTATGATTGATTCAAATGGGCGGAGCTTTGATAGAAATGGGGCGTGGCATGGCTAGAAATAGATCCCCGTCGATCGTCACATTTTCGTATGCCATTCTAAGTTGATAAAGGAGCAACATAGCACAGTTCCACTGCCCTACTAATTGCCCTAAGTGTGGCATCAAAAATGTTCTCTAATTTGGGGTGAACCATTGATCAAATGGGAGCAGAAATACGATACTGTCGTTTGCTCATTTCAAGCTGATAGACAATACCAACATACGTATTGCCGCGAAGAAGACTAGTTTATAATGAATGCATGACCAACCACTTATTGCTGAATTTACTGAGTGAAATGATAAATTATTCATGGGTATTTAATTTGAGCATTTTAGTCCTGCTAATCGGGAGACCGCGTGAACCAAACAAATAGTGTGGTTCTTCTAGCCACCAGTTTGTCTATCGACTCTCTTCATAAAGCTACGCAAGTATCCTGGTTAAGATTTAAATCACATTTATTATTGACGCTATATGATTTGCTAACTGAGAGATCCGAACTGTCACTCATGTATCTGGCGTTATAATCTATTACGTCACTTGTTAATTGACGTTACAATCATACTGACTTATCTAGCTAAGTCAGGCTCATCGAAAAGTCCATCAAGGTACGAATTGTATTTCTTCGATGGATTGGCGACTTAATAAACATTATGTTGAATGGTTTGAAACAAATTTGACTGTGAGCTGTTGCTGCAGCAACAGCTCCAAGTCAAATTAGTTTCAAAATAGTCAACACCTTTCGTTTATAGTTACCTTGAAATTGGGGATTCTGATAATTCAGGTTTCAAAGTATATAAATTGTGGCAAGACACACATAATGTTGGCGGAATTGGCTAGAAATGGGCAAAGCTTAGCTAAAAATGGGCGGGGCAAAGCTAGAAATGGATCGTTCCGTTCATGTTAAGTGTAATTTGCTATGATGAACAATGTTATTCAATCTAGCTGAAGAGTAATTATAATTGTACTCAATATAGTCAGTCTATGTCAGTGTATCTGTTTCAGCATTGCCTCCTCAATCAATATGGCATGGCTTGTACACATCTGTTTCGCTTAAGCTGTGTGTGGGGTGGGGAATCCTGATATCATTTACTCATTGAACTGTCAGAGATAGTCATACGACCTAAGGCTAGCTGTTGCTGATTTCGTAAAGTGAAATCACCAAATCCACAAACTTTGCAAATAAATCAACCCTGTTTGACTGGAGTCATTTTAGTCGCGTGCAACGCAAACCGCATAGCGCGCTACCGCAGGTGGTGGCAATGCGCGATCATGTATGATTGTGAAATTGCGCATAATTGCAAAGGTCTGCGGCAGCCATAAGCATAAGCTTATATTACTTAGAATATATGGCTATTTCATAATTCATGGCGCAACCATATCGAAGTGGATGTGATGAGAGTTGCTATGCGTTTACTTTATGCGCCTTGTTAGGGGTTGTGTTGGAATTGGTGACATTGAACCCAATCGTCTCCAGTGTAAACGGAATAGGGCCAGCAACATAACGCATTGTACACACATGTTAATCTTCTCCTCTACATCATCATCCACATAGAAACGTATGAATCCCATCGGTCACTCAAGTATATGACGTCATAATGGATTACGGCACATTCAAATCAACCGTATTGCTGTAGAGCTGCTAGGACCTGCTGTTCCTGGTTGATTTGCAGCCTCTCTTGCTGAAAGGATCTTGCTGGTCTGTCCTGATAAGTTCTCATCTAGCTGCACACCCACCTCATCCCACTTTGGTTTGGTTGGTATTCCTAGGTTTGCCCATCCTCTCCTCTCTTTGTGTAGATCAATAACACTTTCACTGAGCGTTGTAGTTGGTTCACAAACTTCCTTCTACACATTCTAGGCGCTTCAGCACAGCCACTCTGTCAAATAACGAGATCCCGTGATAGCTAATGTTAGGTTCAATCACGTTAGTTGCGAATTTACCTCATGGTGTCAAAGGTACGGTACGTTGAGTCGATATGGGTTGGAGGGAGTTGCTGTGCTTTGTTGTAAGTTGCTGAAGTTTGATATGGATTTCTGTGAGCTTTGGCGTACGCTGGTCTGATTTGGTGTCAGTGCGTTGGTGTGAGTCGGTGTGCCAACTGTGAGCTGATGTTGGTTATTGTGCGTCGTTGTGAGTTGCTTGGGGAGAATATCTAGATCCGTTGTACGTGATAACAACTGACACTAAAACTGTACACCGCTATATACTAATAAAATCCGTTGGCAATGGGCCTTTCCATGTTTAGCCATTCCCCGCCCATCACTAGCTAAGCTCCACCCACACGTCGCCGTGTTGGGATTGATCGAGCCCCCAAATGCCCTAGCTATCAATTTCCTGAAAACTATACAGGGAAGCTGTTGAATATTTTGTAACTAATTTGACTGGGTACTGTTGCTGCCTATGGCAGAATATTTATTAAATAACAAAAGCAAACAATTTGTACAGCAACGCATAGACCGTCTTCAAATAGGCGTTCGTGACGTACTTATCGACGTCATTCATGACGTCACTTATTATGATGTCATTGTACACATCACGCCGTTCACTATGACGTCATATGATGGGTGCGTACTCCGGAAAGCTGAATTATATTAATAATATCAATTCAACATAATAATTACTTATCAAAACAAAGATTTATTCTACGTACAAAATCTTCAAGAATATGTATGAATAGTTACAACCGTATTATTTAGACAGAACCTAGCCTACTATACTGCAGGCTTGCGTAAGTGTTCAACTCCGTGAGATGGTTTTCCTTAGCATAGGCCGTGTTCTCATTAGAGACATGACCGGCGTAGCGTCATACTGAAGTATGGCGTTATTCCCGATTAACTCTCCAGTGAGAACACGGCCATAGCAACCGTCACAAGAACAGCAAGAGCGAGGATATATTACGTATCTCTTGCAAGCATGCACAAATATGGGTCAGAAACACACTGCAAGTTAAATGAAAACAGACTGAGGGTTATAGATTTCTTTAAAAGAAAGCTAGGTAGCCGTATTAGTCTTTATAGACAGTCAAACAGATTCGAAGATAGTACATTTTAAGGCTTTGTTCTCATACGGCGCTATTTCGGTAAATACCAGGTATAACGGAATAAATATGTCACTTTTATCAGAAAATTAGGTCGTGTTCTCACTAGAGGCTTAATCAGGAATACCTGATTAACTCTCTAACTGAGAACACGGCCTAAATCCCACAAAATGGGCAGTTTATCTTCCGACATATCGCTATTGCTTCCTTATGTGAACGCAACCTATTCCCTTAAAATTTGCCAGGTAGCGTTACCGTCTGCATTTTCATTCACTTTCCGCAGGGTAGAGCTATTGTCAGCAATTTATCTCGCTCTCCACCAGGTAGCGCTACCGTGCAGACTAGGCTTATCTTCCACCAGTGTGAATGCAAACAGATATATCGGCTATATATTGATCTACATAGTACACGAAATATTGAAACAGGATTAGGCAATGAGAAAGCGGCATATGAGTAACTTAGGTTATTTTGACGAGCTTTCGTACATAAATGCTTCACACGGCCATTGGGGCAGCAGAATGGCATTAGAAAGGCGACAGGTATCACTGTCCTCGTGATTAGGCTAGCTTTCCTATGATAAATAGGTTTTGTTAGTGCAGTGACCTCTCACACTGCATACTAATGTCAATGAATATAATTACTTATTGAAGACAGAGCTGAAGAGAGCATTCCCCGTAGGAGATATGACACGGATTGACTAGATGATGGCGATTTTGTTCAGAAATTATATGGCATGTTAAATACCTTTGACTTCTATCAGCCTAACATCAATGTGTTTAATTGCTATTCCAGAAGTAGGAACCACACGTGATTGATACAACAGATGGACAAGAAAGTGCAAGAAATCAGTAGCATATACATCGTAGTATACATTGGACCCCTAGCAACTGGAATAATGCCCACAGGAATCCAGTCTTAGCTAGGCTCCACCAATCTATGGCTAAGCTCCACCCACGCCCCGACACCTGTTGGGATCGATTGATCCCTGCACTTTCTGAATCTCAATGTCCAGAAAACTAAAGGTGGGCTGTTGAATACTTTGAAACTAATTTGACTGCGTGCTGTTGCTGCCCTATAGCGCCCTGTCAAATTAGATCCAAAATATTCACCATGCAGCATCTTTATTAAATAGTAAAGACATGCAATTCGTACAAGTTGACGAACTATTAAGCATTTAAGAGGGACTAAATCGCGTCATTCATGACGTAATTGATTATGACGTCAGCATGTATGTTACATAGATGAATATGATTGACTGATGAGAAACTGGATTCATCAATTCTCGAGCAGGGCTGGTCTGTGCGTACGTCTTGTAGTACACCACAATCATTCACTTGCAATCCCGCAGATTTCACAACTCGAGGAGGTATGTTACAGATTTGACCATAACATTTTAGTGATCAAGAATAGGAAAGGCTGAGATTTGAATCATTCACCTGTGTATATTTAACTGAATGTGAGCTGGTGAGCTTGAAGAATTTTCTCCATATTCAGACCATCTTATAATTGCCAAAGAACGGCTTGCCGTCTGATTGGCCACTCACACCTATATGTGTTTGAGCTATTTCACTCGTAAGAGTTGCAAAAATAAAAGTAAAAACTGAAATAATTAAAAACTAAGGTGTTGCTAAGGGTGTGTGCGTTGCCTGTTGCTACCTAATGAGCTGCTATTGGCGGGTGTAAGTGTTGTATTATTTATGACTTGAACATTTATTATACTTGCCTATCAGTCAATGGACATGTCCGAGTTATCCATCCATCATACAACGTCAGAATAAACTACATCGCGTGTAGGAAGACGTCATAATCATTATGTCATGAATAACTCGATTTAGTCCGTCTTAAACGCTTCATAGTTTGACACGTTGTGCGATTTGTATGTCTTTGCTATGTAATAAACATGCTGTTGAATATCTTGAAACTAATTTGATTGGGCGCAGCTGCTGCCATAGGCTTACCTGTATATTTTTTTGGAAATTGATGGGCAGGGAGTTCAGAGATCGATCGATCACAACACAACCATAGTGTGGGTGGAGCGTAGCTAGAGATGAGCGGGGCATAGCTAAAACGGAAAACTCCATTCGTACAACTTCTATCTGATGTGTAAGCAACGTCCTTTATTTTTTTTTTTATGTACGTAGCATTGTGTCAGCGGATGATAGTTAGATTGCACTTGTGGATCCAGTAACTATGCCTGTATTAGCAAACATTCGGGATCCACTATGCCGCTATGCATTTAGAAGTGCACAGACAATACACCTCCCCTGTGCTGAAGTAGAACTGGATAGGAACTCATTATCGCATAGTAGCTATGCTTGATTACATTGTCTCAAGTAAGCATTAAAGTCTCTAAATTAAGCCGATGGTCCAGAAAGACCACGTGCGAGAAACATGTACAATTCACTCCACATTTTGTTGAATGTTCTGAAACTGATTCCATGGAAACCTGGTGCTGTTTCACGTATTATTAATTTCCAAAGCCTCCCGATATTACCTGTATGATTACCTGTCTGATTGACTTGAAATCTCGTTTCGGGAACGTCACGGTTCACCGAGTTAACGTAGATGCAGCACATTAAATAGGCCAGCCCAGCGTGCCATCACTCCACCAAGATTTAGACCGGCTGTTAACCGTTTTACTCCGAAGCTGGCCAAAACCGGTCTCTGCAGTGATCTTGATGACTGTCCACGCACAGCCCTATAGATGAGATTTCTCAAAATTTACCACTTGAATGACTGGCTCGCTAACTGAGTCCATCATTCCAGCGCTAAATTTACCAGAAATAATCTTTTCTTGGCCTGTGAAAGGGCATTCAATAAGCAGATATTTAGATTTTCTTGACCAAATTTAGCTATTAAGGTGTTAATGAAGAGGCTATAGCACAGCAATAGCATGTCTTACAGTGAGCTTACTTCTAGATAATTCCATACTGGTACCTATTTAAGAACACAATACAGCATCGAGATTTACTATTCGTCCCTAGTGGGCATCCGCCTCGGCGCTGAGACCTCTTCCTACCAGACTGGGGTTATTTACAGTCATGGTCAATTGAATCACGCGGTTGGGGTGAGGCTTTCAACATCAAATCACTGAAAAAGTATTGTCTTTACGATATAAAAGTTATTATTTTATAGTATAAAGCAGCAACGGCATTCAGTTAAATTAATTTCAAAATATTCAACAGTTTTCCTGTATGGTAGATAGATTATTTCTCCATTGAAAAAAGGCTAAATCGTAAAAATCATATTTCATTTAAATTGGGGTTGGGCCATTACTGCTATATAATCGGAAATTGCTTCCAATCCGTTAACGAGTTTCTTCCTGATTTACCATCTAACATATGGTGTTCAGTGATTAGGTATCTGAGTTTTTATATTGTCATCAATGAGAACTCCGATATGGTACATTGACGGCTGCCATTGCGAATTAACATGATGAGCTTGGTTAGCGAATGAATGTGAATATTAGTTTTAGCACTTGGTGTTTACTTCTAATTAGCTGTGATTTACAAAGCAAATATTGCTACTTGCTGTTTCACCATGGAAATCATACATACGTTCATCGAAGTTTTCATCAACGATAAAATACAATACAATCCGACCAAAATCTACTTTAAGCAAACTTTATTGATTTGGGCACGTTTTCAGGTACGTCCTCCACCCATATTCTGATCTACAGGTGTGCATATATGCGCAAGAGCCAACCGGACATCTATCAAGTTCTTCACAATATATACGTATCGCCTAAAATTCTGCTGAAATTCTGTAATTATTATATGGCAATGAGCGACCAATTTCCGAACCAATGTCCAATCCGCGTCGAACTGTCATTGCACCATATCAGTCGCATAGCTATCAGAAATCAAATACCTAACGACACCAAGATTAGCAATTACAGAGGTAATCAATTCTGATGGAGTTGTTACTCCGTGATTTTAAAATGCATTAGGGCTGATTGTTACCTTCATCGCAAACGATTGCTAAACCGACATATTCTCAATGAAAATCAATCGATAGCCTTTCATAGGAGGCCGACTTCACTGAAAAGCCATTTCCTAAGTGTCAGCAATTTCTTATTTGCATCGCAATTCTGTCAACACACTTCATCTTTGCATGAATGGTTCAATTAGCAAAGGGATCTATTTATTTTGCAATGATCGATAGCTTACTAACGTGTGTACAGTCAAGGTTTGTGGACGTGTCTTTAATGGCACAGGACGATCATTCTGTAGGGCGGGTGGTTGTAACACCACAGGCATTAAATTACCCCCATTATACGACCCCAATAGACTTTTCCACTTTATTCATCCATCATATTGCGTCATAACCAACTACGTGGCGTGTAGCATGACATTAGGGATAGTGTGGGAAGATGGTTGACCAGAACCTCACAGGTCATCCCGTTAATAATTTTAAATAGCATAGATAATCTATGAAATTCACGTCTGATTGACAAGGTTTCGATGCCTGTTTCTAAGTACAGGTCTTCAGTGCTCGCACTACGTGTCATTCCACATACCGTTCTGAGAGCATCTTTTTGGATATCCTCTAGCCGAATTACAAGATATTGTGGAATATTATCCCACACCACATCTGCATATTCTAACGATGGTCTAATAAATGTTTTGTACATGATCTCGAGACATTTACGGTCTAGAATATATTTTAGACCTTTAAGTAAGGAGAGTTTGTGTTGAGCGTTTGCTATGAGATTACTCACATGGTTAAGCCAATTCCCTTTGTTATTAAAGGTAATGCCGAGGTGCTTATGATCAGTTGATGGTAGAATTTCAGAATCTTTGAAGTTGATTGAAAAGGATGTGGGCTCGTTGCGCAGGGAAAAAATTAGAGATGTAGTTTTCGAGGCATTAAACTCGACGAGCCACATGTTTGCCCAATGCGTCATGGTCAGTAGATCGTAATCGAGTGTGGCAGTGTGTTCTTTTAGATCATCTGACATTACATATAGGCACGTGTCATCAGCAAAAAGTCTAATATTGTGAATTATATTGCTGGGCATGTCATTAATAAAAACTAAGAATAACAAAGGACCAAGCACAGAGCCTTGTGGCACTCCAGCATGTAAACGAAGTAGGGTGGACTCATTGCCGTTTATAACTACTCGCTGGTATCGGTTTCCAAGATAATTTTCGAACCATGTAAGTAGATTTCCACAGATACCAAAATTCCTAAGCTTCTGTAGGAGGCCGCGATGCCATACTCGATCAAAGGCTTTAGATATATCGAAGAATAGAAAGATTATTTCCTATTGATCGTCAAGGGCTTGAGTAATATCCGTGTAGATATCAAGCAGTTGATTTACTGTAGAATGTGATGGAAGAAAGCCAGACTGATATAGAGTGATATCATGTCTAATATAGTTATAGATATGTTTAAAAACGGTTCTCTCCATAACTTTACTAAGACAACTCAACAGTGATATTGGTCGATAATTTGAACATAAGCTCTTGTCTCCTTTCTTGAATATAGGAGTTACATTAGCGATTTTCCAAGAAGTGGGGAACTGCGCACTAGAAAGTGAGTAATTAAAGAACCGCGCTAGTATTGGGACCAATACTTGTTGGCTCTCGAATAATAGTTTCGGGCTTAATTTATCCGGGCCAACAGCTTTAGACGTGTCCAGATTGGACAGTACATCGGAGATGTCAGTGTTTGATATTGTAATTGAGTGGAGAGTATTGTCCGTATACATAGATAGAGGCGGTAAGCTGGCATTAGCATCGTCAATATTGGCGATGCTAGAGAAGTACCGGTTAAGGAGGCTTGCCTTTTCTAAAGAGTCGTAAGAGAATGAGCCGTCATCGCGCTTCAGAGGCGGCATTTCGCTAAAATTAGAGTTAGTATCACATAGGAACGTCTTACATATTTTCCACCACTCTTTAGAACCTGTGCGTCCATGCCTTATTTTTTCAGCTAATTTATTCCTGAAGTTTTCTTTCGCTGTTCGGACTAATGTATTGATGTGGTTTCTCTGTTTTTTAAAGTTGGCCACATCTTGCTCTCGGTTAGTTTTTCTTGATTTCTTGAACAATTTTTCCCTGACTCTCATTTCGTGCTTTATTTTGCTGGACATCCAGACTTTATCGTTTGGGTTTATAGTTATAGTCTTATTTGGGATACTAATACTAGCAGCGGCAATAATGTTTGTAGTGATTGTCTGACACCAAATGTCGACGCCATTAGCACCGGAGATGTTGTTCCAGGGTGCGTTAGTTAAGTGATCCCTAAATAAATCCCAATCAGCTTTCGCATAGTCCCATATATGGCGAGTGTATGTTTTACGTTTAGGTATGGAGGATGATAAAACCAAATATACTGGAGTATGATCACTACAAAATGGCGCAAGTACTCCACTCTCTTTTACTATTCTGGCACAGCTGATAATAATTGGATCAAGTAATGTATTTGAAATGGGTCGGGTTGGTTCTTGTATTAACTGGTGGAAGCCAAACGTAGATATGATGTCACGTAGATGATGCTTAGATGGATTGAGAAGATCGTCGTTAATGTCGCCGAGTAGGACAAGATTTTTGTTTGGATTTAAGTCGCGAACATTCTCAATATTATCTGTGATAGTTTGCCATTTGTCAACACTTGTGTTAGGCGGCCGGTAAATTACACACAATAATAAACCAGGGCGGTCGTGAATCTCGACCCATATCATTTCGATGCCACGACATTCATATTCAATACGACGGGTAGTTGCCACGTTGTTAGAAATATAGACGCACACGCCTCCCCACGGCTGCTGGCGGTCCATCCGATAAGGCTCCTGGAAACCAGGTAGTTTGATTAAGCTGTTGTTAATATTTTGGGTAAGGTGGCTTTCAGTAATGGCAATGATGTCAAAGTTGGACAGATTAGCTTCGATAAGATGTATTTTATCTTTGAGGCCGCATACATTGAGGTGGACAATAGACATTTCTGAACAGTTAGTAGGGCCTGGATTAGTTTCTACATCGCCAGCCAAAGAAAGGAGAATGTAAATTATTAAACAGGTCAATACATTACTCAGGCAGTAATTAAAGAGTGATAGGAGGGCTGTGTAAATTCCTCGAGGGCGTCTAAGTATTTCTCGCAATGGAGGTGGGGTAGCTCGATAGTGCTTGGGTTTGACGGAGTGGCAGTTAAAAAGCCCAATAGCCGCACGGTAACATGCTATGTCATTATCCATTGTCAATTGGGTAAATCACCGAAGGCCATTTGCACGTGCTGCAGTAAGGCAGAGGCAGACTTGAAAGATCAACATATAGAGCTCCATAGATAGTAGGGAGAGGGTGGTAGGAGTAAGAGATAGGACAGATAAGGAACATGGAGTAATAGAGGACAAATAAAGACAGAGTCATTAAAGGCTTAAGTGGTATATTTTGAATCATTTTGACCGAAACTTATTGCTTTGACCAGAAAAAGTGACTTTCAAATATAACGTTTTCAAAAGGATCAATAGCGAATTAGCAGTAGCGAGTTAATCGCTCTGCGTCGGCACCTATAGAGAATACTATTCATAACGCTTACAAAATTATATTCAGGTGTGTTTTCTTTATATGCAGGTAGGCTTATGCGGTATACCTGCACACACAGTTGACAAACGGCGGAGTAAGACGCACCAGCTTGGTCACTAATTGGCTCCAAGCTAAGCGTGCCTAGATTTAGTAAATGCTTTCTCGCAAATAATCCCGATTCATTTCCATTTTTACCGACGGTAGTTTATTGAATATTGTATGAGATTACCAATAAACATCATTTATTATTTCCCTTTTCCGTTCCTGTAATATATGGTGTCAGCACTCTAACAACATTGATGAATAAAACAAAACTGGATGTCAGATAGCTACGCAAAAGATGTTTGAGACAAAGTCTAATAGATTATCTCTCGATTAAGGATCTGGTCGCGTACAAACACATCATTAGGTAAGCATCTTTATGTGAATTTTAATCAAAATTTTCAATGCACGGTATCTATACTTGCAAAATGGCTGAGTCCATTTAAATATTACTTATCAGTCATCAGCCTTATCCCAGAGTGCATATTCATATTGCGACTGTTGCGAGTTGCTACTCCGCGACTTTATACAAATGACGACTTTGAGGTGGGAGAGAAAATTGCAAACAATATATCTTTCCTAGATACTGACGCTCTAAGAAAATCGCGTCAGATACCTGTAGCCAAATTACTTAATGTTCCAGGACTGCTTCCAACATCCACAACAATACAAAAAGTCGAATTTTAGATGGTGCCTATGAAATTCCAGTCCCATCACCAAAATTGATTTTGACACATTCCAAGATTTACCATTTTGGAAATGTTCATTGTTGCATGAAATTACGATAGCAATTTCCAGCTGTGCTTATTTTTTAGTATGACTTGTCAAATCGAATATAGATAACCATAACTAACGATTATTCGTGCAATGGACCTTTCCATTATTAGCTATGCTCCGCCCATCTCTAGCTAAGCTCCATCCACACCTTGCTCGTGTTGGGATCGATCGATCTCTGAACTTCCTGACTATTAATTTCCGGAAAACCATACAGGTAAGCTGTTGCAGCAACAGCGCCCAGTCACATTAGTTTCAAGATATTCAACATCATGTTTATTGAATAGTACATCCGTACAATGTGTCGGCCTATTAAGAGTTAAAGACGGACCTAATAAAATCATTTATGACGTAATGATTGTGCCGTCATCATACACGTCGCTTAGCTTATTATGACGTCATATGACGTCAGACATAGATGGGTACTCTGGAAAGGTGAATTGGGTTGCGAAAATGTACACTATTGTGACATTGTTTATTTCAGTATCATATCCAAATTAAGCATATAATACAGTAATAGACCTTTACAAATTTATCCACCTATCACGTGATGTCATAATCAACTACGTGACATATAGAATTACATCACAATGAATGTCTTCATTATGAAGCCATGAATGACGTAGATAAGTACGTCACTAACGCATAGTTGAAGGCGTTGTTGTACGAATTGTATGTCTTTACTATTTAATAAATATTCTGTGAACATTTTGAAACTAATTTGACAGGGCGCTGTTGCTGCCATATATTTAACAGCTTATCTGTATAGTTTTTAGGAAATTAATAGTTAGGGCATTCGGGCATCGACCAATCCCTACACGGCGAAGTGTGGGTGGAGCTTAGCTAGTGATGTGCGGGACATAGCTAAAACTGTAAAGGCGCATTAAGAGGAGGACTTCAAGTGTTAAATCTACGCATAGCCATGTGCGTATGTGTATGCGTGCGTGCGTGTGTGCATGCACGGGTACGTGCGCGGGTGTGCGTTCGCACGTACGTGCGTGCGTGCACAATAACCGCTAATCGAATGACTTCAATTTTCATGACCGAACTATACACCATTGAGATTTTGACGTGGGCTTACTAGTGACGTAACTAACGATGGCGTCATATACTTGAGTGACAGATCAGATTCCTCCATTGCACTAGATAATATAAAGGACTTATTAATTAAGCAAATACTGCGATCGCGCTGCCTTACAGATATACGGCCTCATATAGAGCCAACGGGGAAACTCACACGCGGAGTTGTGATAAAAGTTAATTGGAAACCTGTAGATCTGTCTAAGCAACCCACGCGAGAGCTGGCAATAATTGCATCTAGTCGAAATGTCATCATAGATGGTGTCCCGAAGCTTATTTAAAATTAATAGGTATGCAGTTGAGGGATGGATTTGCACTACTGAAAATGACCGTATATCTCCTGTGGGCATTCTCCATTATTCTGAGCAACCTCAGAATTAAAATCAGTCTACCGGTGAATCAGAATATTCGTGTTAGCTGACGTGTTAATACGATGGAAGTTAGTGTCCAGATTGTGAAAGCGTTTAGCAAAACCATATAAGCCATCTCGCGAGATTCTACTTTGTTAACAAGACATTGTTTAAAGGTGTAAAATGTCTGGTAAATCTCTCTATCGGATCACCTTGGTGTACTAACAATTAACCATAATAGGCAGGTGAACTCGTATTTCCCGTAGCTTGCTATAGGATAGGGATCTTTGAAGGCATGCCGCGTAGGTTCCATGGCAGATCTTAAGGAACCACGAGATACTGGATAAAAATGGCAGGTGCTACGTTAGACATGTTTGATGATACACTTAGTGTTGCAGTTCGTCTTACAATCGCGTTAAACTGCATGTCCGCATACATCTAGCATATGCTCAATATAGCGCAGCTATGGATTACGGGTGGCAAAAGATAAACTACCATAACCTCGCTATAGCGTACATTGAAAAATCTGGTCGCTAACTATATTGTAGATCGCATGCCGACATGCAAAATACAAACTGACATACATATGGGCAGATCTACACTTCTTTTGATAACTGAATTACGCTCACGTGCATTCACGTAATTTAAAAACGTTCTGTCCAAATGAGCCAGGCCATTTTTCAGGCCAGGTCAGAATCTAGATTTAGCTATGCCCGCTCTGCCCCGCTTATCTCTACTTAAGCGCCACCCACACAATGCCTGTGTTGGAATCGATCGAATCTGAATCCCAATTTCCAGAAAACTGTACAAGTAAGCTGTTAAATATTTTGAAACTAATTTATTTGGGTGGTGTTCCACAGAATATTTATTATATAGTAGACATACAAATCGTACAACTTGATGAACAAATAAGCGTCGTCAGCCTACATGTGAGGTAGTTGATTCATTGACGTAAAATAATTGACTCACAAACCGGATTCCTGTATTAGCAGACGTACCAGAACATGCTACTATGAGTGTTGTGGAATAGAACTCACAGATACTTGTGAAATAAGCATTGCCCATGAACCTAACCCACAACCGGCGGAAGCGCACAGCTTCATAGCCCCCAAACGCTTTCACCGCGCCAACGCTGCAGGACAAAAATCCTATTTTGTGGGCCATGGTTACGCAGGGCGTCGCCTGTCTACATATCAATATAATACTCGTAGTATTTGTAGCGTGTGCACAGGCGAGGTACTGCGTAACCCTCTGTACACATAAGCGCATAAGCACTACCTGCTTATAGCCCGTTACAATTGTGGTCAAAATCAGCCACCACAGAATTCCACTTTGTGTCAGAAACCCACAGCGTGTGTTGGTGTGGTGGAAGCGTCTGTGGTTTACTATACCTGCCGCTTCCGCCAGTTGTGGGTTCGATTCCCGGCCAATGCGAAATACCGTAATGCCACGAATACCGAGGCAATAAGGTACACGTATTATAGCTTGCGATTCAAATCAAGTGTGTCCATAAGTATCGGCTCATGTAATCCCTAATATTGGTAAAAAAAAAAAAAAAGGATATTGCATAGTGCTATATCTAACACACATATCCCTGCACACGGGGATGTCACAATTCGATAAATTCATCAGCCCATAGATCTAGCTTGAACCAGACAAAGATTTATATAATCCCTATCTACAACAATGCTGATCGGCAAGCGAGGAATCTGAAGGTGGGCTCAAACTAGAGTTCGGTCCGAATATTTGAATATTCGAATATTCATTCATATAGAGCAATATGAATGAATATTCGCATAGCATACGAATATTCGAATATCTAAGGAAAATGACAAACTTAAAGACCAACATCCTGTAGTGGCGGGAACATGACAAAACACGTCTGAGGTAGACAAAACAATGCATTTTCATAACATTAGAACACATGCGTTGTTCGCGTGGTCTGCGTTTATATCCGCTTTGATTTTTTTAACCGGTCTGTGCTTCGGTATGCCAATAGCCGAGGCTTAGTGGTGGCACGATATTTGATACAACCACTCCCATCCCGTTTCGGAGCGTGGGCGGTAAGCAATCCATAGGTCACTGTTTTACTAGTGTTCCGGTTTTCTACGTTTATCGTGTTGGTATTATTGTTGTCAATCTGTCAAATTGCACAGATATAGGCATTATGCCTGCGTTCTGAATATAACTTAACTAACTTAACTTACTATTTTCAGCTGAAGTGATCGTCAGCAACAGGGGTCAAGAAATATAACAGTGACTCACCAGAACAAACAGAAATAACCGAAAAGCTCGTAAAATTCATAGCCAAAACTATGGTTACTCACAACCTTCACATATACTCTAATATGTACGTCTACAGATTGCTATCCGTGATCCAAACGGGATAGAAGCTATTGTATTTCACCATGTATGTCTGTATATATGTCAGTCCGTGTGTCTGTGTGTTTGCTTGTCGGGCTGCCTCTGGATGTTTCTGTGACGATATAACAGTCGGAATAGCGACCGAACAATTGAATGAAGCAAAGGCAAAGCACCTTGCAACCCTTTTCGGTTCATCATCATTTGATTGTTATGGTACTAGGCCTAAAATTGGGAAGACGCAAGCACACGTAGTAACTGGCAAAAAAGTGATGAGGCGATTGGGTTGGGAGAGAATCCTCTTCCATGGTGGAAGGACTACGAGCAAAAGCATCCACAGGTAGCTCAACTGCCAAAAGTATAGCTCGGAATTCAGGCGACGAGTGTATCATCAGAGCCTGCCTTTTCAAGGGCTGGAATGATTGTAACGGATAAGCTCAGCCGCCTGAAGCCACAATCTGTTCGCATGCTGCACTTTTTGAACTAGAACATTTGAGGGTCTTTACATTTCAACACAGATGTCTTGTGACTTAATATAGTAGTTTTTGGTTTGTATTCAGCTCTTGTATAATCTATTGCTATGAATAAGAAATCGTTGTCTGCCACAGTAACTAGTATAGTGTTCTCCAAATAATCCCTGTTTTACTATTTAATACCTGTAGCGGCGAGGCTTAGTCTATATTGCCCAGTCGTCTGAAATATTCGAATAGTTCGAATATTCGTTCATATAATTATACGAATATTCGAATACATTTTTTTATACGAATACCGAACTCTAGCTCAAACAAGTCACTAGCCAGTTATGGTCATTTATCACCGTGGTTGGACTTGAAACGGTGATTTTGCAAATAACGGTGTTTGCTAAATGAATATATTGACGACCAAATTAGCATAGCCACCGTGTCCATCGCTTCATCATTCGCTCAACTGAGCGGCAGATCGATAGCAGCATTTCGGAAATTACCAACTTATTTTGCATGACTTCAGAATTATAGGGACGCGCGGTTTGCGGTTGAAATACTAATTTGACAATTGTTGTGGATTCAATTCATGAGAATGTGTGAATGTAGTATTAAAGGGTTAATATAGTTATGTGAAGTTATGAATGGATATAATTGCCTACAGGTGTTTGTCACTGGTCGGGTAACTGTAGATTGCATGATGCATGTGGATAATAATTAGCACTTGACAAGTTGACAGCGTGTACCTACGCCTGGGCGTTGACTTATGAATGAATGAAGGGGTCGGTTTACCAGGAGGCGATAGCGTGTTTGGAGTGAGAATGCATGGAGGATTTTCTTGATTCTGCTTGGGAACTTACTACTATTAAAACGTCACTTGAATCGTCTGTAAATAGGGCTATAGATTGTAGTCAGTAGAAGTTACAATATATTCATCAAAAAATTACACAACGAGAACTCTTGTCTGTCCATCCCAGTGCATTTGTCGGCACCCAACCTGACTTCACTAAATTTGTGGGTGACAACTGGATTACTTATGCTACTTTCGCTCACTCCACATTTTATGGTGCCGTAACCAGGATCTTAGAGAATGGCCGACAAATCTAGATTGGTTAAGTCCCGTGGCGTGTATCGTGGACAGATCACAAAACAGCAGAATCGGGTGACGGAAATTCTTGCTAATCAAGAACTCTCTAGTCATGATTGTGATACAGTAACTTTGGTTCTGGAAATATTTCGGGAAAAACTATCGCTAATTTCTAATTTGGATACGCAGATTTCGGAGTTAATAGAAGATGACGACGCACTTGAACGATTTCTAGAAGATGCGGATGATTACAATACTGAGGTAAGAGAGACTTTCTTCAAGTTTGAGAAACAATTGAACCGCAAATTAACCCCTGTGCCGCCACCAGCTGACCCTGTTGAACCCGCTAGGCCCGTCAATCCAACATCACATAGACATATCAATCTTCAAAAATTGGTGCTCAAACAATTTGATGGAAATGTGATAAACTGGTCGGAATTTCATGATTCATTCGAAGCAGCCGTAGGTCTAGACACTGAGCTTACCAACGTTCAAAGATTTCAATATCTTCGTGCACAGCTAATGGGTGAACCTGCTCGTGTCATAAGCGGACTGTCGTTGACAGATGCGAATTATGAACATGCTGTTGATTTACTAAAAAAACGCTATGGTCAAAAACATCAGATTATTAACGCGTATATGCGAGCTCTATGGGAATTGCCGAAACCGCATTACACATTGGATTCGTTGCGCGATTTCTACGATTCCCTAGAATCGCATATACGTGGTCTCTCTACTCTGGGCAAAACAATCGATTCATACGGAGATTTGTTAGTTCCCGTGATTCTTGACAAGCTACCCCCAGATGTTCGTAAGCAAATCGCCCGCGACCACGAGGATGCTGCCTGGACAATTAAGGACTTACGTGCATCGTTGTTAAGGGAAATCAAAGTTCTCCAGGCAGGTGAGGTGACGTCAGCTTCCAGTGACGAGCATCACTCCTACTCAACAGCCGCTTTCTACACGCGTACGTCACCACGTCCACCCGGATCTCGACCCAGTGCATCTTTAAACGTCCGTACTTCGCCTACAAAGGGTTACAAATGCGCTTTTTGCAAGGGTTCGCATTCTTCTATTGAATGCACAGTTATTACGGACAAGCGTAAACGACACGACATAGTAGTACGAGACAAACTGTGCTGGAATTGTCTTGGAAACCACACTGCAAATAACTGTAATTCGCGTTTCAGATGTCGCACCTGCAAACGAAAGCATCACACCTCCCTATGTCAGGAATCCGGGATTAAAGGTGCAGTGAATTCGGCTGGCGACGTTTCAAAGCCTTCTGATTCAACCGGTGAAACCAAAGTTTCGTTAGCTACATCGAATGGTCCTGTGCTACTCAAAACAGCTATTGCTAAGATTTCAGCTGGGGATAATGTTTCGACAGTTGCTATCCTTTTTGACGAGGGGGCGCAAAGGTCATTCATTACCCAAGAGACTGCAGATTTGTTAAATTTGAATTGTTCAGAAACAGAAAATGTCAAATTGTCAACTTTTGGTAAACGTTCAGGTGTGCAATCGCTACCAGTTACAAATTTCCAATTGCATGCCAAAACCAGTACTGAACAGTTGCCAATTCGTGCTCTTGTGGTTCCTATAATTTCAACCCCAATGCATAATTACATAGATAATTCTGTGGTTAATCTACCTCACCTCAACGGCTTACAATTAGCCCATCCTTGTTCACGTGTTAACGAGGATGTAATATCGGTTCTTATTGGCGCGGATTACTACTGGTCCATCGTCGGTGATCGTGTTATCCGTGGTCCTGGTCCTACTGCTGTTCAATCTAAGCTTGGTTTTCTACTATCGGGACCAACAGCGTCAACAAACCACCACGTCCAAGGACGATACACGTCTGTCCATCACGTGAACGTAGATTCCCATTCCCATGATCAAGATGTGTTCAATCTACAACGCTTTTGGGACCTAGAGACACTGGGTATTCGCGTCGACGAATTCGAACCCACCCATGACTACACCAGCTATACCCAAACGCATATTCGCAAAGACGGTGACCATTACATCGCTAAGCTACCGTGGAAAGAGTACCACGATCCGCTACCTACGAATTACGGTGTCGTAGTTAAGAGGACGCGCGCCATGGTCCGACGACTCCCAGAGGACGTGCGTGAGCGGTACGACGAAATCATACAAGATCAGATTTCAAAGGACTACATTGAGCCCGTGCCCTCAGAGAACACTAACGACGGACATTATTTACCCCATCGTGCCGTTATTAAAGAATCATCTTCGACCCCATTACGCATTGTCTATGACTGTTCTAGTTCGCAAGACAATCATGGTACGAGCCTTAATGATTGTCTACAACGGGGACCATCGCTACTCAATGATTTAACAGCGATTCTACTGCGTTTTCGTGCTCATCCAGTAGCCTTGTCAGGTGACATTCGTAAAGCATTTTTACAAATCGGACTTGATTCTGAGGATCGTAAGTACACCAAGTTCTTGTGGTTATCTAACTTTCGTGATACAGAGAGTGACTTGAATGCCTTCCAGTTTAAGTCAATTCTCTTCGGTGCAGTAAGTTCACCCTTCATACTCAATGCTACGATTCGCCATCACCTAGACGAGCAGAACTCGACAGTGACGCGTGATCTAAAACAGAACATTTACGTAGATAACGTTATTTCGGGATGCATTGATACAGCAAACGCAATACAATACTACGATCAGGCAAATAACGTTATGACAACCTGTGGATTTCAGTTACATTCATGGTCTACTAACGACCCTGGATTACGTGATTATATCGATCGTGACGGATCCCTTAATCCGAATTCTCAGGTGAGTGTGTTAGGTGTTCTATGGGATACTCAAGGTGACAAACTCGCATATCCTAATAACATTAAGCTCACGACCGATTTGGATGTACTCAGTAAACGCATGGTTGTACAGCAAATAGCCAAGCTGTATGACCCCCTTGGATATCTACTCCCCGTGTTCACACGAGCTAAGCTATTCGTACAAGAACTATGGAAGTCGAAATACGCGTGGGACCAGTCCCTTCCGGTTGAATCGGTTAAAAAATGGCAAGACATTAGCAACGACCTTACCTCTGCAACGACAACGGTCTATAAACGCAAATACTTCGATCACAACCTAGATTCTGACGCCAGCTTTGAACTACATGCATTTTCAGATGCGAGCAAGGTCGCATTTGGCAGTTCTGTCTACCTGCGTGACGTCACACATAAGCAAACGGCGCTGGTCATGGCCAAATCTCGTGTTGCTCCCATTAAGCAACTAACTATTCCCAGACTGGAATTATTAGGCGTTCTTGTTGCTTCAAAATTGCTACGTTTTGTGTTCGATTCGCTCCGTGAACAATTCAACATTGTCAAATTAGTGCTTTGGACAGACAGTCAAATTGTCCTCCATTGGATTACCAGTGAGAAGAAACTACCAGTGTTTGTGTCAAACAGACTAAAAACAATTCGATCAAATGCAATTGGTGAATTCAAGTACTGTCCCTCAGCTGATAATCCTGCTGACATTATCTCACGTGGTGTGACATTCGCAGATTTCTCAGAATCTCCTATCTGGTTTGGAGGCCCAGAATGGCTTAAACGCGGAGACTGGCCCCTATGTCAATTATTTGACAGTGCTGTGCTTAATGTTGAAATAGACTCAGAGACGATTCAATCACAAGACAAGGAAGCCGGAGAGTCTGACATGTCTCCTGTTCCTACAACATCATTTATGGATCCGGAGCGATTCTCCACAGTTTCAAAACTTTACCGCGTGACTGCTTACGTATTACGGTTTATATACAAAACACACGTAATACGCATTCTCCTCGTACAGCCTCCCTCAGTGCTGGTGAGATTAGTCAAGCCGAGAAGCTGTGGCTACAGCGCTTGCAAACCGTCCACTACCAGCGCGAGTTAGAAATATTACGTGATAATAAGACAGGACAACATACTCCATTAATTAAACAGATGCGTCTGTTTTATGATAAGTCGGGACTCCTGCGTGTTGGTGGCCGATTACACAACGCCCCACTTCCATACGACGCTAAGTTTCCTATCTTACTCCCGCCAAACAACGTTTATACAAGACTGCTAATTCACGATGCTCATCGCAGAGCACAGCATTCCGGAGCAGAGTCAACAATCACCCTGTTAAGACAAAATTATTGGATTACGAGCATACGCAGAGCGGTTAAGACAGTAATACATGAGTGTGTACACTGTAAACGGGTTATAGGACTACCGTATCAGCTGCCTGATCCTGCCCCATTACAATCAAGCCGTCTACAAGACTCAGCACCCTTTACTGTCTGTGGTTTGGACTATACCGGCGCGTTGTACGTTAAATCTGACACTAGTACGAGAAAAGAGACACAAGCATACATATTACTGTTCACGTGTGCAAGCACACGTGCTATTCACTTGGAATTGGTACCAAATTTGTCTGTTCATTCCTTCCTTCTAGCATTTAGACGCTTTGTCGCACGTAGGTCTTTACCGCGTAAGCTAATTTCAGACAATGCCTCTACTTTCATATCAGCTAGGGATGAACTTAAGAAATTGTTTGATTCTCCAGATGTTAAAGATTTCATGCTTAACCAACGCATTGACTGGTCAATGATTACTAAGAGGGCTCCCTGGCACGGAGGTTTCTACGAGAGAATGATTGGTATCACCAAAACTTCTCTCAAGAAGATCCTTGGCTGGGCGTTCGTAACCTATGAAGAGTTAACTACGGTTATCACTGAGGTTGAGGCAGCAATTAACAATAGGCCCATAACCTATTTATCAACAGATGCAAACGATCCGTCGCCGTTGACACCCTCCCATCTTCTACATGGGCGAATTATCACCAATTTGCCACATGTTAGCGTGATGGATGATGATATTACTGACCCTACCTTTGGTAGTTCTAAAATTGGGTTAGAAAAACGGTTCATGTACCTCGCTAATTTATTAGCACATTTTCAGCAGCGGTGGAAAAATGAATATGTAATACCGCTAAGAGAACGCCATAGTCATTTTTCACAAAAAACGCGATCTTCTAGCAACCCAATTAAGGTAGGCGATGTCGTATTAGTTCATGATGAGAAAGCTAGACTAAAATGGAATCTCGCCCTAGTAGTAAAACTGAATTACGGGAATGACAACGAAGTACGCTCGGCGGAGATCAAAATGAAAAACAGGATGACCAATCGTCCCATTAACAGATTGTATCCGTTGGAAATATCATCAAATTCGGACTCGGATTTTCATGATAATTCCAAAACTGCAATTTCTAATGGGAGAATTATGAGACAAGCCGCTCATGATGCTAGAGATAAAATCAAAATTTTATCCGAAGGTGGATTTTATTCTTAAGTGTATACTTTATATGATACTGTAACATTTAATCCAATATTGTTGCTAATTATATCACATTTAATTAGTTACCTTAGCAATTTACTATCACTAGTTACTATATAAATCATTTGCGTGGCCGGAGAATGTTGTGGATTCAATTCATGAGAATGTGTGAATGTAGTATTAAAGGGTTAATATAGTTATGTGAAGTTATGAATGGATATAATTGCCTACAGGTGTTTGTCACTGGTCGGGTAACTGTAGATTGCATGATGCATGTGGATAATAATTAGCACTTGACAAGTTGACAGCGTGTACCTACGCCTGGGCGTTGACTTATGAATGAATGAAGGGGTCGGTTTACCAGGAGGCGATAGCGTGTTTGGAGTGAGAATGCATGGAGGATTTTCTTGATTCTGCTTGGGAACTTACTACTATTAAAACGTCACTTGAATCGTCTGTAAATAGGGCTATAGATTGTAGTCAGTAGAAGTTACAATATATTCATCAAAAAATTACACAACGAGAACTCTTGTCTGTCCATCCCAGTGCATTTGTCGGCACCCAACCTGACTTCACTAAATTTGTGGGTGACAACTGGATTACTTATGCTACTTTCGCTCACTCCACAACAATGTGCATCGCGTAGTACCCGTCCATAGCTTAGTTGAGGTGTACACTAATACGGAATTGTTGCAAGCTGTTGCTTTCTATGATAAGAATGGCTTCGAATTACGCTCCTTCTAAAACGGACACGCCTCTTCATTCAACTAGACCCAGACCAATGTTGCTACGTGTGTAAATCAGTAAACGCGAACTCTTCATATCTAACAGCGAGACATTAAGATACCAGTCTTGACATTTGTTCTCAGATATGTTGTCACTTGATATATTCATTTAAAATAAAGAATCATAGCATGGATTTGTTAGGTGCATGCATCGAAATAACGAAATCCGAAGTACAGGGACAGAACGAACACCTCCAAGCCGACACCTCACTAACATCTGTATATATTACATGAACAATCACATCATATTCTAAGTAGTACTTTGTGACTAACTTACATATAACTGTATTTGGAAAGCTGTTTGATAAGAAATCGAGCAGTATGAAATCGGCGCATGAGATGCAATAAGAGGTGTGCTGATTGATGGGTTACACCTAACGACGGCATGTCGGTATTACCGGCTAGGACTATAGGAACTTGTTAGAGAAGACTGCATTGTCTAGTGAGATAAACAAACCATTGGGCAAAATAACTTAAACTGAAGAGCTCTTTTAATTAATTTCAAGCTTTTACAGCTGCGTCAGATGTATGCCAAAGACAGTGATGCTTAATGGTGCCAGATTAACTTGTTTGGGAAGATAATACAAAATCTTTAAGAGTATATTTTCAGGAACAAATGTAAAGGGATTACACCCACACTCAGGGCCCAACCTAGGACTCAGAGACCTGCGCAAAGTTTCTGAAATTCTTACCCGGAGAACTCGGAGCTCTCGTTAGGACAGTGCGAAAGCTAGAGCCCCGGTTCAGCCGTAACGCCGTTGGTGGCCCCTTGGGTCGGATGGCTGTGGCATTTGGTCTCATCAGTCTTACAGGTGTGTAATCTGTGTGTGAAACATGAAGTTATACAGGGGTCCAGAAATTAAGACAAAAATAGTTTTGTGTTAATTTTTGGCGCCCTGGAAATATGGATTCCTTGTACAAATGCACTCGTTGCACTGCCTTAAGTTTAGCTCTGCCTAGCGTCTTTTAGTACTGTCATAATAATCCAGAATGGTTAATATTTAACATTGTTAAAGATAGTCTATATGTCGTTATATTATTGGACCTTTGCAGTTTGTCCATCCATCATATAACGTCATAATCAACTACGTGGCGTGAATTGTATGCCTTTACTATTTCATAAACATTCTGTTGAAAATCTTGAAACTAATTTGAAAAGATTCATTGGGACTTGGATCTGTTGAGGATAGACGACGGAGTTGTTTACGTCTTTAATGTTAGCAGGTTCCTGCGAAGTGCGTCGTGCGGCTTAATCCTTGCCCAGAATAATATACACCTGTGCAAAAGTTAAGCACCACCCTATTTTTACGCACATGCGAGGGTATATTCATGTGCTATGAAGAAAGCAATAGCATAAACATTTATGTACCCATCCATCTTAGTGCAAGAGGTAACAATGCAACTAGAGGAATGCTGATTATGATGGTGGGGAAACACTGTATGGTTTTGTTTGAACTTGAAAACGAGGCCTGAACATGGTTACGTTGACACAACTGACAACTATTGCCCTACAGTTGACACACGTGGCTTGATTGTCATTAATGGTGTCTGAAAACGAAGTTTAACATCTGTGCACGAGTTTGAGACTGTCATTATTAATACCGGGTATATCCACCTTGTGCCTGGATGACGGCTTGGACACGACGTCTCATGCTGGTCACCAACCGACTGATACGCCATTGTGGTATTCGTTGCCATTCAAGATGGAGTGCGTCTGTTAATTCCTGTAGGTTCTGCACAGGAGGATCCCTCCTTCTCACCATGTTTCCCAGAATGTCCCAGATATGCTCAATAGGGTTCATGTCAGGGCGCCTTGCTGGCCATGGTAGGGTTTCGATGGCATTCTGGCGGAGGTATTCATGCACAGCTCTAGCACGATGTGGTCGGGCGTTGTCATCCATGAATATAGGGTGGGTTTCAGGTGCATGATTTACAAAATGAGGGACCACAACTCTATCCAGTATGGAATCTTGATATCTTTGTCCATTTAGTGTTCCAGATACAGTCAACAGATCCAGCTTACAATCAAATGAGATGCACCCCCATATCATAACGGAACCTCCACCAAATGGAACTTCTTCCATGATGTTACGTTGGTCGTACGCCGTGCGTCTGGACCTCCATACACGAGTTCGACCATCCGTGGCATGAAGCAGGAACCGACTTTCATCGGACCAGTGTACCCGTCTCCAGGATCTCATGTTCCAGTGTCTTCTTTCGTTGCACCACCTCAGACGCTCCTCTTTGTGGTGTGCAGTGAGGAGAGGACGTCTGACAGGTCTCCTAGCTTTCATGCCAGCAGCATACAGTCTCCTTTTGACGGTAGACATTGACACTCTATTGCGCGTTTCCCATTGCTGGCTGAGCACTCTGCTGTTGGTGAATGGAGATCTCCTAACAAGGCGTACTAGGGCTCGATCATCACGGGCAGTAGTCTTCTTCGGTCTTCCAGATCTAGGCCTGTCCTTCACCTCGTTAGTTTGCCCATGTTTTGCAATCAAACGACTGATTACAGTATGGTTAATGTTCAGCTGTCTGCCAATCTCTCTGCATGACATACCAGTGGTATGCATGCCTATGATTCGCCATTTCACACGATCACTTAACCTTCGTCTTGCCATTGCGGTTCACAATCAAGAGCTAATTCTCTCTGTACAAATAAACCACGGTCATGAACACAAAATTCCTAATCTTGTCGCCTAAATCTGTATGTAATGTTCTACACCTCAAACTGGACTTTTACATAACTGAACACGTGTGCTGTTTCCCGCCACGCACGGACATCAAGCGGCGTGAAGTCATGCATGCATGTGCATTTCGTACTTGGAATTATGTCAGCTAACGCGGGGACAAAAAGTATGGCAGCCTAGTTGTACCATCATGTTTCTACGTTCTATTGTTTTTGCTGGTGCTTAACTTTTGCACAGGTGTATATATATATCGAGCTATGCCCATCATAATGCTAGCTAAGCTCCGGCCACTTTGTACTCGTGTTAAAATCGATTTAACACTTTAATCCCATACTTCCCTGATATCCATTTGACCCATTCCAGAGGTGGGCTTCTGGCATGTCTGAGAATCGCAGTAGATAAATCAGGACTGGCGATTAAATACATATCTGAATAACATGCGGTACTGCGGGCGAATTCTATTTGCTGTATCTTATTATCTGATTATCACCGAGACGATGTAACAACCAGCCCCGATATTACGAACGAACGCCATCATCATCAAGATTAAGTCGCAGATCGGTATAAACTTTGCGGATTTGGAAAGTTCATAATATGTAATATCCTGATTCCGAAGTTAGTTTTCCAGCCGTTTTGTTAGTCACTTCCGGTGGTTAATTAATTCTGGTATCTGATATGTCACTCAAGTATGTGACGTCATTGAGTAATTACAAAATAGACAGGTCCGTCAGGAAAATGTATGAATAATTGCATATCTTTGGGGGCCCTACTAAACATTTTGTTGAATATTTGTAATTGAATTTGATCAGGAGCTGTTGCTACAAGCTCAGTATCTTTAAATTCAGCCACTTAATTAAGCTTTGCTAATCCGCACATATAGGAGATGGAAAATGTCAACGGGCACCTTTCGAGGGCTGGTCGACCAATGGCATCGTGACTGGGGTGTCAACTTGACGAATCGTGTCCCACCAGGATAGAACTACCAGCAGTCATGGCTGTTATCAGTGAACCCAAGTTGTTGTTCAGTAATAATAGCTTAGGATGTATGTTCGCCATCAGGTACACCTCAACGGTTAGCGGACTAAATAGTTGTAAGAACAACACAACCATTTTGTTTCAGCGCTCCCAGCCAGTGGAGAAAATAAAGATACGAACAATAGCGTCTAATACTTGCAACGAATATGGCAACAACACATATTACAAATAATGTATTGCGTATAAATCAACAGGTACCGCGTGTAAAGCAGACACATTATTCATTGCTACACAAGACTTTTAACACTTTCGTGCTGAAGACGGCAGTGATCCCATTGTCCATTAGGAACCTTAGAGAAGACCATTTTGAAAATTTACCACTGGAATTACTGGTCCGGTAACTTTCCAAAAATTGTTCTTTCTTTACCTGTAATTCAATAAGCAGATATATAGATTTTCTTGACCAAATTTAGCCATTAAATGTTTAATGACAAAATTAAAATTTGGCAAACTTCTAATCAATGGTCCTCTAGTGCATTGCATAATACATAAAGAACTGGCCGATTCAATCTAAAATCAGACCAATGACAATGACACATTGCCTTACAAATAACAGTGTACTAACTGTGTTGATGGGAGTCAATCTCAACGCAGCATCTGCCTTGAAGCAAATTGATTTACATATTCTAGCAATATTATTTAGATTGACGGGAGACGATTACTGATTTACTGATTGCATGGAAACCAAATCAATTTGACTGACACATCAGTTAGTTTTGTCCCTTAAAAGACAGCATGAGGCCATTAGGTTTAAGAGTATACCTCCTCGGTCGGAATGATCGATTTAGTGTCCTTCATTCAATGCTAACACGGTGTTAGACTTGGTAGTAGTTCATGAAAGGCCGTTTGTGGCGGTTCTAAGAAACACGCATCACTGTCCATATTAATATTACATTGATAAAGTAGGTATTGTTGCGACAATGCCTTCTTTCTCACCATCTTACTATGACATCGGGGTAGCCGTCTGCTGCTCAAATCATTTCCAAAATATTCAAACCTTACCTGTATAGTTACCTTGAAATGGAGATTCTAAGAATTTACTGTTCAAAACGTTAAAACCGATTGAAACGTTGGTACAGAGGGACTGGGCTTACTGCTTAGTCAGTTATAAGCGGGGTATAGCTAGAATTGAACCCCTCTATTGACTTGCATGGCTATGCTAGAGACTCTAGGACTACATTAACCGCAGTGTATTGAAAGGGAGTAATTGAATACATTGCAAGAATGAGGATTACTAATTGAAACTCGTGAATCAAAACAACCATATTTGATATTAGTTTAAGCCTATTGCGGGTGTGAAATGGCTCAGGACAAAATTTGTCATGAACCCTTCAACACTCATATCAGACAAAAAGGCATCTGCAGTGGTTTTGAGAAATGTTCATTTGCAGACCAAGAGAAGACAATTTTTGAAACTTTACAAAGCATATTGTCAGTTTCCAACTTGACCTGACCACACCACCACGACTCAATCAACCAGTTTTGAACATCAACGTTACAAAATACCTGATGAAATTTTTTTAAAACCCATAATTTTCACATTCTGATCAATAATTTCGGACGCACGTGACTTGATGCTTCTCTCTAATTGGCTATTCAAGGAAACTAGAGTTGGGTTGTGTCAACTGTGCGTACACACCAGTATGACGGGTACCGACTACAGCCAACTACGATTGACCGTACTCAGTCGAGCCAACGGCCCTCCGACGTGACTCAACTTGATATCATATAACCGCCTTATTATTATAGTTTTGTCTGTTCAGGCAACGTCGGATAGGTGTGGACAGGAATTCAAAGAAACACGCATACGCCTGTGATCGCTATGGACAGACAGCATATGCCTTATTGGAATAATCGCTTGTATAATGGCCACATTAACATCACTAGTTTCCTATTTTCTATTGCGTGAGGTAGATTGTGGCTGACACAATTCATGAATCCATTTCTCACTCAATCATGTGACGTGATAATCAACTATGTGACGTATTGGATGACGTCATAATCACGACGGCTTGAATGATTCGATTTAGTGCGTCTTAAGCGCTAAATAGTCCGACACGTTGTACGAATTGTATGTCTTTACGATTTAATAAAGATGATGTTGAATATTTTGAAACTAATTTGACCAGACGCTGTTGCCGGCATAGGCAGCAACAGCACCTAGTCAAATTAGTTTCAAAATATTCAACAGATTACCTGCATAGTTTTCTGGAAATTTATAGTCAGGGAGTTCAGGTATCGGTCGATCCCAACATGAGCGAGGTGTGGGTTGACCTTAGCTAGAGATGGGCTGGGCATAGCTAAAACTGGTAAGGTCCATTCCTTGACGCAATGTTTCATCTTGTCCTATAAATATACGAAATATTTGCTAGATATTAAGTATTTTAGAATTTTCTGTACATCTATTGTAGGTATGTGAGTTGTACACATCTACGTAAGTAAAAATAAAATTCTTCTTATCGAATGCATGAATCCAATAAGTCACAGTATATGACATCATAGTCAACTACGTCACGTGTAGGCTGACGTCACACTCAAAAAATGTAATTAATGACGTTATCAACTTTTAAGTCCTCCAGCTCTACAAATTGTTTGACTTGTGATAAACATTCTGTTGAATATTTCTTAAATAATTTTACTGGACATTGTAGTCAACAGTTTACCTGTATAGTTACCTTGAAATAGTAATTCTGGGATTTCAGTGATCGATCACAACACTCGCAAAACATGGGCGGAGCATAGCTAGAACTGGGCGAGGCATAGCTAAAAGTGGATTCACCCATTATCTGACGTCTGAGATCTCTTTGTAGGCACCAAAGAAATATATTCGTAGTGTGATACAGTACTCGATATTTCTTCAAAAGCCGCCCCATGTAATCATATGCAGGTCATGAAATTATATCTCAAGTTTGAGAGCATAGGATTCCGCTTTCCACTAGATATATTTTCTTGAACAACAGGGAATAAATATTTATCAAATGTCAGATGTACCTTTATCCGTCATCACTGTTCCCAGGAAGGGCTTAAGCGCACGACCACGGTATTGTCTCTGTAAGATCTGTTTTATGCAGCTGCATATCGGGAACATTAGAAAGTACATTACACGAGAAGCGGCCATCACGCTTGTGTTAGCCCTAGTGATATCAAGACTGGACTATTGCAATAGCCTTCTTATCGGTGCCCCTAAGGAACTAATCTCTAGGCTCCAAAAAATTCAGAACACGGCTGCACGAATTGTTTCCTTAAGCAACAAGCATGCACACATTAGTCCAGTCATGCAAGATCTGCATTGGCTTCCGATTGAACAAAGAATACTGTTCAAAATTCTAAGTCTAACATATCGGTGTGTTTACGGCTCTGCGCCAGATTATCTGTCTGAGCTTGTACAGATATACAATCCTCCTCGGAAACTCAGATCTGCAGATCAAATGTTATTAGAAATTCCAAACGTTTTAACAAAAACATATGGCCACAAAACTTTCTCTTTTGCTGCTTCGTCTAACTGGAATAATTTACCATTTGATATCAAAATCTCTCCCACTCTATCCAGTTTCAAATCAAATCTCAAGACATATCTTTTTAAACAGGCTTATACATAAATATCAATTGTAAGCGCTTAGAGCATGCATTACATGCATGGATTTCAGCGCATTATAAATGTACTATTATTATTATTATTATTATTATTATTATTATTATTATTATTATTATTATTATTATTATTATTATTATTATTATATTGTGGCACGTAAGCATGGTTCTTCAAACCGCAACAAGCTTATTCAGAATATTGGATCACGCGTTTAATAGGGAGATTAACGGTACGTCACATTTTAGACTTCTATCTATGCCAATAGGCTATAATATCTGCTGAATTATCAGCGCGCGCACTCTTGTATACGTGACTACTAGCTATCTGATAGTCATGCGGAATATTGTCACATGTGTTTGCTGTAGCCTGTTTCTCTTTATCAAGTATTAATTACTTCACGGTCATTGCAATGTTTCGGTTGAGTGAGTGAGTAGGTGGGTCGGTGGGTCGGGCGGTGGGTGGGTCGGGCGGTGGGTCGGTTGGTGGGTGTGTGTGTGGGTGGGTCGGTCGGTTGGTCGGTAGGTCGGTAGGTCGGTCGGTCGGTGAGTGAGTTAGTGAGTGAGTGAGTGAGTGAGTCAGTCAGTCAGTCAGTCAGTCAGTCAGTCCATCAGTCAGTCAGTCAGTCAGTCAGTCAGTCAGTCAGTCAGTCAGTCAGTCAGTCAGTCAGTCAGTCAGTCAGTCCATCAGTCAGTCAGTCAGTCAGTCAGTCAGTCAGTGCGTGTAGAGGACGGTGTGTGGTATGGACCATGGGTGCAAATATTGATTTTTACCAAGGCTCCGCCCATGCTTTGTGCGTGTTGGGCTCGAGTTATATACTTTGAGCACTGAAATCCCAGAATTCCAATTACACGGTAACTACACAGGTGGTGAATTACTGTTTACCGCCACATTTACCTCTCAGAATTATGTCGCTCGTACGTGCATTGCTTTCTCTTATTATGTGAAGGATGGCAGGAAACCAGGGTTAAATGCCCATCTTTGGCTGAGTGAAGAACAGGCAAGCTAAGCAATTTAAACAGTGCTAACGCGTATAGGTATCTACACTATATTGTGATAAAGGATGAAGCCGATCCATACAATATATAAAATAGAAACGAAGTTAGTATCTTGTATGGAAACGTCATCTAGTGTGTATTTAAATAAATAAGTATTTCAGTTAAGTATCATAATGTTCTTATTCGCACGAGTCGGTCAGTTTGCCACCAGTACCTTCGTCCATACACGACATCTAGTAGTATAGCCGGTAGTAGAAAAATACCACCTCCCTCCACAGGCAACCGTTCCATGATCCGCGGCTCCCACCGCCCTCTCAATTCCTGAGGCATAGGGTCATTGGCCACACAAATACATACAAGATACCCAGGCCCTACTGAACCACACCCATCAGCCCAAGGTTTAAAATCTTGATATAGACTTTATCAAACATGCATTATAATACATGTAAATGACTTATGTGAGGTAAGCCTTTTCGATGCTTAAGGAACTCTGTTGGAGAATAGTATGCGACACACAATGCTCAGTTTCAGAAGGCTGCTGTTGAGCCGAAGCCGTGCAGAGGATGCGGGGCAGGTATTTATACAGACTGTGGACTATGTAAAGCATGTGGGGGTCGTAAACATTCCAACAGAATGAACTACAAGAAGGTCTGTGCCAGGAGAAAGTTCAGTTTAGTTATGGAAGAATTTAAATGCGTCGTGCCACGCATTTAGAGACAGGCATCCACAGGGATATACACCACCCACAGGTACTGATCGCCACTTACTGTAACACCCTCGAAGATGGTCAGAAATGTTTAAGATCTAATATATAGACCTTGCATCATGGTTACTGTAACACAGCTTCGAGTGATGGCAAAGCAATTCGGTCTTAGAGGCTATTCTAAGGCCCGCAAAGCCGACCTGCTCCAGATGATTGCACACGCCAATGCCGAGGAGTGGCTAAAGCGACTCTCCCGAGAAAAATAGACAGGGAGGTTTCCGGCGCTCACCTCTGAGGATCCATGGAACCCTCACAAGAAAGCACAGTTGCTCCGTGAGAGTCGTCAGTTGTATGAGGAGACGAATGTGTAGTTCTGATCGACCAGTCAGGTACCGGCCGTACCAGCTAAGCTGGGTACGCGCCGCCCGTCCTGGATTCGTTCCCTGAACACGCCCCCCTGGGTAGAGCCATATGCGTATATGGGCCTATGGAAGAGATCGCGTTGTAAAAACGGCTACGTTCGTTAAAGCGCATAGTGCGCATGCGCACGCTTGGATGCTATATTTGATGGAGCACGTAGTTTAGGATCAAGATAGGATGGCACTTTTAGTGTACCGAGATGGTACTCTGTAATCCTTTTTGATTACCTGTTCCCACTGAATCTGGCATTAATCAAGACCAGAATTCGACGGGCTTTTTAAATCTGTAAACCATTTAAAAATCGGTTAAGAGTTATCCACGGAAACCCCTTCTTGATTATCTTCAAAATATTGCCGTGACGTCATAACCACGTGGACGCAGAACTTCTAGAATGTTCTAGAACATTCGACTGCGCTATTATTAGCTACGCGCTGATTAGCTGTTGCTCGAACGATGATTGGTTGGAGCCTGCGCCGGTGACATCACGAGGAGTATAAAAGGAGACGCAATCCAGAGATCGAGAGAATCCTCGGCCAGGGGCCAAACAGGTTGGACCTGTACTAGCTACTATTGAGCAACAGATATTACGCATATAACTTCGGTTTCTGACGGGTTCTCTCCCGTAGCTAGCAGTGCCAACACACCGCACTAAAAACAACTCTGTAACTCCCTACTTGCGGGATCAATTTGGAACTTTCTAACTATCTTTCACGAATATTAATATCTACTTCGGAACACGAACTTGCGGTGAGACATTTACGGCCTGAATATGTGATTCTACAGATGTAGAGGCAGGATGTTCTTTGATGGATGACTCGCTGGATCTGCCGGCCATGCCTAAAAGTGGTATTTCAACTGTCACCGCACTAATGTCGTGTAGGTTCTTCTAACTTTCGACCGCAGCAAGTAAACTCTGCCCGGTGCGTCTTCAGAGCCAGCTTTGTTTTGTATCTTCATTTGCATCTGATAACCCCCGCTTGTGATCGGGTTGTTGTCAACTTCCATCCGTGCCATTGGTGTACTGGAACTTTCTTCACAGCAGTAATGCTATTGTATCTCTTGCTGACTACTCGTTAGACATTCCATTAGGCTTACAGTGATGAGTGATGTACTCCCACCATGAGTGTTCTTGCAGGAATCCTGTTTGCCGAACCAACTTGCGGGAACCGACCTGCGGGAACTTTCCAGCTTCCAGAGAATGCATCATGTCAACTAAGGAATGATGTATCAATTTCAGTAACACGATAGCCTAACTTGAAAATGGCTACCGAGTATTCAAGTAAATGTACTTCACATTTTAATTATTAAATGTACTCTTTTAGTCTCGTACAGGATCTGTCACCCCGAGACCAGATGTTAACCAGCATCATCATTCGTCGTGTACTTGTGGCATGGCAAGTTGACACGATACACCAGAATGGCCCGACACTACCCCGTGAGCTACAAATGTCAGCTTATGGGGCAAAGCTGTAGCAACTCGGATGGTAAGCCATTCAAAAGAACACCTACCTCTTTTACACCGAATCAGAAGATGATTAATGAGGGGACCGAGATCTGAAACCCTAGCCTGGAGTATGAGGCGAGAAGGTCAGCAGATTCTCAACAAGCGTCTCGGTGAGAGGGAGACAGAGGAGAGAGGATGGCGAACAGTATGCTGGACATTCTTCAGAGGGATAGAAGGAGACATTACAGGTCGGATCATGGAGAAGCTGCGGACTGTTCAGAACGCCTTCTTATGATCCGACAACCGACACAGTATACCAGTTTCATGGCTGTCACTGGCATGGATGTTCACAACACCAGCGAGGTGAGGATGCTGATCAAAGATACCGCAAGACGGTTGCAAGAGACGAGAAACTGAGAGCATCTGGACGCACGCTTGTGGTACAGTGGGAGTGCTGTATAAAATGCTGTCCAAGCGTCCACACCCCTTTGCGGACAGTACCATACCCACACTTTATTGTCTATGACTTTGAAGCCCATGTAGATGGGATCAAGACCCACCCTACAGAGAGTCTCACGATCGAGAGTGCCCACATACCAATCTTGGTGTCAGTCGGCTGCTCCTTAGATGGTAGCCCAAGCTCGCTAACTCACCTCTGCAATGCTAACTCCAAAGTGCTGATCTCAGAGTTCATACAGGAGATCCAACTATGAGCCTCCACAATCAACAGCAGAAACTTGCAGAATGGCATCTCCTGGTAGAGGTTCTACAGTTCCCTCCATGGTGTAGTGGACAGAGCCACCAATCGAGACCTACGCATGCGCAACCAGGATATGGTGACGTATGCGCAGGAAAAACTCGGACTCTCCGCTTACTATGATAAGCGCCATGTTCTGCCAGATGGGGTCCATACCAAGCCCATCAAGTATCATGTTAGCACCCTAGGGGGTGGTAGCTGTGTCTTCAGGGACTAGCTGAAGCTCTTCTACGACAAATGGTCGCCTAGTCACTCCGTGCTGGCGTGCCAGGTAGTACAGTGTAGGCCGCCCCTCCGCCTTCACATACCTGTCAAGCCTGTGAACACCTATCGACCAGGTAGGATCTGTTGCACGCCATCGACCACCTTCCAGCTCACCAGCCTCATACAGGTACCAAACAAGAGCATCAGGTGGTAGGCACTCCTCTCCCTTGTTCGCTCCTCTAGAGCTATGATAGCCTCTACCGGCTTCTTCCTGATTAGCCTAGTAATTTCGGTATGGGATCTCTCAACAGAAGGCAGCCCTCTCACCCATACTCTAGAACGATCACTCGGCGTGGCAATTTCCTGGGCATATTGGTGTGGGAACAGTCTCTCTGCCAGTGTCCAATTCCACCACTCAATGATAGCCTGGGCATGGTGATGCCCTACCTCACCTCACCTAACTGCCACACCCTGTTTCTGCATGAGGGCTGCAGTCTCCCCTCTGAACTCCTTACCCTCATTCATCTGCAACAATTCTGGCCACTGAGGGGATTTTCCGAAGCCTCGTAGACACCCTGGAATGCCTGGCCACCTGGCCATCTGAATTGTCTGTGAGCGGTACTGCCGCCTTGTACCTGCTGGTGACATCGACGATGGTAAGGGCATACTTGTAGGTCTTACAACCAACCGAGTCGTGTGGAAGGAATAGAACATCTGCCTGGTGAAACTGTTTGGGACAGTTTCCTCGAAATGGGAATGCCTGATGTGCCATGGACAAGGTCTGTGTATCTGCCACATCACCTGGCGGCTGAGCCACTGGCTAACTGTCTCCAATGTGAAGTTGTGGCCCTTGCGACGTGCAGCCTCGAGTAGTTGAGGGAGCTCACAGTAATTTCACCAGGCTGATAGTAGAGTTCCTCAAGAAAGACGGTTGATAAACTCCCGGATTTCATCACTGACGTCCACTCCCGTCCTGTCACACATGGGCTGGGTGAACTCTAAACAGACGAACAGACGGCCATCATTCGTTTGACCATCACTGAAGACCTCCTCAAACACCTCCGTACACTGGCGTCTAATCTCTGCTGGATCCTCACTGAACAGTAATTTATCGACCAACCCTCGGAAGTTAAGGGCCTTGACCAGGTCGTACTGAGACGCCATTCTTATATAGTACGGCTTAAATGTTCGGTGGCCCAGATGGCCACGAGCGCTATGGAAACGTATGGTAGCCAAGGGACTGCGACTCCAGGGAATGTACCTACTCCTGAGGTGATGGCTGGTATGGCTTCAGAAATCTTCTCCACCCCATGGAGAGCATTGTTGGTGATCTTGTGGACCATCTCGCCAGCCTTCATTGTGAACAGAGCGATCAGAGCCCCAACTGCTGCCAGCGGACCGATAGAACCTTTTACGTAAGTGAGATAGATTCCTTTCGCTCTGTGTACTAGCTTGCAGGATTCAGGCTCTACATCGTCATACTAACCCACGGTCTCAGCTACATCGTAGTCGTCTGCATCATCCTCCTCATCATAGTCCTCCTCATAGTCCTCGTCATCTATATCCGCGACTGGATCAGCCTCTGGTTCATACATCGCGTCGCTGGGGCAGTTATATATTAGCTTTAAACTGTAGTCTATAGCATGGCCCCCACAATCTTGAATGCGGGCGTGTTTGCCTTAGCGAACTGGGGACTCAGCTTCGCCGACAAGAAGGCAGCCGAGGTCGAGCGTGAGCGTCATAACCAGGCGATGGAGAAACTGTCTAAGGAGAAGTTTGAGTACAGCAAAGCACTCGAGCATATGTGCCAGAGGGAGGCACGCCAACAACAACTCCGAGCTCAGGCCAACCAGAGCCTCAAAGAGGCAGATGAGTCTCGATGAGTACTACGAGGCTGTATCTGAACCAACGCTCGGCTATGAATCATCCATCGACAGGTCAGAAGACAGCAGAGCTTATAGTAGTGGTGGCAGCTGCAGCGGTGACGACAGGAGTTGTGCTCTACGCATGCTCAAGCTTAATACCTGATGTGTTCGACATGCATACCTTAGCATAGCCAAAGTAAAGTACCGTCACACCTAATGAGCGAGTCCCAGATATGAGGTTTCCGATGTTGAAGCTGAGCCGGTTGCCCTGATTAGGTGGAATGTCCCTGCCCCCGAGGTAGTGACGGCCCTCGAGTGCCGACTCGAGGTCGTTGCTTCCACTGGTTAGGCGCAGACGTGCATATGACTTAGTTTTCTGTCTGTAGAGTTGGCAATCAGCCAGCTCGTGTACCTCACCAAGAACATTGGTCCCAGTAACCACAAGCTTGAAGTCGTCTAGCTTATCGACCTGCTGGATGGCTCCTCCATTCTGAACCAGGACCGCAACAGCGACACAGTCTGATGCACCACGATGCGATGTCAGCTCTACCCATTGGTTAGATGTGGCTTGGACCTGCTGGTGTTCTCGCTCCACATGCACGATCCGCTGTTTGGAACCCGTTTGCTTCAGCTCCTGGTCATTCTCGCCATGCCAGACATGAAGTCTTGGAGCATTCATTGTCGCATCTGCGAGCTGCTCAGTGTACACCCAGAGGAACAGCCTATCCTGCATGGCAGCCGGATTAATGTGTGTGTTCTTGAGGAGGGTTAAGAGTGGAACTGCCATGGGCTTCTCGACACCTGCCCATAGTTAGAATTCCGTGAACCCCTCATTGCACCCCACAGCATAGTACCCCTTTACCTTCGCATAGAAGGTTGGGCCGCGAGCCAGCGGACCTAGGACTTGGTACTCATCTTTCACACAGGTGGTGTCCACGGTGCTGTTGCTCTGTATGATCTCCCACCTGTTCAGAACCTCTTGGTGCTCTACCGTCTGTTCTATTGTGCTCTGAAGCGTGAACTCGAGTGTCATGATCTTGATCTCGTGGATCTGTGGCGAGATTGCAAAGTGAATGTACTTCCCAACAGCGGACAACGGGTTCTCATCGTGTATACTGGGTCGGATGACCATCAGGCAGTCCTTCTGAGGATCAGTGTTGTGCGATGTCGTGGGTTCAATGACCCCATCTGGATCTTGCACATACTGCAGCATGTTTAACGTCTGGGTATATAGAGGGGTTAAATAGCTGCCATGTTTGGTAAAGTTCTCCAGCAGATTGTCTATAGGCAGCAGGACAATTCGGCATGACAGTTAGCATGACAGCCACAGTGTGCACTGTCCCACTGTGACAGGGTCCGAGGACTGCTTCGTGACATCAACATTATCCACGAGCGAGCCAAGGTCACACCTCCGTCTGATGCGGAGAGACTGGCTGCCATAGAGGAAGGAGTGCCAGCTCGTAGTACAGAAGAACTCCTGACTCAAATACTCTACCAGAAACCCCTGTGGCCCAAACCAACAGGCCTGTTATTCTAGCTCTCCAAAGGGCGAGGGTCGACCCCAAAGATCTACTAACAGTCCGGAAGTAGGCTGCCATATTTAGCCTCCATAGCCAGGAAGAGCGAGATATGCTGGATAGCCTCCAGTCTGGAGCAAATAACTACTTCAGGGAGCAGGTCAGTGCTGCTGTAGCGGAGAGCCATGACACCGGTCAGGCAGAAGGTACTTAGGAGGGGTTCACTGTTGGCCGCAAGGAGGCTGTTGAGCACATCTTCAATGAAGAAGGGCGCAGGAGATTGGCCAGTGATCTGGCAGAATTTCTGAAATTCCCAGATAATGACCAGGACAACCTCATCAAATCCACTCGCAAGTCAGATGCTCATCGCGCATGGACAAAGTGGATCTTCCATGAGAAGTTCCAGAAGAAGAGAGCCCTAGACTCTGACCCTCAGTGTGTAGAGTTTAAGTAACAGGCTTCTGACGAAACTGACGAAGATCTTCAAGCTTTTGACGAAGTTCCTCAAGCTTCTGACGAAGGTCCTCAAGGATCTGACGAAGTAGCGGAGACTGTGGATGAAGTAGCGGAGACAATATAGCCTTCTGATGAAGGGGAAAATGTTGCGGCAGCTGCGACAGTCTGTCAGCGATGACGCGTAGAGGAGGCTAGTTTCCTGGCTGCATTCAGCTTGTAGGTGAAGGTCTGCGCCTTTTCCAGAGATGGCTAGAAGTGTGACAGCTCACCTGTCCCCTTGTTGCTGAAGATGAAGCGGTACAGCTCAGCTGCCCTCTGTACACCTGCGATAAAGTCCCCTTTGGTCTCCTTGAGGGTTAGGTTCTCGTATATTGGAGCTGAAGTATAGCAACCGAGCATTCTGGCAGATGTCTGGTGAGATCTCGCAGGTGTACATCTGAAAGAGGATGAATACAGTTATCTTTGTGTGCCGGATGTGCCTGATGATGTTACTGAGGTAGGTGACTGTCTTCTGGTCCATGGCAGGGTCATCGATAACTAGAACAAGCGGTTCTGTCAGTCGGGCTGCCAGCAGCTTCTCCATCAGTGCTTGCAGGTTCTGCATCTTGGTGATTGGGCCATTGCACCATTGATCATTACTGGCAACCACCTCAGCGGCGGAGTCAGACATCAGAAGGATGTATTGAGAGTGTAGACGCTCGGCCAGGAGAGCCTGCAGCAAGATGTTTTTCCCGTATCCTGATGGGGCAATGATCAGCACCACTTGGCCAGCATCGGCCGGCCTACTGTCGAATGGTACAGACATGCGGGCGGAGGATGGTTAGCATTTGGTCGGCGGTAGCCTCTTCTATATCTGGGAGACTAAACTGCAGTACTTCCTGCACCAGCTCTTTCGCCTGCAGAGGGGGGGGGGGAATCCTGCTCCTCCGGCAGATACGAAGGATGCGATGGAGGCGTCAAGCATGAAATCCCAGCAGCAGCTGAGAAGATAGCATAGAGGGCCTGTGTCAGCACCCACAGTGTCTTGTACATCCAGTATCTGTATGATACATGCACAGGAAGCCATGACTATCCTGTGATCTTATGTGGCAAATTCCAGAGCACTGACCCCTTCACCTCTGGTAGCCAGAGGCTGTCGATAGCACCTGCACCTGTTTGGCCATTGACAGTGATACTGTTCAGGCTGAGGGTGCCTATCTTGAGATTCTCTCCATCCTGGATGAATGTGCTCCATGGTCTCAGGAGATCCTTAACCAGGTCCTGTGCATAGGACTCAGCCATAACCTTGATGGCTCCAGCCTCATCGACTCTGAGCATACCTCGCATCGTCGCCCTCCCCTTGATGTCCATCCCCTTGTATACAGTCTTGGCCTTGCTAATGCTCAATTGTCCTACCGCATCAGTGATTCCGATGCGATCTAGGGCTGGGATGGTACCTCGGATCTCCCGCGCGTCTCCCTTCTCATCGAAGTCTAGGAAGGAGATAGGGGCAGCAGTGTCCTCTCAACCGAGGCGTGCCTCGCCCAAGTGAGCAAGATCGCCTAGCTCTATGCTTTCTAGGTATGTGAGTGACAGAGTCATAGTCATATACAGATGGCATAAACCTACCAGTCATACCCCCAGTGAAATAGTTGGCCATAGGAGGACCACGCAGTCAGCCAATGGAATAGGTAGCAGTGCTCAGGGTACCGGCCCTCTCTGCAGGGGCACGCCTTGTGGGTGGTCCACCATTCCCAGGCATTGGCAATCCTCAGTCCGCGTACTCGACTATGGGCTACACAAGGCCCTCCAGCACGCCATGCCTCATATGCTGCAGTGGTCTCGTGATCCATCTCTCAGTATTCAGAGGGGTTAAATGTAGGCGATGATGATCTCAGCCATTGCACTCATTGCTAGCCCTAGAACCGCGGCCTCCATAAGTGTAACACGTTTCACCCATGATCTTGGCGGCAACAGTATACGAGGCCCCACTGAAGGTGATCTTTCGGATGGGGTGAGTTATTCCGAGACAATGCCCGACCACCCCACTCACCTCTGTAGTGAGGACAGCCACAGTGGCGGCAGGAAGAACCTCACTTCCCCCTGTCTTCACCACGGCCACATTCGCCGCCACGTTACTGGCGACATGGACTGCCAAAGGTTTTGCTTTGGTCAGTAACTTCTCTCTCCTGGTTCACAGCAGGTTCTCAACCTTCTGAAGACTCGCCTGGCTCTCGGGCAGTTGCTTCATGATCTGTACCGTTGACGTCATTGTTTAAGCACTGAGTATACAATGTGGTTAAACGTCGGCACCCCCTGTCGAGAGAGCTAAGAAGATCTTCCCAGACTGCATCTGCCAGGTGGCCGGGTTGATACTCAGGAATATTCATCTCTCTATTGAGACATCTTAAAAATGTCCGGGCTCACGCCATGTGAGAAGTACTATGATGTCTTCTGGAGGGAGTTGAAGGACTACAAGAAGAAGACACCAGATGAGCTCGCTCATCTCTCTGGTGCTGAGCTGACAGAGGAGCTGACAGCTGTGAAGCTCTATCTAGGATTTGGCAAGGGACAGATCTGCTTCCTCGAATACCGTATCATGGGTGAGAGTATTGTCGAGCAGCTCCTGCGAGCTAAAGGTTTCTACAAGGATCGGGAATATCTGTCAGATGTGTTCCAGCAGTTGCAGACCACCATGGCCTCACCGGACTCAGAGCTGAACAAGTCTCTGCGATACTACAAGCTGGAAAAAGGATGCGCTGCCAAACCCTCCAGCATGTTGGCAGCGGGTATATGGGCTGTAGGGCATGCCAAGCTGGTTCAGTGGCTTACCGTGGTCCACACTGCTACTGTAGAGAGTCAGGATAGACTTATAGCTGATTTGCTAGCAGCGGAGTAGGCCGATCCCGAGCGGCACGATAGCTAGGCCTGACACCACACGTAGAGTTACCATGGGAAGCGGTCTCATGTCGACTGGCTGCTGTGTCAGGGCGCCCGGAGCTGCCATGTCGACTGGCTGCAGTAGCAGAGTCGGAACGACGGTATGGCCCGTACTATGCATAGGGGCGTTAATGGCAGTGTTGAAGCCGAAGTGGACACCGGGGGAACTCCCCTCCACTGTCATGTTGTTATAGCCCCTGACTTGGAGGTCCTCGATGTTCACGATCATGTTGCTCAGAATCAACTGTAGGTGTGGTGAAATAGCAAAGTCAAGTTTGCGACGGGACTTCCGCAACCCCTGTTGGAACTTAGCAATAAGACTACTGGGGTCTGCCACGATGATCATATCCTCAACGAGACTGATGAACATGGCCGGACCTCTGCGCCGCTGACACCATCTATGGAATGACGCAGCTTGGTCTGTGCTATAAGGAGGCAGTAGCACAGTGCTTCGAGGGACTGGTTGATCCGAACGATCCCTGCTTGTGTGATGCCTGAGGTGGTGTGTGGGACAAAGTACTTCCACACATCTGGATAGTCCTGCCGCAACCCAGTGATGTGCATATTTTGCACCAGCGCTCCAGGGTCAGAGTTTGGATCGAATGAGAATGTTGCTGTCTTCCGACAGCCTACTCGTCGGGGTGTTCAATAGGGGAATCCTGAGTGGTCGCGTCTCGGGTCACCGTACATAACCCCTAGACCGCTGTTGTCACCACCATGCCACCGATAGTCTGGGTGAGCGCTGAACTCTCTCTCTCTCTCTCTCTCTCTCTCTCTCTCTCTCTCTCTGTAGTCTGCTGGCCGCTGAGACGCTATGACTGTTGAGCTGTGGGTCAAAGTCGTTTGTATCAGAGAGGCTTGCCCCCAGCTCATGGAGGATTCGTCGCACCGTGAAGTACACGTGGAATATGAGAAAGCTGGCGATGAGCACAGCTTCAGGAGTACCAGAATAGGCGTGAAGCATGGTGGAACTTACTCTACATCCTGCCGTGGCACACCACACGGCAAAGTGCAGCTGCTGATTCCAGTATGAGAGGCTTTGAGCAGCCATCCAAGTATGAGCTTGCTTCGCATCCTTGATGGTGATGGGGCGGTTGGTCAGCGGTCGTGGGTTTACAGAGAAGCTGGTTCGGGACTGTCCATCCACTGTGATGGAGAACGGTGTTAGCTCTGGTTTATCATCCAGTAGACCTCTCAGGCCAGTCAAGGGTGTACCCAGGAGGGGCGGTTGGCTCCGGATGACTGTCGTGAGGTTCAGTGGGAAGGCCATCTATACTGGTGTTCTTAAAGCTACCGCAGCACACAGTTTGTAGTCGTCTTGACTCCAGAGACCAGCGAGGCGACCTCGCCATAACATCTCATTTTTTGACTCCTCCATATCAACCCACCCGCTGGAGCCTTTGAGGTATTGCTGTCACACTTTAGATTTCTCTGGGCGGTACAGGGCTTGGACCTTCAATATATGGTGGTACTCTTCATCAGTGACCTGGCCATCCTCGAGAGCTTTGCTGACAGACTCGTCGATAGTCCGTAGCATACTCTGTGCCAGTGCCACGTACTTATCATGCTTATCCAGCCTCCTTGTGATTTGCCGCTGCCCCACCCCCAAGCCCGTGGCCAAGACAGTGGCAGCTAGTGTCATGCCACCCAGCGGGATAGCGACGATGGCCCACACCCGTGTGGCCACAGCTACCACCCCAACACTGGCTCCAATCACACCTGCAGCAGTGGTTGTACACGCGAGGACGTTGTAGGCTGTCTTATATCGCCTGCACGTTCTGCTGTACTTTTCTGCCTCATGGACGAGATTCTGTCTGATGGTATCTATCTGCTGGAGTCGCCAGCCATGTACTGTAATCCCCTGATCAGCAGTCACGGAAGGGTATATTTCTGGTTGCTTCTGCCACTCTGATCTTGACATAGTATAACTGGAGATTAAACCCGCATCACCTGCAGAATCTGCTCATGAGTCCTAGAAGGATACATTTTGGAGAGCCTGGCGAACCGTGCCAGCTTGCTGGTTTCGAGACAGACGTATCTTAGACAGAGGTCATCCAGGACTATGTCGGGTGCCAGTAGCTTTCTGAGACATGACATCTGGAACTTCACCTTATCACCAAGATAGTAGGTCCGCCGCTTGATGGCTTTCTTGATTTTACACTTCTGCGCCATCTCCCTCTTTCCCCTGTATGACATCTGGCTCATCCTCGTCTGAGAAGACACCTGGCTCATCCTCGTCTGTGAAGACATCTAGCTCATCGTCGTCTGTCAAGACTCCTGTGTCCCGCTTACTCTTCTCTAGAAGGGCCTGCCAGTATCGGAAATGTTCATTGTTCCTTTGCCTCCTTGCAAGGCTTGCGTTCTGTTGATACCAGCTCTCCTGCTGTAGTCGCTCTCCTTCTTGTTGCAGTGCGAGCCTCTGTTCGTTTAAGGCCTTTATCTGTGCAGGGGTCATGAAGGGGCGAACCTCTTTCTTCATCATCTCGGCCAATGTCAGATAATGTTGGTATGATATCATGTTGTCATTAGGTCAATGAGTAATAAGAGTGTAAACTCTAAATGGGCATCCGATATCCCATCCGTGCTGGCATATATGTTAATGGAGGGGCTGTCAAACAGGTGATTTACAGGTGTGAACAGGCTAGGACTGATAGCTTTCCATAGGTTGCTGTTGGCACCTGGAAGATACTCTATCACGTCCCGGCCGACTTCTACTAGTCAGCTGCTGTGTGCTCTGCCCGGATGTTGATGTAACACATCGGTGTGTATGTATATTGTGCCCCGCTGGGGCACCTCGAAGAGGACCCATTCTACATGGTACTGTATCACCCGTCTCCCCTCTAGCGAGGGTGAGATTACATTTTCACCACCGGAGAGCAGCAGTCGGACAATCGGCATGGTTATATCTCCTGTTTAAACCGCTTCTATAGCGTGCTATGGAACCCATATTTGCTCACTCGACTGGTCTTGCTGACCTGGCAGATATGTACGCAGTTGATGCTGCTAAGGTAGAAGGGAGCGATAGCAAGTCATTCGCCCTACAGTACGAAGCAAGCTCAACGGCATTCTTCCTCCACCCCATTGGTGGTGATGGGGTGGAGCTGCTCACAGACCTCAAAGATGTGACGAAGGAACACCTGGCTCGCAACATAGATGGCCACAAGAACGTGTTTCGGTACGATTTCCCGAAGAGGAAATACATCCTCGAGCCGTTGATTGAGCTCTCGGATACAGAGGTGGCAGACATCAACACCCTAAATAACAACCTCAGCTTTCATCTGGTCAAACCCAATTCCAGCGGTGCCCCGCCGATGGCCCATGATGGCCTTCTATTGACCCTGTCAAAAAACCTGCAATTCATATTTGAGAAGAATGAAGTGTGGTACCGCGCTGGCCCTGGGAGTGACTGGCAAACATGGTTGCCCCTATATAGGCCTCCCGCAGTCATTGACATAGAGGTTACTCCCCTCTTCACTGTTGTCAAAAAGGATGGGACAGTTAGAAAGCTCTACAATCGGGGATCATCCTTCCTCACCTACATAGGTGAAGGTGTCTCCCTGACGAGGGTGGGTCACCCGGTCGGGGTTACAGGTGGAAAGCTCCTGCTGCGTCGTCCATTCGATGGACCAGAAGAAGCTGTTAACCTCCAGGAGGGCACCCTACGGGTAGATGGTGTGTCACATGTCTCCAAAGTCAAGGGTGCTGTTAAACTGCTTCAGCGAGTCGGACTCACAAGCCCGCAAACGACTCATATAGTCCTAGAGCTACGTTTCTTAGCCGGTGGCAGAGTGAAGCAGCTAGCCCCTGCCCCCGAGGGGATGAAGATCACTATTGATCCATATGTAACAGGGCTCAATCTGGCACAGATATTTCTCGAGGGCTTCACACGGTTCAGTTTAACTCTTCATATGTAGCCATGATTCTCATCATACTGCTCGTGCTGGAGTCTACAGCAGTGGCACCGGTCGCTGAGACTGCCGGGATGACCCCCCCCCCCCGTACAATCCTTGGGTCGACCCCTTGCGGAGAAACATTGACGACCGCTTTACCCCACGTAAAGAGATTGAGTCTGTCTGCCACTTCTATGGGGTGGATAGGGTAGGCCGTGGTTGTCTGCTGGAGACCCCTGCTCAGCACCAGATTCTCTGCGTAACATGTGAACATGCTAGAGTCTGCCGTGGTTTAAATGCTAATCACTTTAGCCTCCTCCCAGGTGAGCGTTGTCAAGGTAGATGGAAGCCCCTATGGGTGATCCCATCATGCCGATGCGACTCTGGCAGAGACTACGTGTTTGTCTGAGCCTACACAGAATAGAGAGGCCGGCCCTGTGGTTGATGGTGATCAGTGGTGTATATCACTGTGGAGGCTTGTCTCTAAATGGGCGTTCAGCCCCTGGTAGTAGTAGTGTCGGGATGATCCTACGTCCCTGGCAGCTGTTCGGCGATCCGTGGTGCCCCCCCCCCTTTGCCTCAGGAATTGAGAGGGTGGTGGGAGCCGCGGATCACGGAACGGTTGCCTGTGGAGGGAGGTGGTATTTTTCTACTACCGGCTATACTACTCATCTACATCGCCAAACAACACACGAAGGAATAGAGAAAGATTATTTAGAATCACATAAGTGCGAGCCAGATCGGGAAAAACGGTAGTAAAAGAAGTTTGAGGCAGAATATCTCCATAACCACTAGGCTGATTGTTACCAAATATGCTGTGCAGATGTGACAATGAGTCCTAAATATGACGCACTAGAAATATTTTTATAGGCGTAGTGAGGTATGTGTAATAACCTGCTGACCACAGTCACATCCTAGCGAGCCAGCGGTTTTTGTAAGCGTTTTTCCAACTTCATGTAATCTATCTCCAAAACTAGATGGTCGCCGGTAATAAAATTTACTGCGCAGATGTGAGGTCGATATATGAGTTGAACCATATGAAAATTATTAAATTAGGCCCACCCACTCCTGTGAAATCGCCTGCTGACCACGACCACCCTTCTAGCCATTCTTGGCATTTTGAAAATGTCCGCAATCATCATCGGGCACAGTCAAGTGAAGTACTTCAACAGGTATCTCAAGGATCAGGATATCAGTACCTTGTCTTTTCCAGGTAATAGAGTACGACCAACACTTGATAAGAAAAATCTAGGGAAATGGTACTGCCCTAAACATTCACACTTTCAACCATACTGGCCATACTAATACGGTTGATAAAATATTCTTCTAGATATGTTGAAACTAATTTAACTGTAAAGCATGGCTGTCTGTTTCTCATCCAAATTCGTTTCAAAATCTTCAAACGTTTTTACGTATGACTCTCTCTCTAGACCATGTAGCGATATTTTATGAGTGAATGTTAAACACATACAAATTAATCTGTTCGCGCACACACATGCATTCACCGAGGTGTTGCGAGCATACGCCTGTATATGTGTGCGACATATACACAGATGTACACCCGCAACATCTCAATCAACCTAGTGGTAGCCATAAAGCCACCTAATGAGTTCCTTTGTCATGGTTGAAATGTATTCGGTTTCTTAGTTGGTGTCTATTTTGAAAATGTCCAAGCTGTAAGCTGCCTATGATAGAAACGGCGTTCAATAATAAAATTAAAAAAGTTCACGCTGGCGTTTTGAAAATAAAATCTGTGCATATACACATGTATTTGTATTCTTGTCCTCCACGTGTCAATCACAATTAGAAACGTTAACACATAACATAATGGCAATTTACTTACACATTGGCAATTTATTAATAAGCTTTAATAACATTTCGTTGGGTACTCTTGTGTCTATTGTCTATTGTGCCCAGATGTGCTGGAGTCGGTCGGCCGATGTCAAATTCGATAGCTCTATAACTAATTAAATTTTTCAGAGACTTTCGCTAGTGGGTGGTCGTGGTCGGCAGACTGCTACTCGTCAACCACTAGGCTGAATTTGATCATTCTTAGAGCTCTATATTCGCAGATGAAGGTTACATTTGCACGAAGTTCTGTTACTGGCGACCATATAGTTAGCTATATATCCTTCTTCAAAGTTACGTAAAGGCCTCTAAAACTGACAAATATCGCATATTTCGCTAGAAAAATGGCCGTGGTCAGCAGGCAATTCCTCATGAGTGGGTGGGCCCAATTTAATAATTTTCATATGGTTCAACTTATACATGGACCTCACATTTGCACAGAAAATTTTATTACCGGCGACCATCTAGTTTTGGAGATAGATTACATGAAGTTGGAAAACACGCTTACAAAAACCGCTGGCTCGCTAGGTGACCGTGGTCAGCAGGTCATTACTCATAGCTCACTACGCCTATAAGAATATTTTTAGTGCGTCATATTTAGCAGTCATTTTCACATTTGCACAGCAAATTTGGTGACAATCGGCCAAGAGTTTATGGAGATATTCTGCCTCAAACTTCTTTTACTACCGTTTTTCCCGATCTGGCTCGCACTTTATACCCAACCGAATCACGTGCCCAATACGTTCTTGATCAATCACATTACATGTGCTCAAATATCTGACTTAGATGAAGACGGTGTGAATTATGAAGATATTGGTAGGGTTTTCGAAATTGCAGGCTGATTTATCACGAGCAGACATAAAAATTCATGCTCAATAATTTGTTAGAGGGTGAACATATTTGGCTTTTGGCGCAGTCACGAAATTCTTCATGAAATGTACCCCTTGTATCTCCGAGGACAATAACTACATACATTGTTACACCAGACAACATACTCAAGGGATAAATCAAATCTGTCACTCAAGTATATGACGTCATACCAAATTACGTCACATATAGCCTGACATCACACACAAAATGCGTAATTAATCACATAACTCGGCCCGCCAGGAACAATCAATAGTCTGTCAAGTATACGAATTGTATGTCTTTACTACTTAATTACCATTTTATTGAATATTTTGAAAGTGATAGGAGTGGACGCGGTCTAGTTAGTTTCAAAATATGAAACAGTTTACATGTATGCTTTTCTGGAAATTGAGATTCAGGGTGTTCAGGATTCGATCTATCCCTAAGCCGACAAAGCGTGTGCGGGGGCGGGGGGGGGGGGGGGTTACCTAGACATTGGCGTGTTCATAGCCAACAGTGGGTCCATCCATTGTCAAAGACCTTCCCATCTCATAAATATGACCACGAGGAAATCCTGTAATTTAATCGCCTCACAACATAGCCATACATACATCCCTTGCCACACTCTCGGCTATTGATTTTGATTTCATTTTCATAATTTTCACGCAACATTGGATATGGCAATAAGCTTCGGCTGATATAAAGACGTTAACATCATCATATCCTGTGTTCATCACCGGGTTAATTCGTGGTAAATTGTGTTGACTTTCATATCCTGGTCCTTTGCTCAATGGTAACTTTTGCTCACCAGGAACTAAAAGAGTATGCCTATAACCGATGATATCGTACTAGCATGTGCAATAAATGTTAGGTAGGCTTGGTGCCAAGGAAATGCTTTACACGTTGAGTGTACTAGTTAATGGGAATTGCAGACCCGCGACTCCATTAGTTTACGAGCTCACTCATTGATCATTCACTCGCAGCCAGGCGAGCCACCATGCACACACGTATGCGTGTAAATATATGTATACACCTTAATTACACGCACACACGCGTGCATACACGCACAAACGCACGCACGCATATACGCACGCACGCACGCACCCATACACGCACACACACGTACGCACGCACGCAGGCGCGCAGGCATGCACGCCAGGAGAGACTTACTGGTTCTCAGCGAAGGTGCACTTTCCGCATGCACAATCTATTTATTCCATTCTCACTGTTTAACAGGAAATATCGCATTCCTGTTCCTTTGGAAGTAGTGGACTCGTGGCTCTAAAATCCCAATGAAAGTCAAGATGCAGCTGTATGATGCTACGTGTGCTTCATATTATTATACAATTGCAACAGCCGGAGAGCTCCAAAAGTGCATTTGAACAAGCTTGATGCACATCACCGCAAACATCCGTGAGTCATTAAAATCATAGGTGACCCCACAGTCTAATATCGGCGAGTCATTGAAACCATAGGTGACCGCACAGTCTAATATCCTGAGTCATTAAATCATAGGTGGCCACACAGTCTAATATCCGCGAGTCATTAAAATCATAGGTGACCTCACAGTCTAATATCCGTGAGTCATTGAAATCATAGGTGGCCACACAGTCTAATATCCGCGAGTCATTAAAATCATAGGTGACCTCACAGTCTAATATCCTGAGTCATTAAAATCATAGGTGGCCACACAGTCTAATATCCGCGAGTCATTAAAATCATAGGTGACCTCACAGTCTAATATCCGTGAGTCATTGAAATCATAGGTGACTACACAGTCTAATATCCGTGAGTCATTAAACTCATAGATGACCACACAGTCTAATATCCATGAGTCATTAAAATCATAGGTGACCACACAGTCTAATATCCGCGAGTCATTAAATCATAGGTGACCGCACAGTCTAATATCCGCGTACATTAAAATCATAGGTGACCTCACAGTCTAATATCCGTGAGTCATTAAAATCATAGGTGACCACGCGGTCTAATATCCACAAGTCATTAAAATCATAGGTGACCACACAGTCCAATATCCGCAAGTCATTAAAATCATAGGTGACCGCATAGTCTAATATCCGTGAGTCATTAAAATCATAAGTGACCACACAGCCTAATATCCGCAAGTCATTAAAGTCATAGGTGACCACACAGTCTAATATCCACGAGTCATTAATATCATATGTGACCACACAGTCTAATATCCGCGTACATTAAAAGCATGGGTGACCACACAGTCTAATATCCGCGAGTCATTAAAATCATAGGTGACCACAGAGTCTAATATCCGAAAGTCATTAAAATCATAGGTGACCACACAATCTAATATCCACAAGTCATTAAAATCATAGGTGACCACACAGTCTAATATCTCTGAGTCATTAAAATCATAGATGTCCGCACATTCTAATATCCGTGAGTCATTAAAATCATAGGTGACCGCACAGTGTAATATCCGTGAGTCATTAAAATCATAGGTTACCGCACAGTCTAATATCTGCAAGTCGTTAAAATCATAGGTCACCGTACAGTCTAATATAGCCGAATCATTAAAATCATAGGTGACCACACAGTCTAATGTCCGCGAGTCATTAAAGTCATAGGTAACCACACAGTCTAGTATCCGTGAGTCATTAAAATCATAGGTGACCACACAGTCTAATATCCGTGAGTCATTAAATCATAGGTGACCGCACAGTCTAATATCCGCGAGTCATTGAAATCATAGGTAACCACCCAGTCTAATATCCACGAGTCATTAAAATCATAGGTGACCACACAGTCTAAAATCCGTGGGTCATTAAAATCAGAGGTGCCCACACAGTCTAATATCCGTGAGTCATTAAAATCATAGGTGACCACACAGTCTATTATCCACGCATTATTAAAATAATAGGTGACCACACAGTCTAATATCCACGAGTCATTAAAATCATAGGTGACCACACAGTCTAATATCCACGAGTCATTAAAATCATAGGTGACCTCACGGTCTAATATCCGTGAGTCAGTAAAATCATAGGTGACCACACAATCTAATATCCACAAGTCATTAAAATCATAGGTGACCACACAGTCTAATATCTGTGAGTCATTAAAATCATAGATGTCCGCACACTCTAATGTCTGTGAGTCATTAAAATCATAGGTGACCGCGCAGTGTACTATCCGTGAGTCATTAAAATCATAGGTTACCGCACAGTCTAGTATCCGTGAGTCATTCAAATCATAGGTGACCACACAGTCTAATATCCGTGAGTCATTAAATCATAGGTGACCGCACAGTCTAATATCCGCGAGTCATTGAAATCATAGGTAACCACCCAGTCTAATATCCACGAGTCATTAAAATCATAGGTGACCACACAGTCTAAAATCCGTGAGTCATTAAAATCAGAGGTGCCCACACAGTCTAATATCCGTGAGTCATTAAAATCATAGGTGACCACACAGTCTAATATCCACGCATTATTAAAATAATAGGTGACCACACAGTCTAATATCCACGAGTCATTAAAATCATAGGTGACCACACAGTCTAATATCCGCGAGTCATTAAAATCATGGGTGATCGCACTGTCTAATATCCGCGAGTCATTAAAATCATAGGTGACCACAGAGTCTAATATCCGAAAGTCATTAAAATCATAGGTGACCACACAGTCTAATATCAAATGCAAAACTCTACAAAGTTTATAACACAGAGCCTCTATCTATGAGGGCGGTGGTGGAGGTGGTAGGTGGGGGTGGGGGAGGGGTGGGGTGTAGCGCACCGGAGACTGTTTAAGTTCAGACATTTTCTTCGAATACTGACGATACACGAATCGAGATAGATAAGCTCTTCGAATACTATAAGTCAGTCAATGAATCTAAGGAAACAGACGACATAAGCCCTGAAATTGAAATTCCCGACTGTAAGGAACTCGATGTACCTATAACGATATCGCTGAAGAAATCAAACGTTTGAAACAAGGGAAGGCAGGGGGAGTTGACCAATTAAGTAATGAATATATTAAAGCTACTGTAGACCTAATGATTCATATCTATGAGAAACTCTTTAACTTAATCTTAGACAGCGGTTGTATGCCTGAAGTGTGGTTAATAGGAAAAATAATCCCTATATATAAAAAAATAAGGGAAACCCAGCAGAACCGGGAAATTATCGCCCAATAACATTGCTTAGCTGTATGGGAAAGCTGTTCCCCTCGATATTAAACTAAAGACTAAATAAATATTCAGAAAAATATGAAATTATATCTGAATCACAAACCGGTTTTAAAAAAGGAAAGTCTACACTAGATAGTATTTTTTCTCTGTATTTAATAAAAGAACTGTTATTTGCTCAAAAGAAGAAACTCTATTGTTGCTTCATCGACTTTCGACAGGCATTTGATACAGTGTGGAGGCAGGGCCTTTGGAACAAGCTTATTAAAACTAACATAACTGGAAAATGCCTTACTGTTATATATAGCGTGTACAAGTCAATTAAGTCATTCGTCGCATACAATAATATTGACTCAGACTACTTTGTGTGCAACATTGGTGTAAGACAAGGAGAACATTTATCTCCCTTTTTATTTTCAATCTTTTTGAACAATCTAGAAGAATATTTAACAGAACACGGAATATCCGGTCTTAGCTCAATAACCAAACAAGCAGAATTCTACTTAAATCTATTTCTTTACCTTGCAATACTGCTATATGCAGACGACACAATACTCATGGCGGATTCTCCTACGGCGCTGCAACACGCCTTAAATGTCTTTTACGACTATTGTACTGCCTGGAAACTGCATGTTAACACAACAAAAACTAAAGTCATGATAATTTCCAAACGTAAGCAGCGGACAGAATTAAATTTTAAAATTGGAGAGCACCCTATCAAGATTGTGGATGAATTTATTTATTTAGGTGTCTGTCTCAGACAAAACGGAAGCTTTGTTAGCTGTAGGACTCGGAACGTTAAACAGACAACCAAAGCCACTTTCTCTTTACTAAGTAAAATAAAAGAGCATGATATCCCAAAATTCTTTATTCGACACAATGATAACACCTATCTTACTGTATGCCTCGGAAGTGTGGGGATTCGAAAATGATCGCCAGATAGAAACGTGCCAAGCAAAATTCTTTAAAGATGCATTACACCTTAAGAAATCCACACCAAATGTCATGATATATGGCGAATTGGGCCGACTGCCACTCAATATAACTATAAAATGTAATACGGTCAGGTTCTGGGCGGGGTTGGTAAACGCTGGGTATGGGAAACTGTCATCAGCACTGTACTACTTATCATTAGAATTCTCAAGAGAACGAAATATTGAAATCAAATGGATTAAAACCATCAAATTCATTCTAGAAATAACTGGTCAGGCAGACTTGTTCTATCAAGAGGAAATAAACACCGCACAAGTAATCACCAAAACAAAACGAGTCCTCGAACAACAATATACCGATGAGTGGAAAGCAACCATAAACCAATCGTCGCGTCTGACATTCTATAGACATATCAAAGAGAATATAGTTTTTTAGAAATATTTAAAAATCCTACCGTACCGAGAAGCTCTTATCTTATGTCATTTCCGAACACTTAACCACAAACTAGCGATTGAATCCAAAAGATGGCTAGGTATTGACAGATCAGAAAGATTGTGTTCTGAATGCAACTGCATAGAAGATGAGATGCATTTTCTTTTCTCATGCTCTAAATTCAATAGACAAAGGCAGAAATTCATACCACGATTCTATACAGAAAACCCTAATACCGAGAAAACTAAAGGATTGTTTGCAATATGCAATAAACCGCTCCTTATCAAACCCTCCAAATACTTGTTAGCATCAAAAGAATTAAACAGCTAGACTAATTCATCCATCTTCTCACCCAATCATACACCCGAGTTAAAGCGATGCTAATCTCATCTCAAATGCGATAGATTGTATGATAGATTATAGTTTATGGATTCCATATCATTCACATCCTGTTACATTCCCTTACCTGTATCACAATAATCTGCTGTGTAACATGGTGTAAACGTTGAACAGTGAGCACCGTGATTTTGTTTACTCAAGCGATAGTATATGGTGTCATGTAAGTGCCAATGCATTACATACTTTATTATGCAAATCATCTTGGTGAATATTTTGGTGATAATTTGATTGGAAGTTGTTATTGCCTATGGCAGTAACGGCTTCCGGTCAAATTAGTTTCAAAATAGTCATCAGCTTACTTGTATGATTATTTTTATATCACATTGCCAAATTATATGTGGCACCGCTATGACTGAGCGTATTGACCAAGGCAGATACGCTAGTTTGTCCTTCTGATTGGTTGAAAAGTAAGGCATGACAGCCACCATAGGCTTTGGAAATGTACCAACGTTTAAACTGCTCAAGCCTGAACCGCTTTCTTTAGCGGCATGATAATAAGCTTAATATTATATTATAGTTTACGAATGACGTGTTAGATCAGCTAAACAACTAGTATGGTATGAAATTAGTTCTCCTTTAATACTGCCTGAAACAAGTGGCCCAAAATAGATTAATAAATTGATTATTGTTGTTGTTATCATTATTATGTAAGCGAGCCCTCGTCGGCAGCGCGGCGGAGATGGTGTAATAATAATAATAATAATAATAATAATAATAATAATAATAATAATAATAATAATAATAATATTGTATTTCTACCGCCATTGTCAATGTACAACTCATCCTCATATGCCGTTGTCACGGCCTGAGTGTAAAAAAGAAAATACGAAAATACGAATACCATAAAATACTCCTGCTCAGAAAGCTCTCTAATTAGCTGAGGTAGGTCAGGTATCAGGCACACAAAGGACGCGACAACATCACCTTGCCATGTGTTTCGCGATCAGACCACAAAGAAGCATTCTAGGACTACTAAAGATGAGAAAGAACCTAAAGGAGCTGGGGGTCTCTCTCAGTGGACAAGGCGCGGTGAAGAAGGTTGAAGAAAAACTGATTGCAGCTGGCAGAAATTTTCACTTCCTCAGCCGCAGAACACAGTCTCTCATCATCGTCGTCGGTTAAAGAAAACTGACTGCAGTTGAAACGGTCTCCACTAATTTGAGCCGCAGAAAACAGTCATTAATCACCTTCATCAGTAAAAAATGCAAATCCATTGACCGTTGCCATAACAACAGTTTCCCACAACGATGTCTAAATAGGTTTCAAAGTAAAAGGGAACAGAATGTTGCTATGTGAAAAGACGTCAATATAGATGTAATAGAGTCCCAATTAATAGATTTTTTATTGCGCGCCAATTGATTTATCTAGCCGGATGCTAAGATTATATAACGCAACTGATGTGAGTTGGCTAATAGAACCAGATTGGAATGTGACGTGTACTACAAGATAAAGCGGACAACTGATGATCAAATCACATGTATTCTTGGCGATAGAGGCATACCAAGACATATCATGTTCGAGTCGATCACCCAAGGACATTAGGAGAAACGCGATCTGATTATCAGCTACAGGGTTCTACATGTGCTGAAATACGGGGGTTTTCCGAAACACTTCGTCGGATCAGAATTCGGAATGAGGGCAATGCAGGTCTAAATGAACGCTAGATGTATGCATAGGTTTAGCAAAAACTGTAGGAGGGAATAATACTAATAATAATAATAATAATAATAATAATAATAATAAACGGCCTAACCCTCCATTCTAACAAGTATATCCCTTCACCAGCCCGACACCGTACTAATGACGATAGCACACCCCGAGCCAATAGACATTTATCTTAGAAAAAAACATTAAACTTAAGATCATTGTTTTCCACAATACACAAGAGATTGTTAAAGGCCCAAACGTCTCGAAATTCATTTAATAATCCTTCGTTCTTTGTTATAGTGATATTCAATGTGAATCCGTGACCTAATTCTAGATATGCAATCCTCGATTGGATCCGTCTGTTCACACCCATCCGTCAGACGTTGGCGTGTTACATACGTCGCCATTTTGGCATTTGAAATTACCTAATTAGCCAAACGATGACGATTTCTAGAATTCTACGTTAAGATATATAAATGAGCATTGCGGACATGGAAATCCTTGTACATAATCAACCGGATGGAACTCACCAATCTCCATGAAATGGACACCAATTTGTCTAATGGCTAGAAGTAATGGACGAAGACGAGAACACGTTATGAACATATGTCCAAGGTCCTCCTTTTCACCACATACTACACAATCATCATTCGTACGGTACTCCGCTCGGTAAAGAAACACCCCTGGATTCAACGCCCCGTGTAATATTTTCCAAGATAAGTCGCCTTCATAACTGGTACATGGGTGTTCATAAAAGCAAGGGCAGGATGCTACCGATGAGGTATCCAAGGATAGAATACCTTCCCATATATTGTTAACAGAGTTTCTTAAATTAGCTTATAATATTTCAATAATGACAATTTATATATAATAATAATAATAATAGTACATTTTTAGAGCGCTTAATCCATGCAACTGCATGCTCTAAGCGCTAACGCGCGTAAGTATTCTATGGATATGCTATTTGAAATAAATAGAATTTAAGATTGGATTTAAAGACTTCTAAAGTTGATGAGTTTCTAATTTCTTTGCACTTGGTATGTATGGACACCGTAAAAATACCATCTTTTAAAGCACACGACAGCTCAATGTCATACAATGCAAGAAGAATATGGCCAGGGCGGCTGAGCATATCAATCCACCCACGTGGAAGACTATTCCACAATGTACCTAGCTTTATGTCCAAGAGCCGTTTAGATTGATGCCTGATTTTAGGACAAATGGCATTAATAGTTGTCTTTTGATCATTATAGACAATGTCGCCAATAGTTGTGACACTTGAATTAATAAAATCAACATAGAAAGACGTAAGCCCTGTTGTCGCATTTTTTACGAGTGGCTTGAGGCAAAGTGGTTCATTTAAAAATCTGCTTTGCAAACTGCTTGTGATATTCTTGAAACCTTGAAGAAAAACCAGGAGTTTAATAAGCATCTATAAAAACAAGGTATAGCATTAAGGATATTTACATCAAGTTGAATAAAGAATAACTGTCGATCATAGGTCAAATTGTGTACCTGTTTCAGGAACCAGCTTGTGAACATAAAACATGGATGTTTGTTATTTAAGCAAAGGAAAGTATGTACATAAATGCACTAATCCCTTCCCGCCATATAAGAAGAAGAAGAAGAAGAAGAAGAAGAAGGAGTAGAAGGAGGAGGAGAAAGAAGGAGTATGAAGAGTATGATGATGATGAGGAGGAGGAGGAGGAGGGGGATGAGGAGGAGGAGGAGGAGGAGGAGGAGGAGGAGGAGAAGACGAAGAAGAAGAAGAAGAAGAAGTAGAAGGAGGAGGAGAAAGAAGTAGAAGGAGGAGGAGAAAGAAGGAGGATGAAGAGTATGATGATGATGATGATGAGGAGGAGGAGGAGGAGGAGGAGGAGGAGAAGGAGAAGAAGAAGAAGAAGAAGAAGAAGAAGAAGAAGAAGAAGAAGAAGCTATGACAATGCTCTGCATATGAACCAAGGACAATAATAAAGAAAGATCCACACATAGAGCAATAGTGTGCATAATAATACATGCGGAGTAAGAAGGAAAGATCACAGGTTATAGCTATGGACCGTTCCAGTTTTAGCTATGCCCGGCCCACCGCTAGCCAAGCTCCACCCACACTTGGCCGTGTTGGGATTGATAGATCCTCGAAGGCCTAACTTTCAATTTCCTGAAAACTCTACAGGTAAGCGGTTGAATATTTTGCTCCCAGTCAAATTAGTTACAAAATAGTCAACAGAATAAAATGCATTAAATAGTAAAGACATACAATTCGTACGACAGCGCATAGTTCGTCTTCCAATATGCGTTCGTGATGTACTTATCTACGCCACTCACTATGTCATAATGACGTCATTAATTATGGTGTCATTCTACACGTCACGTAGTTGATTATGCCGTCATATGATGGATGGATAAAGTGGAAAGGTCCATAGTCTGGGTATGCGCAGAGAGTAATAATAACGAAAAGTCCAAAGATAAAACAATGCACGCAGACAATAACATGGACAGCTAAGTTCCATAAATTCCAAATATACGGCTATTGTTCGTGTTCCAAAAGTCCATAAATATTCAATTCAATGATAACATCTATTCATCTCTAAGTGATAGAATAAACAAACGCATCGCGGCGGCAGCAAATGCGCGCTCAAATATCAGTGTTGGCCATCAGTCTGACAAACCAGAAGTTGAGCGTTCCTGGGATTGAACAGGAATGATCGCTAGTGTTAAACACAGATCTAAAATGAACACGACGAAACCTCCCTATGGCGAACACACAATGTTCAATAAATTACAGCCACTAATGACAGGTCGGTCGCTTATTAGATCACATTTGCTATGTAGGGTAAATAGCGTCTCGGGGCAAATGACGATGGCGGACCTTTAAGACGGGTGGTTATAAAGCCTATTTCAAGGAACCGCCATCTTTTAGGCACATAGGGAAGTCTCGGCTAAATGAAGGTTTGAGTGCAATTCCATAAGCTTTGGTTGTCAATCATTGTAATGAGTTATGTGATGGAATAAGAAGTTAAGAAGCTGTTCTTGTCCGTCAATTGCAGGGCAATGTGCTGGATTCCCCTTGCTAGCCTCTAAAAGCACTTTTGTGTAAAGCAAGCTATTTGGACATCCTGCAGCAGGTGTGCCTATAGAGGCTTTCGCACTGGGTCGATATATATACACTCAGTGTTTCAGTGGATGCGCTGTACAGCTGCTATGGCATACGTAAGACAATGAATGGCCTAAATATTTAATAGGTTTCCAATGTTTTGCACTCGACATATAGTTGTTTTTACTTTAGAAAACAAAAGCGTACATCGATACTGTTATAACTGTTCTTCTAACAAGCCCGAAGTCCACGTAAACGTGAATATAGCATATCATAATGTATCTGGTCACTATCCCCGTACTTAAGTTGAACGTTTGATTTATCACACGTGCTAGCTTCATTATATCTTCAACTAATGTACCTCTCCAGAGTAATGATGATGACCTCATAATCAGCTAAGCGGCGTGTAGGATGACATCATAATCATTACGTCATAAATGATTCAATAAAGTGTTTTAACTCTTAAAGCTCCGACACGTTGTAAGAATTGTATGTCTCTACTATTTAATAAACATGCTGTTGAATATTTTGAAACTAATTTGACTGGGCGCTGTTGCTGCGATATGCAGCAACAGCACCCAGTCAAATTTGATTCAAAATATTCAACAACTTACCTGTATAGTTTTCTGGAAATCGATAGTCAGGGAGTTCAGAGATCGATCGATCTCAACACGGGCGAAGTGTGGGTGGAGCTTAGATAGAGATAGGCGGGGCATAGCTAATAATGGAAAGGTCCATTACGAATGTAGGGATCCATTTCTGTCGATGGTCTGCCCATTTCTGGCTAAGCTCTGTCAGTTATTTGTTTAATTGAAATCATTTTGAAACTTTGAGAACTGAATTTTCTGAATTCAAATTTTAAGGCAATTATACATGAATGATTTGAAAATAAATTGAAACAACAGCTCCCAATCGAATTATCTTCAAATTATCAACAAAATGTTTATTTAATTTGAAATTGACAAAAATGATACAATTTTTACACCTCGTGAGGTAAGTTTTTTAATACGTTTCGATTTCTGTGACGGAGCTATACGTTACTTTGTCAGCTAATATGTGTTATACGTGATTATGACCTCACATACCTGAGTGACAGATCGGATCCATCCGTTACGTGATAGTATCATGAGGGAGTAACGTCTTTCATACCCCATGTAATTAATACGCTCGATGTTCGCTAACAGCGATGACACAACAATATTGATTTTATTAATTGTATTACTGTTTAAATCCTGTAAAATAAATTATTGAAAAACTTGGAAAATTTAAACGATCAGTTAAAGAATATTTTCAAATCTGAAATAGTAAGACGCTGCGTTTGTCATTATGCCATGGTGCCAATTGGACAGCACGTTCAGTAGATAAGCTTTATAGCTATAAACACGTTGAGACAATTACCACAAATCGACATAAAAAATAAAGGCAATTGCCTATGTGATAAATAATTGACATTGCATATAAAGGTTATCCTACTCACTAAAGTAAGACCAAATTTGAACTCGTTAAAGTTTGTTGCAACCGAACTGAACTCGCGCAACAAATTTGATATCAAATGGTAACTAGTTTGCTATCATCTATGTATTACATTTGACATTTCCAGTTTCATCTTCAAAGAGCCTAGTGAGCTACTCTAATGTACTACTGAAGAGGTGCTATGTCACCTTATTGTTTTCCTCGAAATCTTCTATTTCTTATAGATGTTTCCAGATCAAAAGCAGCGGTGGGGGAATCCTCATTTACTTGCATCTTCACTTATAACAGACGGATAGACAGACAGACAGACATACATACATGCGGACGCACAGGGGGGGGGGCAATCGTGCAGGTAGGCATACAGGCATACTGGCAGGCCACCGGGCCCTGCAGGTAGGCAGACAGGCAGGCAGGCGGGCAAGCTTAAGTACAATACCCTCTTTATCTTATGATGCAAAGATAATTCCTGAAGAACGCAATACATAGCATATGAAATGGATACACGTTTGAGATTCTAATTATCAGATATACCTATAGAGCATTGGTTTCCAAGCGTTATCATAATTCATATATGAATTATTGTTTATGCTGCTATTTTGACACATGAATCCCTTTAATACACAATAAATGTAGCTATATGTAATATCACATTATTTCCTCTATAGCGCACCAGGGACGTTCCTGGCAGAGATACCTAAGATATGATGTATTAATACAGTGTGGCGTGGTCATATCTGCCGAAATATACCACCTTCGTTATCGACACATGGAACATCTGTGTCGCTTCTAATGGCCCTTTCTATAGTAATGACGTCATATGACGTCATAATCAGCTAAGCGGCGTTTATCATGATGTCATAATCATTACGTCATAAACTTTTAAAAGTCCGACATGTAAGAATTGTATGTCTCTACCATTTAATAAACATGCTGCTGAATATTTTGAAACTAATTTGACTTGGCGCTGTTGCTGCCATGGGCAGCAACAGCGCCCAGTCAAATTAGTTTCAAAATATTCAAGAGCTTAAGCTGTATAGGTTTCTGGAAATTGATAGTCAGGGAGTTCAGAGATCGATCGATCCCAACACGATCGAGGTGTGGGCGGAGATTAACTAGAGAAGGGCAGGGCATAGCTAAAAATGTAACGGTCCATTATAGTTACAGGGAAGCCTGTCAATAACTGGTGCTATTTGGACCATCAAAACCGGCTCATTAACCATTTAGCACACAAGGTGGTCAAAACGACTTCTTGACCATTTGCAGACAAAGAGAAAAGTGTTTTTTAATAATTTTTTCACTGTAATGAGTGGCTCGATAATCGCGCCAGTCATTCCAGTCGTAAATTTTCCAAGATAATCTCTGTCTGCAAAAGGATATTTTCTAAGGCAAAAATGAAATTTCATTGAATACATTTTAGGATTAAGGTGTTAAAGTGATGTGGTTGGCGAATAGTAGTAGGCTATGCCAAATAAATTTGTAGACCAAATGTTGGCCGCCCACCTGGCTTAAGTAACCATATCGCTTAGGCCTCGGATGCATCTGTCCGTTATAGACAGGTTTAATCGTGCATTATATAGAGACGATAAATCATTGCTATATGCCTCACGCCAACGAACTTTTTTAATAAATAACGATTGTGATGAATTTGAGATCAAGGGCAAAAACATTAGCTATAATATGAATTCCGCTTTGCCACGTAGACTACGGATGCTGGCGAGTAAGTTCCGGTTAAACTTATCAGTGTAGTAGTGAGTATCCTTGTATTCTGTTTTGCACAGTTCCTTATTGGATGTAGTCTGAAGACCACCATTTCTACCACCTACGTAACAGGACACGCATATATACACACCCTCTGTTCGGTTGTGTGAATGAAATAACTAAGCCGATCATTACATGTATACATAGCATCCCTGTAGAGTCAGTCAATATTTTCCATGTCTGCTATAACGGAAAACAGCTGAATGTGTTAGACTATAATTCCGCTGGAAACAGTTCAGTACTGTCTTTGGTAGTGGTAGAGGGGTCCGTTTCTAGTTATGCCACGCCCATTTCTAGTTACGCTCCGCCCACTCTTTGGCGTATTGGAATCGTTTTGAAACCTTGAAACTTGAATTCCCATAAATTTAAAGGTAATTATACATGTAAGCTGTCGAATATTTTGACACTATTTTGACTTTGGTCTGTTACTGCCTATGTCAGCAACAGCTATCAGTCAAATTACTTTCCAAATATTCAACAGATTGTTTACTACATTGTAAATTCGCGAAAGACATGCAATTTAGACACTTTCGTGACTGACTAGCTCTGACGCAATTTAACAAGTGACGTTTATGATTATGACATTAGATACTAGAGCGGGAGATCGGATCCCTCCATTATCGGTTGTCAGTAAGATGAATTTCAAAATACCAAAAACAAATTATTTCATAAAGCTAAATAATATATTTTATCTGACACGGAATAGAGCGACTTTGGTGTATCGGCCGTACTTACCCACAATGAGAGTCAACACGTCGGATATGGCCAGATTGAGCAAATAGTAATTCGTGGTCGTGTGCATGTACGTATTGCGTACTATTACGATGCACGTGCATGTGTTTCCGAACAGTCCTGTAAGAAATATCAGGCAATATATAAATGTGAGAACGATAACAGAAACCTGGTCCTTTCTCTTTGCACCGACGGTTTGCAACAGATATTGGGCTGTATTTAAGTATGTCTTGTTTTCCATCACAAGCGTGGGTATCTGAGGGCTTAATGTCGTCGTATCATTGCCCAACACCCATGACAAATCTGACGTATCGTAATGCATTGTCTACTAATTCCTGACTATTTTTAAATTAATTAAATTAAACGAGACAAAATTTAACGTTGTCAAACAAAATATTAGTGAGCCTACTTAATCCATGTGCACGATTCACTAAATTAATAAACGTAATTTAAATTTAATTTAAGACCATATCTAGCTAAATGACGACGGCCGAACAACCTTGCCGCTGCGTTGGTCTATACTCTACAAACCGAATAGCGCTATCGATTGAACCTGCAGTAACTTCGCACAAGAGGAATTGCATCTAGAAAATCATTACACACTTAACTCATACGTGCATACTGATCCTAATAACGATAAACACATTAAGGCAACACATGTTTATCTCCCGCTTAAAAAAGACAACCGACACAAACCAAACAATTCACGATAGATAAATCCAAGGATCTGGTACGCTTTTAGCAAACTTGTAAGCAGTTCTGCTAGTGGCCCCGTACACGAGTAACTATCCGTGCAGTAGTAATGAGAATTGTCGGGAGAGCTGTATTGATCCACAACACTGGCACTCTCTCGCAGAAAGTTCTCTATCGAGTGCAACGCGCATGCGCTAGAAACCACTTGGATGCTTGTTATTAGTTCCGTCAAATCAAATTTGATTCCTGCGAATAAGTTACACGTGGATTCCAGGTGTGCACGCGTGCGTGCATGTGAGAGCCTGCGTGTGAGTATGTGTATGCGTGCCTGTGTATGTGTGATGGAGTGTGGTGGGGTAGGGTATGGTGGTGGGGCTGGGAGGATGGGGGAGTGGTAGTTGATGTTTGTATACGTAACCGAGTGTGAAGATTTCGTCAGCGTTTCACCGATATACTCTGATTGCCATACGTCTGAATAAGTGGGTATACAGATCGGGGTTATTTTTTTAGAGCAGTGGGCTGATTGAATGTGGTGGGCTGCGGCTGGGTGGTCGGTGGGGTGAGTAACTGCCAATAAGCTCTCCCTCTCCAGAACGTTTCTGCGCAATATTTCATAGATGGGTGAAATACTATGTAAATTTTAAATAGAAATCTATATCTGTAGGAGCCCGGAATTGTGTAGATGATGGGCGCAGCGAGAGAAAAATGTCGCTTACATGTGGTGGGGGGGGGGGGGGTCGGGAGGCGTATCGCTCTCCTGCCAGTTGTCTAGAGGAGCTGTTTCCGGGACACGACCACACACACCCACACACACCCTGCCCCGGAGAACTTGTGAAATTTAAATACTATTAGGGGTTCTTCATTTTAGGCGGTAATACTAGTCGAGACCTTTCTTGAATGCGTGAGTGTTGTCGAAACAAATGAGCGAACTAGCCCGCCCTTGATAAGTTTATCTGTAAGTTTAGATTGTCTCGTAGTGTCTCCTTCATTGCTGGTGGTAGCATCAGTTGAAATCTACTTAGACGAGATGTATGTGTTGTAGGAGAAATGTCACACTTGCCCCTCCCTGGAAAACCTTTAAAATGTAGATGTCATAAGATTATGTTTCCTAAATTTCTGGATGTAAATATCAGTTCATATTTTATTGGAATATGTCAGTGCTTTGTTTCCTTTGTTATTAGTTTTTCGTTGGGGTGGGGTGTGTGCACTGTGCCTCACCCGGATTTGTTATTAATTATTAGGTGGTCGCCTGCATTTTTGATGTTAATATCATTTGAAATCTTATTTGCATGCCTGTAGCTATTTGGATGAGAAAGAACACGCCGCGCACCGGTCCTACCCTGGAAAAGAGAGTTCTCCTGCAGTCCTGAAAGTAATATCAGTTAAAATCTTCCTGGGTACCTTGTATGTTGTGGAGTAGAATGGATGAATTAGATCTGTCACTCAGGTATATTAAACTAATTTGACTGGGCGTTGTTGCTGCCATAGGTGGCAACAGCACACAGTCAAATTAGTTTCAAAATATTCAGTTAATTTTAGTTACCTTGATAGTGGGATCCTGGAAATTCTGGGTTCGATCGATCCCAAGCTAAAATGGATCCATCAAATGAGACTCAGGTGCCCCCACCCTAATCCCCAGAAAGGGTTTGAGATTCAGATGGTGTCGGAGTATGTCTCTTGCATTTATGGTAGTAATATCAGTTCGTATCTTATTTGAAGATGTGTTTAGAGAGATCTGCCATTTAAGGAGCTAACAGTGTACGCGGATTAGAAAGACTCATGGGTTGTGACGCAGTGTACCTCTGTTGGTTCATGCAACACAGGGAATTTGTGAAAACTGTACCAGGATTTATGAGAAAAGGTTAATGTCAACTCACTCAAACCTGTCCGCCTACTTGTTAGTTGGCCACTATTTTACATGTTCCAAACTAACATAATATTTTGCATAAATGCAAAATAGGCACCTACATAGAAAAGGAATGGGTGTGCGGCCCTGCACCTGCCACCTGCCTCCGACACTTGTCAAACAGCAGCAGTAGTAGTAGTAGTAGTAGTAGTAGTAGTAGTAGTAGTAGTAGTAGTAGTAGTAGTAGTAGTAGTAGTAGTAGTAGTAGTAGTAGTAGTAGTTGCAGTAGCAGCAGCAATTGTATGACGAATGCGGCAAGCAATGCAAAGTTTGTTATATTTTTTTCAATGGAGTGTGTTTTTTTTGTCTAGACTGTGACTGGTTTATTCTAAGGTATCTGTTAAGGTGGTTATGCTGCGGGAAAGCGTATTTCTTTCTTCTACAAACACCTACGCACATTCAAGTATTTCACATAATATTACCTCCAGAAATGAACAAGAGACGCTCTTCCTGAGAGCTTTGATTTTTTTTAATGCAGTGGGTAGGGGTGCGGGATGGGTGGGGTAGGAGTGATGGAGCGCGATATCTGCCCTTTCCCCCAAAACTACTAGTCCCGAAATGCAGAGCACACTCTAATGGTGTTTAAATTTAACACATGTTTCGGAGAGGGCCACTCGACCACCAAATCGCTGGAAGTGCAGAATGGCAACAACCCGCGCCCACTCTAGAGCTGCGCCCTAATTCACGCACCCATGTCATATAAAATCCTGAAACCGTATGTAATTGACCTGAAATAAGTACGCCAATAAGGTGTGCCTGCACTTCCGAGACCCCCAAACACGCCCGCACGCACGCACCTACGCACGCACGCACGCACACATACACACACACACACAACACACACACACACACACACACACACACACACACACACACACACACACACACACACATATATATATCGTATCTAACACCAATGTACCTGACACCAATATGTCTGACACCAATATATCTAAGACCAATGTATCTGACACCAGCATATCTGACACCAATGTATCTGACACCAATGCATCTAACAGCATTGTATCTGACACCAATGTATCTGACACCAATGTATCTGACATCAATGTATCTAACACCAATGTATCTGACACCAATGCATCTGACACCAATGTATCTGACATCAATGTATATAATACCAATGTATCTGACACCAATGTATCTAACACCAATGTATCTGACACCAATGCATCTAACATCATTGTATCTGACACCAATGTATCTAGCACCAATGCATCTAACAGCAATGTATATCACACCAATGTATCTTACACTTCGTATCTGACACCAGCGTATCTAACACCAATGTATCTGACACCAATGTATCTGACACCAATGCATCTAACATCATTGTATCTGACACCAATGTATCTGACACCAATGTATTTGAGATCAATGTATCCAACACCAATGTATCTGACACAAATGTATCTGACACCGATGTATCTAACACCAATGTATCTGCCACTGCTGTATATAACCCTAATGTATCTGCCAGCAACGTATCTGACACCAATTTATCTGACACCAATTTATCTGACACTCGCGTATCTGCCATCAATGTATCTAGCACCAATGTATCTGCCACCAATGTATCTGACACTGATGTATCTGCCACCAATGTATCTGACACCAATGTATATGGCACCAATGTATCTGACACCAATGTATCTGACACCAATGTATCTGACACCCGCGTATCTGACAACAATGTATCTGACCCCAGCGCAGCTGACACCAATGTATCTGATACCAACGTATCTGACCCAAACGTATCTGACACCAATGCATCTGACACCATTGTATCTGACACCAGCGTTTCTGAAAACAATGTAGCTGACACCTATGTATCTGACACCAATGCATCTGACACCAATGTATCTGATACCAGCGTATCTGACACCAATGTATCTGACACCAGCGTATCTGTCACAAATGTATCTGACACCAATAAATCTGACACCATTGTATCTGACACCAGCATTCCTGACACAAATGAATCTGACACCTACGTATCTGACACCAATGCATCTGACACCAATGTATCTGACACCAGCGTATCTGACGCTAATGTATCTGACACCAGCGTATCTGACACCAATGTATCCGACACCAGCGTATCTGACACCAATGTATCTGACACCAGCGTATCTGACACCAATGTATCTGACACCAATGTATCTGACACCAGCGTATCTGACGCTAATGTATCTGACACCAGCGTATCTGACACCAATGTATTTGAGACCAGCGTATCTGACACCAATGTATCTAAGACCAATGTATTTGACACCAGTGTTCCTAACACCTATGTATCTGACATCAATGTATCTAAGACCAATGTATCTGACACCAGTCTATCTGACACCAATGTATCTGACACGTTTACACCATTAAATGGATGTATTGCAATAGTATTATCCATGAGCTATGTGTGAGCGTCATCAGATTTACTAGCAATGCGCTCTTATATAATTTACAGCGAAGAAGCCAGATAAGGATTTCGTTGTTACATAAAGTGGGCCTTGCGGCCTCCAGCAGCACATAATCGGTCTTGAGTTCAAAGAATGTATTCTTTTTTATTTCTTCTGATCTCCTTGTTTTCTCTCTTCTCTAGCACCCAAACCACATCCAGAGTATTTGGAATTAACGTATTTCCTACAGGATTGTCTGTTTACTATTAAATCTAGGCGTGTCTGTTTATTATTAAATCTAGGCGCACAACGTACGCGAACTATTGATGAATAAACAACCGAATTACATGATCCGAGTCCGAATGATACATAATATAGACTTGACCCGCAACAAGGATTCTCCAAAATCAGTGTGGACTAGAGGCGTTGTCATCGAATAAACATCCGGGTCACTTGACCGTTCACACAATGCATGTGACAATCCGTCTGAGCTTAATTTAGTAGTCGCAATTTAAGCGTGATATTGTCAGGCTTTCCCATTCCAAGATATGTCTGATATTCGCTGGGCGAATGATGAAGGTGATGAAGACCTTGGGGTTTACACTGCGGTACAAATCAATCTGCCTATACTGGCTTACTAGCTGCTAGTTATTTCACTGAATGCACCGGCTTCGTCCTACAGTCGGCACGTGAGTCTCCTGTTATGTGGAAAGTAATGGCCTCACAAAGTTTACAAGTGAGAACCATGTGGTTCGGAATGGTCTGATCGTCACTGTCTAGCACTAGTCACTGAGTTCAATCTACTTGTGATGACGGCTACCTCTATCAATGCAGCAACAAGTTGAATGGAACTGGCTGGATTCGTCACAGTTACAGTTTGACCATGGAACGAAGTGCGGTCTCGCTGTTTCCAGGAACAATTAGCGGGCAGTGTGGTCTACTAGAACGCAGGTTCTCATGGCTTTAAAAGTGGAGCAAGCCGCTATGGTATTTTCCAAATATATTTTACCACGTGGGTTTAAGTGGACCGGGTCAAATATATGTCTCTGGAAAAATTGAGTATTCACTTTTACATGTTATAATACGCTAAGTAGATGTATTTACCAATATTTCAGCAAAGTAGTTTTAACAGGTGAGGGTTAACTGGAGATGTGGCTCTGGTCCACGCACTTAGCAGATATTTTTAATGCGATGTTCCCAATGAGTAATAAACATTTATTCATCAATTTACCTGTATGACTGTCTTAATGTCGAAATTGTCAGACATGCTAGCGAAAATTGGCTGAGATGCGCATAGGTTTAACATTTTACATAGGTCTTGACGTGCCGTGAATTGCATATCATAGCCAGAAAGTGCGCGGGTAGCGCTTGGTAGAGCGTTGTGTGTCCATTCTAGCCAGCGCCTTGCGGTAGGGCAGTACTTTGTCTTTTTCTGTTATATGCATATAAACAAACAGATAAGCAAATAAATATTAATTTTTGTTTTATATATTATGATCTGTTACAAGTTGAAAGTTGCATGACACTAGTGGTGTCTAGCGCGCAGACACCTCGTCGCCTCACAGGCTGTCGCGTGCGGAGCGGGTCTTCCATCCTCGTCCGAAGACGTCATATCCGCTTTGCGCGACCATCTAGGGCTGGAGGGTGGGTCGGTTGGTGGGTTATAAGCATTTGTTGGCCGCCTAGCGGGCCAACTGAACGATAATGTTACATTTGGGTGCGCATTCACGCCCAAATGGTCTAGTTGCATTGTTGTGTTGGAGGTCATGCTTAGTGTACCTTCTCCCTGACTTGACCACATGGGATTAACTATAGGGATAGGGGAATGGTAACTTCCCGCGAAATCCGGGGAGTCAGAGAATAGTTCCATTTCAGTTACTAATTAGAATGATAAACATGATGCTAAGTTTTAAGACGGAGTGAATTCAAGCACGAAAATTTATTAACCGTTTTTATATTTTCTCACCGCGACTAATAACAATGAGAGTACACAGAATGCTTAACGAATGATAACGATTACGAATACAATTACATGTATTAATTACGAGTGTAGGTCGCAGCCTACATAATCACGTTGAATTAGGTGCTGTCAACCTAAATGAGGGGAAAGGGTTTCTTGTGCGGATATCCGGAAAACATCCAGAGGAATTATAATACTGGAGGTAGGAAATGGAGAATGCCATCAGTATAGTATCAATACATTGTATTCCCGTGAAGTTTCAAGATACGGAACAATATATTGCTAGCAAGACATATGCTTAATATATACGTCGAATACCAACGGATGAGATGGGAGGATGTATGTAACATTGAATTGGAAGATATATGAAACCCACCAACAAGAATGGGAGGTCCATAGATGGTCTACAGTGATTCTGCGAAAACGCGTTCCAGAAAATCCATACTGGATGTCAAGCCACTGGGTCGAAACTTAAAGGATTTAGGTTAGAATATTACACCTCATCTCTAGCATGACATGATGGATGTTGGGTCGGTAATAATCAACACGGGGTTTAGCGGAACCCCTAAAGCTATGTTGTAGCTCACGACGATCGTGGGAGAGAACGGAAGTTACATTAAGCCATATGGATGTTCTGCGAGAGTGATATAATGGAACTTTCCATTTTTAGCTATGCCCCGCCCATCTCTAACTAAGCTCCACCCACACCTCGCTCGTGTTGTGATCGATCGATCTCTGAACTCCTTGACTATAAATTTCCAGAAAACGATACAGGTAAGCTGTTGAAAATTTTGTAACTAATTTGACTGGGCGCTGTTGCTGCCTATGTTTCAAAATATTCAACAGCGTGTTTCTTAAATAGCAAAGACATACAATTCGTACAACGTGTCGGACAATTAAGCGTTAAAGACGGGCTTAATAGAATCATTTATGGCGTAATGATTATGCCGTCATCATACACACAGCTTAGTTGATTATGACGTCATATGACGTCCGATTGATAGATGGATACTCTGGAAAGGTCCATTGATGCGTATAGCGCGCGAGTTTCGTGAGAAGCCAAAACGGATTGGAGCAACTAATTATAACAGAGATGTACTGGCGCGTGAACAGGGCCCGTTAATAACAATGGTTACATTGAAAATTCTATAATATGAATGCAACGGAAAATTACCTTATTAAAATATCTTAGAATAGTTCTTATGAAATAGTGAAATCCATCCAGGTTAGAATGTATAAACTCGTACAATATAAAAAGAAAATACCCTCAAATGATAAAATGTTATAACGGTTCATATAGAGTGTTCTGAACCAGATTGATTTAGATTTTTAATAAAGCAGAAACATGACATCCGCATCTAGCCAAATTGTAATCGAATGAATGTTCCTCAGGACCTCCGCAATTGGAGGGAATACACGGCACGGTTCCGCACGGACTTTGGTGTGATCGTCGCTATCGAAGCACTTAGTACCATCCTTGAATGAACACGAATGGAAACAGGTGTCCACGCGTGAAATGCGACTGGCAGCCATTTACAAGAGGGTCATGTATGCAGCAGTGTGTATACAGATAACATGAGGAAAGCTAGAGCGTCGAGAAGAATCCTTGCTACTGTTGTTGCTGTCCAAAAGGAAATCGACGTCAGATGTGCGTGCGTGCGTGCGTGCGTGCGTGCGTGCGTGCGTGCGTGCGTGCGTGCGTGCGTGCGTGCGTGCGTGCGTGCGTGCGTGCGTGCGTGCGTGCGTGCGTGCGTGCGTGCGTGCGTGCGTGCGTGCGTGCGTGCGTGTTTGTGCGTGCGTGCGTGCGTGTGTGCGTGCGTGCGTGCGTGCGTGTGTTGTAAAACCACTTTATTACACTGGACACAAGGTTCTCAACTAGTATGAAAGATAGAACAACAGCTAAAAGCTGATGATGTGATCAGTCTTTATGACACGAAAGACAGTTAAGAGAACAGTGTTCACTACGATGAATCATGACGAATTTACAATTACAGAGTAACGATGAAGACACTGGGAAAATTTCTAAACGGTGTTTCGTTTCTTACTGATCAACTCGAAGTCGACCTATGGTCAGGTGAAGATATGCGAGCTCGGAATTATTGATTCGTCTGTTCTCTTAAAGCTGCAATTGAAGGGAGACGAAAAGATGACCACGATTGTTCACTTAGGAGAAGCATCCCCTAACTTGAAGAATCAGGGATACGAAGAGATCCGCGGAGATCTCTGAATTCACTCGAGAAGTGTTCAGGACATACTGGACGTCACAAGTTCAAAAACGTGTCCAATTACAACGATTCTTTTTATTTTAGAAGGAAATTTTAACAAGCACACAAGTTTCAGCTGACACTAGTTGGTTGAGTATCAGTTCCATGGTTCTTGGACGGAACTCCGGGAAATCGGCTGGAATGGCTGGATGCTGGCATTTTCGGATCTCCTGAGAGAAAAGTGGCCAAAGAGGTGTACGAGGAGTGCAGACACAATTTTAACAGTGTGCGAGATTAACAAAAATGACTGACTCGTAAATGAAATAATAGCTTGCCTCAGGCCCTCCTTCGTCGAAAGTTCGTCGTATCACGTTTGAAGCACGTTTGTTCGGCACAGCACGTGTAGATGAGACGTAAATATCACAAGGTGAGAACTTGCTGGATGCTGGTGCATTTTCTCAAATCTTTGATTAAAGGAATCGTTAATAACTCAGCTATACTGTGCCGATTCTGAAATAGTTTTCAGATCCCCGAACCCGAAACAATTCTGTTTCCGAGGATATAAGTAGCTCTTCTATTGCTTGATGAATAAGGAAAAACAATTTATACATATCTAATATATTTAGACAAGTCAGCCATAGATAAATGCGCTGCTGACACGTAAGTCAGCAGCATACAGGTGTATACTCGATCAATGCATAAAGCTGCACGCTTCACGGTAGAGCCCTCCCAGTCACGATACATGGAGGAAGTACACAAGGATGCATAATGCGGATTCGGAAGTCAGACCTAGAATTTTATTATAATTGCATCACTAGTTCAATAGAATATGCTAAGTGCATGTGTGTTATTATCGGCAGCAACATGTTTCTAGACAACCACGCCACAGTGAATGGGGCCCACATTTTCAATCATAACCTCTGTGTAGTATTCTCCCAAATTGACCTTGTTCTGCCCAGTAGATATTAATTGCTTCTAGTTGGGAACTAGGTACTTCCATCTGTATAAAAGTATACCAGTCCAGTGTATTAGTTGAGTAGTCGCTACATCCCCAGGAGAGTGGTTATTACTATCAAGTCTCTTGTAACCTGGTTATCCGTAATATACCAACAGCTTGGTGAATTATGTTATTGTAGCACGGATCACTGTCGGGTGCGTACTCGGCCTGGGGTGGTGCATGCTCACCCCACCGCTGGTCATATATCGGCCTGCGCACAAATGGCCATTCCAGCAGGAGGACAGAGATAGAGTCCGTGAGGTCGCCCTACGCGAATGCGCGGCCATGAGAAGTAAACTGCGGAGACTGGCAACTTATGTATATACTTGCTCATATTATGGCAATTCCGTAATATGGGACCGTTCTCAAAGATTTTGGTATGTACTGAGATCAGAATTGAATGAGGAATTTAACACACTGAACAGAAATTAAATCGGTTCAGATCTGGCGAAGATATGGCAAAATTAAAACGGACTCTTTAGGAGATACAACTAAGCTAGACATCTCCCGAGCGTGTGCCTGAACGAGAGAGCATTAGGCACGATTGCTCTCGCTACCTTGTCTCGCGCACAACACGCACTCTTATTGGCTGAGCCGGCTGGCGGAGCCTCTCACCGAGTATAAAAGGTGGTCTCGAAGCCAAACTCGAATAGAAAAGCCATGAACAAGAACAGCAACATGAGACAAAATCGAGAGACAACGATCAACACACACACACAGAGAGAGACACAAGCTAATGCACAAACCGGCGTCACAAGAATTCACAAGAATTCAACAGAAACCATAAAGGCCAGGCGTGAGTCTAGACCCTAGCATTGAGAACTAGCGTATAAACGCCTTACATATTACAACACACACACACACACACAAACTCGAATAGAAGGGAGGCGGACTCGGTCCGAGAGTGGAAACGTTCTCACTATATGCCTACTGCGTAGAGATCGCGTTCTGCAATCTACACCAATGCAGCTTATCACAGTCAGGTTCCCTCTCCAGACAGCCGCGCTCAGCACCACACCAGGTTTTTATACACTCATGGTAGATCAACAGGAGTAATAACCTAAATTAAAAGACCGCTCTTTAATTGGACCACCGTCACCAGTGGCGCCTTCACTGCAGACTTTTGACTGTTAGCAATCAATTCAGTATGTAAGAATGCTGGTGTTTATCATCTCTTACCCGACTTGCCGTGCCACTACAAAAATGGTGGCAGAGATCACTGGATGTATCCAGCGTCATTGAAATTATGTGTTGACCATAGTCCAGACACGGACATTGCTCTAAGAGCTAAAGGCGTGGATCGTCTTGTGCCAAGAAAATAATTCTACATAATATGTACTTACCGTCTCTACATAATGGAGACATCCGTCACTCTTTAAAGCACAAACAGCATAATGGTATTGCGGTGAGCTATTCATTATGTGCCATGTATCAGAATCTGTTGGCCACCAGTAATGGCTTTATTCTTCACTGTTCTTGAGTATGAAACTTACCAGCCAGCATCCTGCAGTAATTCTCTAGGTGGCAGCTACACCATGCATCAACTCACACTGTAAGAAGACGGTGTAAAGACTACATGTGACGTTTAAATTGCACTGATGACTAATAGGTGCACCACATAGAGACATAGCTTAGCTATGTATATTGTTATTAATAATAACAAATAAAGTACCGCCCTAAGTGGTACCATAAGGGCGGATGCAACCTCCGCTTTAAGGCAATATTGTACATATATTATGCATTGTAAACGGTGCCAGCAATTAAACGGCACCATAGGCTAAGTTGGCCTTATACTTTAATGAATGTATAATTGTAATTAGGCATTCTTCCCATATTAATAGTTTAGCAATAAAAACTAGAAAAATATTTGGACCGCAGTACACCTAGGTTATACTATATATCGACAACAAATGCATCACCATGTTTTCTCCCAATGGCACCAATTTTACAGTAAGGTCGCTGCTCATGCTCTCGCCAGGGAACATGACATGCTACCGTTAAACTTAGGACTATGATAGCTCAATACGACAGGTTTTAAGGTAGCCAGGAACGGTTACTCTTCAAATGGAAAATTGTTATTAAAGATTCTTCTTCCCGGTCAATAAGACCGTTGTATAAACGGTACTACTGATTTTCATAGTTGGCCGTCCATATTAAGGCCTCCTAAATTAAAGCGGAGAGTAACTGTCTTTGACTATGCTTCTCTGGCTGTCTGACTGAAATAATTGTTTGAATTCCCACCGTCAGAATGGTTAGGACCGTCTCAAGAAACTACATTAGGTTTCTGGCCCGCCAGAATCAATCTGCCGTTTACATACATACCCCGTGTATCTTCAGATACCTATTAAGCATGACTTTGGTGCCAAAGTAGGAAACATCCCAGCAGTGCTCTAAGGTCAACTTTCTCCAAACCTAAAGCAGCTAAATGGTAACGCCAGGGTATGGATCTCATATGGTCCATACTCGAAACCTTAGGTGACGGATAGAGACACGAATCGTCATCTAACTCATCACGGTGACTGGTTGAAGCCTTAGAGCTCACCATGCCTACGGGTTAGCCACCATAGATGGAAATACGTTTCTCTCTCCCCACTGTAAATAAGCTAAAATCTGCTTTCTAAACACGCTTCTGTCAATGTGATATGTCCATGTGTTGTTATTTGTGGTTGTGATGCAGTATGTAGAGGGATCATTCTGCAGCTCTGAAACTACCACCAGACAACATGTTGCACACTGTCGGTCTGAGGAGAGATGCTCCATGGGGTATCAGCAACGGTACCGGGCATCCACGCCAGGAATACGTATTCGTTAAAGACAGTTGCTGCTACGCCATTTGCGGCTTAAAACCATGTGTTTTTGAACTTATAACTGAAAGTTAGTCTAGGCCATTTTAGGTACACAAAAGTGAACGGTACCAGCTACAACAGTATCTTTAGCTTAGGACAAGGTGCTGAAACCGCAGGGAATCAGCCACCACATCATTGCGTACACACCGTAGGCACGCAACAGTAGAATAACTATATTAGGATAAATACACATAACACATTTTTCTTTCTCTCTTTGTAGGATAGGAGAGCAGCCCATTTTACCGCTCTCCTCCTCCACTTCGGCATTGAAGGTAGTTTTCTTTTGATGCAGGCCCGTATGAGGTAAATTTTATATTCCCTGCATTGTGCAGAGAAGACCAACATAAATTTCCTCCTCATTTTTCGTTACCGTGGGATGTTTCTCTGACGTTTGAATGCAAACTGTGAGATTACATCCACCCCTTTTTCACATTTTTATAGTCAGCTTCCCACCTGTTGCCTTTCTGCAAGGCGAAATGGTGTGGTACCATCATAAATTTCCTCTCAATCAAATAGGGGGAACATAGTTATCCTTGGTACTAAAGTGGTAATGGTTCCCTGTTTTTCCCCCCCTCCTTGTTATGGTCGGTCGTTTCTCACCTCTTGGCCATTCTCAATATGGAGCACAGTACTGCACCATCATATATCTCCCCCCCAAACAAACGGTAAAGATGAAATCATTATTGGTACTTTTTGGTATGGGTTCTCCGTTCCTGCCCTGTATGTTAAATGTAGGACACTTCTCTCTCTCTCTCTCTCTCCCATCATCTCTCTTCCTCCCCTACGGTGTTGTGGGAATTTTCTGTGATGGAGGCCTGTGCAAGGCACTTTCCTCTCGCAAACCAATAATCTTTGGCCTGCCTGAGGCAGATATAGTTTTTATTAAGCCAACTGCTGTGCCCCAACCAGCGCTTTCCCCCACAGGGGTACCTTTCATGATACCATCTATATTTGACTAGATCGGTTAGGTACCTCCGCCGGGACATAAACCCAAATTCACTGCTTTTATTCTTACATACACCGTTCATAAGTGACAAACATACAAAAATTGTTTGTCCCCGGAATTAAGTAAGTAATTTGTGCTAGCACCATTCCTTCCACCTTGGAAATGACAGTTAGACACACTGGGGACACGAACAGCCAGGATGATATGGTAGTGTTTAATTTTCACAGCAATGGCTGCACGAGCCCACTGGAACGTGATCATTCCACCGGCCGTGGAGGTCTGTTTTTGTGGACACTGGAGATGTGTGGTGACTGCTCCCCAAAGCCGATGCTGGCTGACCAGCAGCAGCAACAACAGCGGCAAGCAGCGGACCCACATGCGCCCCTGCCGGCTACAAGTTGTGCCAGATGTGGGGCTCGAGTGGAAATTAAACTTACACTTCAATTCCTGTATGTTTCAGTCTCCGTTCTATTTCAATATGTACACTTCGAGCGAAGAAATGGAGTGTATAAACAATAGGATGGTGGGTACGCTCATCAACCCTTATATATCGTCAAACCCCCCCCCCCCGCACCCGGTGTGAGATCATTAGCACCCATAAGACCAGAATACTCGCCTGTAAGTGAAGTAACGTGTATCGATGCTTCACAGGTGGGTGACCACTATATAATGTTGTCTGATATCCACAATGAGATGCATTCACCATTGCCAGATAATGAACTACACAATAACCATCCCCTAAGGGGACCAGTAACTACCTCACACCCGGTACACTCACACTTGACAACAGCAAGTGAACAATGGCGAGATGCACAGGCCAAAGGGCCCATGTTCCAGCAGCGGATAACTACACCAATGGTACCATATAATAACTTACCGTTGTGGTACCAACAATGGAACACAGAGCCTGGGTTACCACTAACTAGTCCTCAGCCAGCTTATACTCATTTCACTGCTTGCCCACGTCCCTCTCCAAGTATCCCACAATATCGGGAATGGCTAATAACGCATCCTGCCAACCCTAGTCGACCGGTAAATCAGGTACCGTTACGAAATACAGCACCACCTAGGTATGATGAATGGCACCGTATGCAGAGGAATTCCTCGCCCATACGGTACCACTCATAATTACCGCACAGGAAATATCCATACCAGCCTAATGACTATTAATGACTACTACTGATTCCCGTCCCTCTTCAGTTTTTACTCCCATTATGCCTACACCACCACCAGGGTTTGCGCTGAGCACTCCCTATCACAGCACCGGCCGAGTCATACTTCCACTTGAATTCAGTGGGGATGGTGACTGGGCCAACTATAAGTGCCAATTTGAAATCATCAACAGGACGAATGGTTGGTCAGACCACCAAATTGGAGAGTACCTGCCCACAAAATTATCGGGAAAAGCATTACAGGTGTTAGCAGACATGGGGTCTGAAGTAACACTGACCTATAGTGAACTATAAAATGTATTGTGAGAAAGGTTTGGTGATATGGCCCTTGGAGAAACTAGCCATTTACAATTAAAGAACCTACGGCAACGTACGAATGAAACTCTCCCTGAAGTAACAAGCCATATCAGGCGATTAGTTGCTCGAGCTTATCGCAGGACAAACCCAGAGGGAGTCACTCTCTTACAACTGGATATTTTTATCGATGCCCTGAGTGGTGAACCTTCTCTAAAAGAGAAATTCTTTCTGCTAGAACATGGTTAACGGCTACTGCCATTTGAGTAGAAAACTTCCTAGAACGGGAAAAGATTGCCAAATGACAATTACATCCTATTAATGAGTTAGCTGACACACATACAAATACAACTACGAACATTGCACCTGCTTCGAGTACAGTAACCGAAGCAGGTATGGTGTGAAACACACCCTCGGAAAAATAATGCACCAAGAGGTAGAGGCCATGGCCAATCCCATCATGGAGGCCACAATAATGCCCCCAGCCCACCCCTCCCCCCCCCCACCCCAGTAGGGATAACCAGCATAGTAATTCAAATAGGTCTAATATGGGTGAACGGTTAGAGGAAATCACAAAACAAATTGCTTCTCTGACCAATCTTTTAACCACTTTATCAACAATGGTAGCACATAGCACAAACAGGTCTACCATAAACCATCCTTCACCGACATCCGCACACCCAAACACATGTTTTGGATGCAGTGAAGCAGGACACTGGAGGGAACGGTGTCCCAACCATCCTCCCTCTGGCACATTACAGTTGGATCAAAGTAAGACCCAACAGAAAATCAAATAAACCAACACGGGCACTGGAGGGAGAGTCCGTTCAGTGCCCATCTCATAAAACTAATTCGAAAACCTGTGCATTACCCCCTTTAGTTAAACATAAACAAGATTGCGACACCGTGAAAACAGCCCCGCAATCAACGGTACTGCAGACACGCCTGGTGTCTGCAGTGCCTAATATCATTCCCAAAAAAATGGATGGTGTTTCAAAACCAGCCATTCTCACAGCACTTCCTTTTTTATGTAGAACGTCCCAGGTAGGTAAAAATAATGCAACAGAAACAACTTTTATCCAAGCTACTAGGCCAACTGTTATGTTGCCAAATGCATGGTGTCCCCTAGTGATATGTGATAACCCGTCTTGTTCATCTTCGTGAACGGACTCCTCCCTAAGTAACACCGACACCGAGTCACACCATTCGTCAACTTGGATACAAACAAAGAACAAAAATAAATATAAAAATAGATCACAAAAGAAGGTTTGTTTCTACTGTGCTTCAACTAAGCACATTATGATACATTGCCATAGATTGGCTGCTCAAGTGGCACTTTACAAACATGCCGCTAAACAAACTGCTGCCAAATCTACGGTGCCCACCGGTTCCCTATCTCCCGCCCCATTGGCACCGTTACTACAAAAACCAATCAGGCAACAGAAACATAAAATTGCTCCATTTTTCACTCAACCATCAACGGCACTTGCCAAGGTTATTGGCAAGCAGACCGTGTATATGGAAGATTGTACGGCACCACCGACCAGTAATCAGGAAATTAAAATAGAAAAATTATCTCCTGAGCTGGAGAAAATAATATATAAATGTGCTATATATTTGGCATTATGCCTACAAATGCCACCATAGACACTGGTGCCTCAATCACAGTGTTTAACAAACAATTATATTCTAGCAGCCCTATCCATCGGAAACCGCATCTAAAACTGTACAATCTCCAACTCCAAATGGCCACTGGTACCGATATTCCCGTGGCCGGTATTGTAAATATTGTAATTCAAATAGAAGAATTAAAATATATCCAGCAGGTAGGAGTTGCATCCATACAAAACAATGCACTACTGGGCTCTGACTTTCTCAGCGCCAGTGAAGCAGTAATTCACTGCAAGCAACATGAATTAGAAATACATGGCCGCCGTATTCCACTAGGGCCGGAATCTACCTTATATCATACCTGTGCTTTAATATTGGCCTCCTCAGCCACTGTTAAGAAGGGTCATGAAGAAGTTTCATGGGCCACTGTGCCACAGTTAAAAAAAGATATTCATACTGCTCTGATAGAACCTGACCAGGAATATATGTTGGCCTCTAAATGTGTTAGTCCTAGAATGTTAGTTACCACCACTAGCAGGGACCATATACCTTGCTGTGTGCTTAATGGCACAGCTAATCCTATTACCCTAGTTCCTGTGGTTTGCTGTGGCCGTTTGGTGGACATAGACTCGGTGGAAATACTTCCCACCATTCCTAAAAATGTCACCATAACCGACATGGATATACCGGAACACCTACATGACCTGTATTTGCGTGCCACAGTTGGGTTAATCCACGCACAGAAAAGTAGTGTACGGCGCCTGTTATATATGTACAAATACAGTTTTTCGGCAAGTGATATGGACTTAGGTGAGACTCACATAGTCCATCACTCCATTGACACCGGTAATAATAGACTGGTGAGACAGCCGGTGTGCCATCTTCCTATCCATAAGAAAGTGGAAGCACATCAACAAGTCAATGACATGTTGAGAACGGGAATTATAGATCCCTCCGCATCTCCGTGGGCCAGTCCCATAGTCTTAGCAGGAAAGAAAGACAAAAGATGGTTTTGTATTGACTATCGCTGCTTAAATGATTTAAGCGTTAACGATGCCGATCCTCTTCCCATAATTGATTAGGCATTGGACTCGTTAAGCGGAGCCAGATGGTTCTGTACACTTGATCTTGCAAGCGGCTATTGGCAGGTAGCCATGGACGAACTGGACCATGAAAAGACAGCATTTGTTTGCAGGGATGGTCTGTTTCAGTTCCGTAAAATGCCCTACAGCCTATGCAATGCACCAGGCACCTTTGAGCGGCTAATTGAACAAATACTTACCACATTACAGTGGGAACTCTGTTTATGTTACATAGACGATGTTATCGTTTTGGCCCCTCTTTTGACAGACCTTGGCCAACATAGACAAGGTGCTGGTACGGTTTCAAAATGCAAATGTGAAATGTAAGCCAAAGAAATTCCACCTCTCCAGAAAGAGTGTTGAATTTCAGGGCCGTGTAATATCCATTGATGGAGTGGCTACTCAACCCACTAGATCTCAAGCAGTAGCCGAATGGAAGACACCGACGTCAGTAACTAATACTCGAAGCTTCCTTGGGTTTTGCCAGTACTATAGACGGTACCTACACCATTTTAGTGAAATTGCGACACCATTATTCCAAATCACTGAGAAAAATAGACCATTTGAATGGACGACGGAGTGTGGGGTTGCCTTTAAGCCGTTAAAGGAACATTTGACGTCCGCAAACATATTAGCTCATCCAAACCCTAACCTTTATTTCATCTTGGATACTGATGAGTCTGCTTATGCTATAGGCGCCATTCTATCTCAGATCACCGAAGATGGAACAGAACAAGTACTAGGCTATGGTTCCCGTACACTTCATAAAACTGAAAAGCGGTACGTAACCACTAAGAGAGAGCTATTGGCAGTGGTATACTTTGTCAAATATTACAAACATTTTCTGTACGGATGCCCTCTTACATTGTGTACAGATCATGCCTTGTTAAGGTGGCTCATGAATCTAAAGAATCCTGAGGGTCAAGTGGCGAGATGGCAGGAAGCTCTGCAGCTCTACAACTTCACCGTGGTTCATAGGCCCAGTAAATTACATGGAAATGTCGATGCCTTCAGTAGAATAGGACTCGAGGATAAACCATAAGTGGCCAATACAATACAGCAAGACACATCACCGTTCCCCGCATTCCCTGAGCTCCGATGTACGGACTGGGATATGGTGAAACTGGCTCAAGAGCAGACTACAGGCGCGCAGACATGAGATGTGTATGCCTTGGTCCAGGAAGGGGTATGCCCGTCCAAGGAATCCGTTAGCTCCTTATCCACTATGGCCAAGTGTTACTATCAAAGGTATTAAGAATGCCAAATAAATAATGGTGTTTTATACCTTAATAGCCAGATAGTGATACCAGAATGGTACCGAGTCATGATACTGGAACAGTTATATGACAATGCTGGTCACCTTGTCGTAGAGAGAACAGTCGAGTGCAGCAAATCTAGATTCCACTGGATAGGCATACGCGACAATGTGAAGGCATGGGTGGCGCCGAGCTGTTGGCCAGCACCACTTTGAACCATTACAAACAAAGATTGTCGGTGCACTGTGGGAGTGAGTTGCAATACATGTGCTAGGACCCCTGAATACAATGGATGAAGGAAGTAAATACATCCTTGTATTGCAGGATTACCTCACGGAATGGGTAGAAGCATTTGCTCTGCCAGACCAAGAGGCCAGCAGCATAGCTGAGGTCCTGACAAGCAATGTTTTCTGCCGTTTTGGTATGCCACTTGAACTACATTCTGACCAAGGTAGTAACTTTGAGAGGCAGCTGATCTCTGAGCGACTGCAAATTGTTCCACATGGTCAAGACCCGCACCACACCTTACTACCCACGTGGGGACGGTATGGTAGAGAGATTCAATAGAACTCTAGCGGTAATGCTGACTAAAGAAACACACCTTGATTGTCGTGATTGGCATACCATACTTCAATACACTCTAGCACCAGTTATACCCCTGCCAAGTTAATGCTAGGCTGTGAGTTAGCCTTACCCCTGGATCTAGCCATGCCTAGAATCCCTGGGGAAATAAACTCACCGACTCTATATGTAGAACTCATGTGGCAGAGGATAGAGAAAGCCCATGAGCTAGTAAGAGACATTTTCCACAGTACACCGGCGCAAGAAAACCTGACATGACCGTCGTGTACATGGACACCCATATGAGGTAGGAAAGATGGTATGTGTTCGTGATACACGACGTTCAGCAAATGTGCCGAGTAAACTGAGTTACCAGTGGAAAGGCCCCTATGCGGTAGTAGGTAAGAAGTCGGACATGAGCTACCAAATCTGTGCCTCGGATGGCTTGACCTCAGTCATCCACTTTGATCAGTTAAAACCATGTGTTAGTGATAACTCAGTACCAGAGCTCGGACTGAGTAAAACAAATGGTGCTGGTACCCAGACATGTTTCTCTACAGAGATAGGTGCTCCCGCCGTTAGCCAAATGCACCACGGTGCTAGTTCAGCTCTTCCCCTACCAAGCAAGGGGCAGAACAGACAACAAGCTAATGCATGGGACGACGACGAGATACGTACTCGCCCTCTCCCTCCTCTGCACTGGACTACCAGATCTGTTAAACTGTATTTGAAGACATTTTCGTTTGTATTGTCCAAGGGGAAGGATGGAAAAGTTGTCCCCCCCCCACCCTTCGTCTTCACACTCCAATACACTCCATGCTAGCAACCCCTTTATAGAGTTGCCACAAGCAGAGAACTCCTGCACAGTGGAACATGTAACAAATAGAATAAGAGTGAATAGGTTTGATGAAACCTTGGCCTGTTCTAGACAACATCCCGGTGCCACTCCAAAGCCTGCCCCCAAAATACGGGACCCCACTTTCCATCGACAGCATCCCCCCAATGGCTCCGCCATACCAGACCACTTCCCTCGTGTCAAACACGACTTCATTCCCGTTGCAGGCAGCCACGATTATATTGGCTGCACCGTTTCCATTCCAAGCCCAGCCCCTTTCCCGGAATACGGTGCCATACGTCCCACAAATGGCACCCATTCCATATGCTGTCTATAATCCAATCCAAACCATACCCCACGGAGTTACACCAAGATCGGACATCACAAATCCCATTTTCATCACACTACCCCCACCCTTCCCCCCCCCCCCCCCCCCCGTCGTCAGAGGACCGTCATATCTCTGACATGAGCGGGCCTACGGTTACAGGAGACTTTCCACGACCCAAACCTCCCCCCCCCCCACACACACACCCTCGTACACTAGTTGTTGTACAAATAACCGTAGCAGTGGAAACATCCTGATCCATGGACTCTCGGCTCGTTTATTCCCAGGGCTCAAGAAAAGAAATGATTGAGCGCTAGACCATTGTGTAATGGGATCTAGTCCAATACCCCGCACCGATTCCTTAATCCATTTCCCAAATCCCCGTGATTAAATCAGAATAGGCACCAAACACAGAACGCCAAATTCACCAACACCACTCGCCACCAGGCCAGGAAACTAAAAATCCATACAGCGCTAGAACCTTCACACACACATCGTATTTGTGATATTCGGTAAGGACAGGCAACAAACATATCGCATATAATGTGGTATACGCCAGCATCCATCCAACCATCATACACCTATCTATTTCAAACAGAAACATATAGCATACAGAACCCGCCTCATCCTTAAGCTACACTAATATGGTGCGCCTACCGCTCACTGCATTCCCTGGAAATAACCCTGCACCAGATTGGCATGATCAGCATAGAAAACTGCTCATAGCCCAAAGCACAAACACCACCACCATAAACACTTCATACAGATTTCCCCGCACCAAACACCGTGCTTCACCAGAACCGTACCATCAGATACCGCCCTACAACACCTTTCACCAAAAGCATGCGGTAGCCTTCACAATGGTGAAAGTTAGCTACGTGTAAAAGCATCATTACAAGCCCCTTGGTACACCCCTCCATAGAGAGCGACATAAAAATCGAATAACCGTACACAGCTTCACTTATATACGTAATATCAGACCGCTGTAATAAGAGAGCAGGATATACAGCAGTCTGCCGTCGGTAACAAGTAGGATTTTGCTACCGAAAGTGAAATTCGATAATGGTTTGATTCAAGTACGACAGCAATCTAAGTGATTATCCCCGCCCTAAGTAACTCCGTCTCGACTGCTATAAGGCCCGGCCATTACGGAGCGAAAACTATTTAAAGTCCGTTAAAGTTGTCACTGCTAACACCGTGACAATGCATCCCCGTCGCAATAAAATTAACATCTCACCACCGCGCTGGACTAATAGAAAATTACCAGCCAAGCATACTAAAAACACTCATCAATGCGTCAGAAGATACGAACACTCAGGTTGATTAAAATCACGTAATCTCCAAACAACGGTAAACATTACTGTGATATTTATTGTGACTGTCGCACGTTTAATGTAAGCTGGATTGTACGACTCAGACTCGCATTCATGCACGGTGCGACAGGACAAGTCCCTCCTACGGAGGGGCTGCTTGGCCGTCCTCACCCCGTTTAACAAAACAACTATGCTTAAAAAGCTGGTCAGTAACTTGACGCTTATAAGACATAGGTTTGTAAAAAGACAAGAAAAAAGGACAAGACGGTACATTCAGTAACAGTCTCAAGACTTTTATACTTTTGATTAAGAACTGAATAAGTTCTACCGCAATTATTATGCATGAAATTAGCGGGATGAATAAAAAGCAGCATCAAAACTTAAATAGTCAAACCGGGGAGAGAATTTCAAAAATAATTCTCCTACAGCCATGCTCCGCATTCCTATTTTTGGAAGCAGGGTTTAAAATAATGTATTCTGTACATAGTAATGAAAAGTACCGACGTGTGAATAAGATGCCGGCGGGATGAAAGCAGACCCCCCCCCACCACCACCCCACCCCGGTCATAAATAACGGCATGGCACGTAGTCATTTTGTTATCGACCAATGTACTACAAACGGTCTGCACTGTGAAGAAATTCAAAGTTTCAATCTAACTAAGACGGTGGAACTACCAAAATACCACAAGACAGGTACTTACTGTTTTACCGCTGTATGCTTAAGGCATTATAGACAAATGGACGGCCAAACCCCTGCGACTCTACCACGCCGGCAGAAGAGGAGGCGAGAGGTGATAACTCAGAGTCAATGGGCTGCTGACGTAATCTCGCTCTCACCTACCCCCCGTGGGCCGCCTAGCATGAAATAAATTAGGCAAGTTTATAAGCATCTAAACAGAAAACCGCCTCACTTTATTTAAAGAATAGGCATGCACGTGGACAATATAGTTCTTCGTTAGCATCACCTAAGAGCCGATGGTCCCTTAGTAATAAGATAGTGTAGGTGCTCCACTTGGCTTATACTATAAACCGTCTCTGCCAGCTTGAACGATAATAACCGTTAGTCATGCGAGAACAAAATAAAAAATTTCACAGGTGGGACCGCCGAATCACCCATCGAAAAAGATCGGGTGTGGTCATCCGCCCTCGTGTGACGTCACCAAAAGCTATAAAAGGAGGAAATCGTGCACCATAACTTTATCTTCCCTATCAAATCACCACAAGGGAAGGTCACCAGCAATAGGCCTCTTTCGTTTTGAAGACCAAATTCCGCTTTTTATATATTCAAGTCGGTGCCGAAAAATTAGTTAGAGAATAGGCGTGCAGTGTGTCTATAAGAATGGCTTGAAGTCCATTGATGACGATCTATGGTTGTCAGATAGCTCAGATGAGAAACTAACTTCTCCTCCGCAAATAGAAACCAAGTGATTTCGGTGCACTTGAGCACCTAACTGTACTGTTCCTTGCCAAAAAGAATTTTCCAGAAACGCCGACCTTCAGCTTCGTATCAAATGGGACCATTTACGTCAGAGAGCCTTCTGCCACCAATGTGATCATCTTTACACCACAGCGCATTATGGTATCACCCATGCTTTGGCGGCCAAGCACCATGTGACCATTGTTGCATTAGAAATTGGTGAAGAAAACGAAGATTGGACCGTCCTTGCTCCGAAGTTGTGGATCAGAACACTGTCACAAACTCTCTCCATAGAAAAACGATCCATGGTGCGAGTAAAACATACTACCCATAAGGTAGACAGAACATTGAAATCTTCTGCACCGCCTCGAAAAGTGTTGGGAAAAACAGGTTAATCCACCACAGTTATTGACACCGTTAATACTGTGCCAGCAGTGGTACAGCTCGAACGATTAGTGACAACTACGGCAGTGTACGTGAACACTGTCTCACCTGTTAATAATCCAATGCTGTGAAAGTCCACCAAACTGTGTACACCCTATGCGGGGAAGAAGCGCAGCATAAAGCATCTGGTGGAAACATTTGAAGTTCCACAGGTCCCGACTGGACAATTAATGCTAGCAGCAAAACGCTGAAAGAAGAACGCACCAGCCACTGCACCCAATCCGGAATTTACCACAGGAGCGAGCAGCACCGTTGCACCAACCATCACCATTCCCGCAGTCACCATATTACCTGCACCGTCACCAACTGCATGCCCGGCACCAATGACTGACGAAGATGCTCTGTAAAACCCAGAAATTTCGGTAACCTGTGTTCTTCAACGGATCGGTTTGATAGACCGTGCAACTCAAAATAACTGGGACAATTTTGGACTTTTACATGAACAGCTGAAATGTACTGAGTAGGAATTGTACCGTTAAGCGTGTGACGACGGAGATGCCTTATTATTTTATTTACCGGCTTATAAAGGTATTTTGCTTGTTATTATTTTGGTAAAATCGAAACCCGGCCCCTAGGAGGACTACGGTTGTCCTGCATGACTGTATATACTACCAGCATGCCTCAAACATATTATATTACGGTGCTTATGCCATCAAACACACCATATGCGGTGTATCAATGTGGCCCACCGTAATACAAAGATGTAAGTTGGTCATGCCGTTCTGGCATAATGCTAGAACCGCCTGACCCACCATAATATGATTATTATTACCGTACTGTTTTATTATTACTTTTCGTCCCTGTATTACATGACGGACTAAAGGAGTGGCGAGAGCCGCTCGTTCGGACTCTCAATAAAGGACCACACTATAATAATGTATATATTAAAAATATACCGCTTTAAAATATGCTTTTCTATATTACAGTCATAGTGTTAAAAATATGGTGTGCTGGAGCCGGGGCATTCTCTAACGTGGAAAAATACCCATCACCAAGAAAGCGACCCGCACATTATTGTGGGTTTAAAACATCTTTTAAATAAAGTTGTGCACACACCGCATCAAAACTAAAAAAACAAAATAAAAAAAAGCGGCCTGGACAAATAAAAACCAGGCCAAAATAAAAATAAAAAGTATGTCTCTCTCCCTAAACTCTTTCACACGTCTATGTGCCTGCTTCTCATGAGTACGCATCACTCTTTCTCCTCACGGCTATCCGCCTACCTGAGAAGTCTATAATTCTCGCCCGGCGATGCCTTATGGACGGCAATCAGCGATGCGGTACCATTCGACACCGGTGCCAAATTGGGAAGGGGTGGTGTAGCATGGATCACCGTTGGATGCGTACTCGGTCTGTGGCGGTCCATGCTCACCCCTTCACTGGCCATATATCGGCCCACGCACTAACAGTCATTCCAGCATGAGGATAGAAATAGAGTCCGTGAAATCTCCCTATGCGAATGCGCGGCCATGAGAGGTAAACAAACATTGATGAATTAGCCAGTGGAGACAGGCGGCTTATGTATATACTTGCTCATATTATGGCAATTCCGTAATATGGGACCGTTCTCAAAGATTTTGGTATGTATTAATATTAGAATTGAATGAGGAATTTAACACACTGAACAGAAATTAAATCGGTTCAGATCTGGCGAAGGTATGGCAAAATTAAAACGGACTCTTTTGGAGCTCCAACTAAGCGTAGACATCTCCTGAGCGTGTGCCTGAACGAGAGAGAGAGAGAGAGCTAGGCATGATTGCTCTCTCTACCTTGTCTCGGACACAACACGCACTCTGATTGGCTGAGCCCGCTGGCGGAGCCTCTCACAGAGTAGAAATGGCGGTCTCAAAGCCAAACTCGAACCCAGTCTTCTCGGATGGGACTTTAAACTGAGGTCCCGTCATACAGTGCCCATCACTGTGTGAACGTGAGCTAGGGTTAGGTAGGCAAGAAATTTCGGCATAGTCAAAGTAAACCGGATGCTGAATGGATCCCTCCTCGGATGGAACCACGCAACATACGGATTACAAAACCAAAACCAAATTGCTAGAATTAGAATCTTTCGGAATTTTCGAGGGGACTATGGAGGGATGTAACCCGGATGACTGATCGAGTTCGTCCTCGGACGGACACAGTCACCATACGGGCTACCTAACCAATCAAAATCAAACAAGTGCGCGCTGGTGCCTGCTCGGATGATGGCCAGAAGACCAAATGGGTCCCAGGACCCGAAAGACCCCACACCCCAACCTCCCCACTCCCCCCAAAGGGGCCGGGAGGTCTCTGACCTAAAGCCCCCCCCCCCTTGGGTGCATCAGGTCATAAGACCGTACGCACCTCCCCCGACCCAACACCTACCCCATCCCTTCCCCACCCCCGTTAGGTCCAGGTTAGGCCATCCCCATTACACACGCCCAAGCATGAGGAGCAACAAAAAAAAAGCCATGGAAAAGAACAGCAACATGAGACAAAATCGAGAGACAACGATCAACACACACACACACACACACACACACACACACACACACACACACACACACACACACACACACACACACACACACACACACACACACACACACACACACACACACACACACACACACACACACACACACACACACACACACACACACACACACACACACACACACACACACACACACACACACACACACACACACACACACACACACACACACACACACACACACACACACACACACACACACACACACACACACACACACACACACACACACACACACACACACACACACACACACACACACACACACACACACACACACACACACACACACACACACACACACACACACACACACACACACACACACACACACACACACACACACACACACACACACACACACACACACACACACACACACACACACACACACACACACACACACACACACACACACACACACACACACACACACACACACACACACACACACACACACACACACACACACACACACACACACACACACACACACACACACACACACACACACACACACACACACACACACACACACACACACACACACACACACACACACACACACACACACACACACACACACACACACACACACACACACACACACACACACACACACACACACACACACACACACACACACACACACACACACACACACACACACACACACACACACACACACACACACACACACACACACACACACACACACACACACACACACACACACACACACACACACACACACACACACACACACACACACACACACACACACACACACACACACACACACACACACACACACACACACACACACACACACACACACACACACACACACACACACAGAGACACAAGCTAATGCACAAACCGACGTCACAAGAATTCACAAGAATTCAACAGAAACCATAAAGGCCAGGCGTGAGTCTAGACCCTAGCATTGGGAACTAGCATATAAACGCCTCACATATTACAACACACACACACACACAAACTCGAATAGAAGGGAGGCGGACTCGGTCCGAGAGTGGAAGCGTTCTCACTATATGCCTACTGCGTAGAGATCGCGTTCTGCAATCTACACCAATGCAGCTTATTATAGTCAGGTTCCCTCTCCGGATGGCAGCACTCCACACTGCACCAAGTTTTGCACACTCCTGGTAGATCAACAGGAGTAACAACATAAATTAAAAGACCGCTCTTTAATTGGACCACCGTCACCAGTGGTGACTTCACTGTGGTGTAAGACATTTGACTATTGCCAACCAAATCATTATGTAAGAACGGTGGTGTTTATCATGTCTTACCAGACTTACAATGCCACTACAAAAACGGTGGTAGAGAACAATGGACGTATCAAGCAACATTGAAATTATGTTTTGACCGTAGTCCAGACAAGGGCATTGCTCTGCGCGCTGTAAGAGCTAAACGGCGTGGATCGTCTTGTGCCAAGAAAATAATTCTACATAATATGTACTTACCATCTCTACACAATGGGGACATCTGTCACTCTTTAAAGCACAAACAGCATAACGGTATTGCGGTGAGCTATTCATTATGTGCTATGTATCAGAATCTGTTGGCCAGTAGTAATGGGTTTATTCTCCACTATTCTTGAGTATGAAACATACCAGCCAGCATCCTGCAGTAATTATCCAGGCGGCAGCTACATCATGCATCAACTCACACTGTAAGAAGACGGTGTAAAGACTACATGTGACGTTTAAATTGCACTGATGACTAATAGGTGCACCATATAGAGACATATCTTAGTTATGTATACTGTTATTAATAATAATAAATAAAGTACCGCCCTAAGTGGTACCGTAAGGTCGGATGCGACCTCCGCTTTAAGGCAATATTGTACATAATATTATGCATTGTAAACGGTGCCAGCAATTAAACGGCACCATAGGCTAAGTTGGTCTTATACTTTAATGAATGTATAATTGTAATTAGACATTCTGCCCATATTAATAGTTTAGCAGTAAAAACTAGAAAAATATTTGGACCGCAGTACACCTAGGTTACACTATACATCGACAGCAAATGCATCACCATGTTTTCTCCCAACAGCACCAATTTTACAGTAAGGTCGCTGCTTATGCTCTCGCCAGGGAGCATGACATCCTACCGTTAAACCTAGGACTATGATAGCTCAATAGGACAGGTTTTTAAGCTAACCACGAACGGTCACTCTTCAAATGGAAAACTGTTATTAAAAACTCTTCTTCCCAGTCAATAAGACCGTTGTATAAACGGTACTACTGATTTTCATAGTTGGCCGTCCATATTAAGGCCTCCTAAATTAAAGCGGAGAGTAACTGTCTTTGACTATGCTTCTCTGGCTGTCTGGCTGAAATAATTGTTTGAATTCCCACCGTCGGAATGGTTAGGACCGTCTCAAGAAACTACGGTGGGTTTCTGGCCGCCAGAATCAATCTGCCGTTCACATACATACCCTGTGCATCTTCAGATAACTATTAAGCAAGAGTTTTTTTATGCCAAAGTAGGAAACACGGCGAAAATATAAATACGGCAATATTATTGCCGTCCCAGCAGTATTCTAAGAGCAACCTTCTCCAATCCTAAAGCAGCTAAACGATAACGCCAGGGTACGGATCTCATACGGTCCGCACTCGAAACTTTAGGTGACTCGAAACTTTAGGTGACGGATAGAGACCCGAATCGCCATCTAACTCATCACGGTGACAGGGTGATGCCTTAGTGCTCACAACGCCTACGGGATAGCCACCATAGATGGAAATACGTTTCTCTCTCCCCACCGTCAGTAAGCTAAAATCCGCTTTCTAAACACGCTTCTGTCAATGTGATTTGTACATGTGTTGTTATTTGTGGTTGTGATGCGGTATGTAGAGGGATCATTCTGCGGCTCTGAAACTACAACCAGACAACATGTTGCACGCTGTCGGTCTGAGGAGAGATGCTCCGTGGGGTATCGACAACGGTACCGGGCATCCTCGCCAGGAGGACGTATTCGTTAAAGACAGTTGTGCTACGCCATTTGCGGCTTAAAAACATGTGTTTTTGAACTTATAACTAAAAGTTAGTCCAGCCCATTTTTAGGTACACAAAAATGAACGGTACCAACTACAACCGTAACTTTAACTTAGGATGTGGTGCTGAAACCACAGGGAATCAGCCACCACATCATTACGTACACACCGTAGGCACGCAACAGTAGAATAACTATATTAGGATAAATACACATAACACATTTTTCTTTCTCTCTTTGTAGGATAGGAGAGCAGCCCTTTTTACCGCTCTCCTCCTCCGCTTCAGCATTGAAGGTATTTTTCTTTTGACGGAGGCCCACGCGAGGTACTTTCCTCTCGCAAAATTTTTTATTCCCTGCTTTGTGCAGGGAAGACCAACATAAATTTGCTCCTCATTTTTCGTTACCGCGGGATGTTTCTCTGACGTTTGCACGCAAACGGTGAGATTACATCCAACCACTTTTTCACATTTTTATAATCAGCTTCCCACCGGTTATCTTTCTGCAAGGCGCCACGGTGTGGTACCATCATAAATTTCCTCTCAATCAAATGGCGGGAACATAGTTACCATTGGTACTAAAGTGGTAATGGTTCCCTGTCCACCACCCCCCCCCAACCCCTTCATTGTTATGGTCGGCCGTTTCTCTCCTCTCGGCCGTTCTCCATATGGAGCACGGTACTGCACCGTCGTATATCTCCTCCCAAACAAACGGTAAAGATTCAATCATTATTGGTACCGTTTGGTATGAGTTCTCCGTTCTTGCCCTGTATGTCAAATGTAGGACACTTCCCTCTCTCCCATCATCTCTCTTCCTCCACTATGGCATTGTAGGCATTTTCCTGTGACGGAGGGCTGCGCAAACCACTTTCCTCTCGCAAACCAATAATTTGTGGCCAGCCTGAGGCAGATATAGTTTATATTAAGTCAACTGCTGTGCCCCGACCGGAGCTTTCCCACACAGGGGTACCTTTCACGATACCATCTATATATGACTAGATCGGTTAGGTACCTACGCCGAGACATAAACCCAAATTCACTACTTTTATTCTTACATACACCTTTCATAAGTGGCAAGCATACAAAAATTGTTTGTCACCGTAATTAAGTAAGTAAACTTTTTAAGCACCATACTTTCCACCTTGGAAATGATGGCTAGACACACCGGTGACACGAACAGCCGGGATGATACGGTAGTGTTTAATTTTCGCAGCAATGGCTGCACGAGCCCACTGGAACGTGATCATTCCACCGGCCCTGGGGGTCGGTTTTGTGGACACCGGACCCAAGCTCGAGGAGGGCTGACCAGCAGCAGCAACAACAGCAGCAAGTGGCGGAGCTACGCGCGCCCCCTGTGGCTACATTATCCTAAGTGACATTGTCCAACATTTGTTCTGCTTTCTACTTAGAGTGTACATCTTCGTTAGGTAATTGAGCTATCACATTAGTCTTCCTCGGTACCATGTCAACCAACTGGCCATTTTAACAGATTAAGTCAAACATGCCTGGCTGGTGTGTGAACGAAATGCCTGGTCAGTTACTCCTAAGCTGTTTATACTGATATTCATCTGTATGTCAATCTTCGGTTACCGATATATTGTAGCAGTTTTTGGCCTTTGATACCTAGCCTCTGCTGCAACAAGATCCTCATTCGGGACGCCGTGGAGTCTAGCCAATATGTCAGAATCACTGTAATGTTCAGCTGCTTTCAAAGTCATTTTGTACATCTCATATCTCTCTAGTCTAGATCATTTTGACGATTGAACTATTGACCATCCAAATCGTTTCTTTGAATTACACCTTACACAACAGGAAAAAAGGTTTTTCTTCAAATCAAAGGTTTGAGATGAAACATTGGGTCTGGTAAAACAAACTGGGTATAGACCATGCATTACTGGTGCTTGACATTTCATCTCATGTTCCTAACTAGTAGGTACATATTCGGCTGGCGGGAGTGTTTTGGCAATTGCATGCTTCGCACTGGCTTCCTCACACATAGGACATTCAAGGACTCACAGCTTGGTGTGCCATAGAGACTAGCAACGAAATGTCTTGCGACAAAAAGTCGTAAGATTAGTTCCACTTCTGCAAAAAAACTCCCGCCAACCGAATATGTATCTATCAGTTACGGATATGGCGAGAAGCTATTATTCGTATGCCCAGTGTTCTGGTTCCAACAGACCTTGGATATGAAAACAATGCTAGATCGAAGATCGTGTGTGCCAAAGATCAGGAACAAGTCTCCAGCTTCTCCGGAGGTATGGAACGAAGTTATGTGTTACTGTTCTCCTAAATATTGTGAGGGGCATTTGCCTGCAAATGGATCGAATGACCATCCATGTGCAAACCATCTCTGAGTGCGGCAATACTATGCGACAGTGATTCAGATATTGAATTAGACACTGCATTTAGATAGGGCTAACTTTCCACTTGTAACTGCCGTTAAGTCTAAGCTAAATTTCGGATAAACAATTCGAAGGAAACCGAATAACGAAAACACATAGAACCCGGCATGCCTACTGTATAAGTGCATATGGTGTAGGATTGTGATTTCAGAACGCACAAGAGTGTAATCCAATTACAATATAATGGTATCTTTATGCCATTAGCATCTTTAAATTTCCCACTCTATCAAAGGACGCCACCTTGGTTTACCAGTCTACGAATACTTACACCTTTACTCTCGCTTGATGGCGGAGTACTCGAGTCGATTAATTTGTAACGCATGACACCGTTATCCGATTATACTCGGATTCCAAATCTGCGTAATCGGAATAATCGCACTGAGTATCCGATCTTAGCCTCTGTGACAAACCAGATAACAATTGTTTGAATATAGACTAGTAGCGAATTTACAGATTTTACATTAACGAAATAGTAATTTTGCTGATGGTTAGTAATGATGGATATTAGTGGATATAATTTCGTCTGTCATTTTTATCTGACATGTTTAATTGTATTGGACAATATCATTAACGAACTGTCCAATATATGTCATCATTTTACTCATGCTTACAAAACAGATGAACATGTAATCTCTATATGTGCCATACTACATCATATTCATCGAATCCTCGACCCCAAAAATATATAATTCTACAACAAAAGGCCTTCCATTTCCTACATGGCATAGTTTCTGAGATATTGACGTTCAATGCTCACATTGGTGAAATGGCTGCCATCTTGAAAAATGGCGGCATGTGCAATTCGCACCTACTTTTCAGAATGCCATCACATGATCATGATCTCCACATCAAAATGATAAATTGCAGCCATGAGGACAATTGTTACCCTGAGGGTTCCGCTACCCTCCTCTTTTGCCTCTGCTGCAGGAATATAGTTAGCAATGTCGTTGCAACTTGCCAATATCGAATTTGCGCCGTTGGCCAACGGCGTATGGACCAATATCGAATTTGATACCGGAGCGGCCGTTGACCAATGGCGCAGGGACCAATATCAAATTTGATATCGGCGCGCCCGTTGGACAACGGCGCAGGGACCAATATCAAATTTGATATCGCCGCGCCCATTGGCCAACGGCGCAGGGACCAATACTAAATTTTATATCGGCATGCCCGTTTACCAACTGCGTAGGGATCAATATCTAATTTGATATCGGCGCGCCCGTTGACCAATGGCGCAGGGGGGCCAATATCGAATTTGATATCGCTGCGGGGAATTCGATATTGGTCCCCTGCGCCGCTGTCAAAACTGGCACGCCAATATCAAATTCTATATTAGTATCCTGCGCCGTTAGCCAACGGGCGTGTCAATATCAAATTTGATATTTGTCCCCAGCGCCATTGGCCAACGGGCACGCCAATATCAAATTTGATATTGTGCTTGCACCATTGACCAATGTGTGTGCCGATATCAAATTAGAATTGGTCCCTGCGCCATTGGCCCACGGCGCAAATTCGATATTGGCGCGTTACATCGTCATCAAAAGGCGCTAGTTGTATGATATGTGCCTTCGCAGAGCCCTGAAGCGGAGTTGAGATGGCGCTTTCATGCAAATCCTCCCTATCTCCACTTGGCGAACTGCTTGGTCGTTTCGATTCGAGCATGTTTCTAACTAGGGAATTCACCTTTCCAATTTATCCATCCAGCATCTGACGTCGTAATAGTCCGACACGTTGTACGAATTGTATGTCTTTACCATTTAATAAACATTCTGTTGAATATTTTGAAACAAATTTGACTGGGGGCTGTTGTTGCCATAGGCAACATCAGCACCCAGTCAAATTAGTTTCAAAATATCTAACAGCTTACCTGTATAGTTTTCTGGAAATTGATAGTCAGGGAGTTCAGAGATCGGTCGATCCCAACACGGGCGAATCGTGTGTGGAGCTTAGATAGAGATGGACGGGGCATAGCTAAAACTGCATAGGTCGGTTTTATGCTTTAGTATAAGGATCCACAACCCATCATCTGCATCAATGGCGACGCTACCGAACACAATAGCCTTTCGGTTCGATACTATAACTATACATATATACCGACATTAATAGTACATATTCACGGCAAAATGCTTGAAAAAAAAAATTGTCAAAATTGTATACTTTTAGAAGCTTGAATTGTGGACCTAGATGTAATGAAACAAATTAAATCTTAACACATGCTTTCAATGCGTATAAATTAATATCATTTTGAAGTTGGGAAATTGAATTAGAGACACGAGTCCCCGAATTCAGTTTCGCAATTAAATAAATTATAATAACGTGTACAGAATGAAAACATCATATGTTAAGATTTTTTTCACTTCATTGCGATACACAAATTAAAACTCTAAAGTTTTATCTAGTTTGTTTATTTGTTTTATTTATCACAATTTAAACAGTTTTATTTTCACGCATTTTGATGTGAATATGTACCTTTAATTTCCTATTTTCCGCGTTCTATTGCGATCTGAATTCGACATTGACAGGATCAATATTCAGAATTGCTTTCTCCGCGGATGCAGGATGACGTATTCAGGAACAACACGTTCCCCAGTTGACAGCTTCGCTAGCGCAATTAATGCGACTAAACATCAGGTACATGGTCCATTGAAAGCAAACACACTTTTCTACTTTGTCATTTCCGCGCTGCCGAGTATTGAATGTGTCTCATTTCAACCAAATATATTTCAAACTAGCTATTTTTAAAACAAGACTTGTGTAACATTATAGTCACCAGCAGTATATTAAGGAGAGCTATATGAGTAGCCGCTCTATTACGGGGAAAGCAACCCTTGTTCACATCATCAAGATAATGTCATCAAGAGGCATCAGCGATTAATAACAGCATCAAAGATAGATGTTGATTGTGCACTGTATTAATAAAATATTATTGAACAGCTTCAGTACTGATGTTACACATATCAATTTCAGTACAACACCAATTAATCCAAATGGTGAAATGCCTGCGCAACCTTTTGATGCAAGCGTTTCGTGTTTCAACCATTCTCAAAATCGCCTTTGTCATATCACTTTCAATCGATGCAAGTATCGCGAATGAGAATGTGGCACATCGATGGACATAGAAATTCAATAGATCGTATGGGGATGTGATTAGTGCTGAGATAAGGGGCCAGAATTGTTCAGAATACGAACTGATTTAAATATATCAGTATTTAATAGCATGTATCGACATAGGTGACGTCCGCTTTGCAAGGGCATTTCGGTGAATTCGGTCACCTACACATACATTCATGCTTCACAAATAGTTTTACAATTTGCACATACAAATTATGCTTATGGCTGCTTCCGGCCGTAATATGGCGTCGTACTGACCAAGTGTCGAAAAGCGATAATAATCATTACACATAGGTCTGTCGTGCCGTACTTCTTGACGGACTGACGTTATTTTGATTGTGACGTCAGATATCAAGTGAAGTATATTGATTATGGGGTCAGATATTTGAGTGACAGGTTGGATCCCTCAATTCTCATGAATTCCTAACCAATCTTGTGTCAACTTAACCCTTTAATGACTCAGCTGACCAAAGCGGCCACTATGCCATTAACAGTGTAATAATCGCGCCGGCCAAGGTTCTTAAGACAGATCCATTTGCAGGCAAGCAAAAAGTTATTTTTGTAAATTTCAGTGGCAAATTTACAAATAAAAGATTGTTTTCTCTTGGCCTGAAAATAGCCAGTCACGGCGCAAAGATTTGACCTTTAAAGGGTTAATTGATATAAGCCGACATTTCGAGCAAAAGAACAACTAGATTCTTGTCTCAAAAGCAACTTTCAGCTATTGACAGTTGCATCATAATGAGACATACTACAGTTAAGATATCCTGTTTTGGCAAAACCATGTTGCTTGACTGCTGGTCGAGCAACCCCCCCAACCCCACCCCCACCCACATCCCACACCCAACCGCACCCCAAGCCCCCCAACCCCCACCAATCCCCACTCTTGTTAATGAAGATATATGGCTTAAACCAAAACACAAGCATGTGTAATTACACTTTAGTGCTCAGATCGACAAACCAACAAAAGAATGAAGAATTTCCTTTCGCATGTAAATAATCTACAGAATACATGTAAAAGCGAGATTTCTTATCGGAAAGGGACTCAAAGCAACGTTTGCATAATTCTTATTTTCTGAAATGGAACACCAATAAAGAACATATATGTTTAAGATAGTGTCACACTTCTCACTTGCTGTCAGATATCCAGATTAGATCTGCTTATTTGGTTGAGTTCGAATTGGGAATACCATCCTTTCTAATTGATGAATCCAGTCTATCGATCATAATCAACTACGTACGAATTGTATGTCTTTGCTATCTAATAAACATTATGTTGACCATTTTGAAACTACTTTAACTGCGCGCTGTTGCTGCATTAGACAGCAATAACACGCAGCCAAACTAAATCTTTTAATATTCTACAGCATGCCTGTATAATTTTCTGGTAATTGAGTTTCAGAGAGTACAGGGATAGCTCTATTCCAACACGGACAAAGTGTCGGTGGAGCTTAGCTAGAGATGGGCGGGGTATAGCCAAATCTGGATTCATACATTGCGAACACAATCCTATTGTTCCTGATCAAGAACGTTTGGAATCAATCAACCAGAGCTACATCGACTTACCAAAGGGGGTCTATTTTCAATGTGGCTTTCAAGAGACCGTGTTGGATCTTCTATCCGTACAATAACGAAATGAACGCTCCACACGCACCCACCCCATCCCCGTCCCCAACCACAGAACCGCACAGAAATGTAATCACTCCCTGGAGATTTGCATTTCCAAATCAATGGCATGGAGAGATATAAATCTCTAATATCCTGAATGGATGTGATTTTTTTACAGACAGACAGATGGAAATAACAATCGTATATGCCACCAATTCTCAAAATGGATAATAAAGCTGTGAAGTATGTATTAATTTGCCACACACGCCGTTCAACAGATGAGAGCAGATGCCCATATTTAATGATGCTGTAAATTAGTTACATTGAGTTCTATGATAAATATCTGCCGGTGTAAGATAGTAATCTATGTGTAAGAATGATGGCGAAATTTGCTTGATCACTGATCTTGACTACATACAGGGTAAAGACAATTGACATATGGCACCAACGGTACCCAGTTAAATTAGTTTCAAAATATTCAACAGCGTGTTTATTAAATAGCAAATACATATAATTCTTCCAACATGTCGGACTATTAAGCGCTTAAGACGAACTAAATCGAATCCTTCATGCTGTAATTGACTATGAAGTCATTCTACACGTCATGTATTTGATTATGACGTCATATGATGGATGGATAAAATGGAAAGGTCCATTAATTTATACATTTTATCTCTGAATTCGAAAGCAGATGCAGCAAACATAATATAATATGTTCTGATACATCTCGCATTCTAGCAAAGCATGGTCATCTTCTTATAATAATTTTTAGGGAACAATGCAATCTCTGCTATCGAAATAAATTGAGTATTGTGTATGGAAAACAAATGATGGTTAGGGCGCTGCTACAATGTTGACTCGATAATATAATAGAAGTATAAAGCATACTGTCATGAATTTTAGGTTATGTTGGCATCAGGTTCGCATATCTAATGTAGTCACCTGCCTGGATTGCCACCTTGTCGTGTATTACTTTAAACGCCACGGTCAACCTAATTTTCATGCGCCTATCCGTAAATTGGGACTACTTGAGAACAATGAGGATACTAGTGACGATGATCATAGGATCGTGGTGTTGTGCCACAAATCAGGCCACTCTACATTGAACGCGATCCAACCGGTCAGTGTCCTTAATGTAATGGGCATCCCACACAGCATTCTAAGAGGGATCATATGAGCGAAATATATGATTGCCAGATGGTGGACAGTTAATCTTAGGAGAAATGTTTTTCCTAAAATCATTTGAAGAATCTCTGAGCATCGTACACGCCAGGCGGCCTGGTGGCGGCTGAGAAATCTTAGTTCGCATCGGTGGGCCAAACCAGCCATGGAATCTGGGGGTTTTGTACAGAAGAAGAAATTATTAGACGAGTCAGGTCTTGGTGAACACATTTTCGTCAAAGAGAGTATTTCTCTATCTTGAAAGCAAGTCTTTCCAAGTTCACCGACTGGTCCTCCGCGTATAGCATCTCGGTGGAGGGGGAAGAGGAGGGGGAGGGGTGCAATCCGGTAAGACAGTACCGTTAAATTCAGTGAGTAAATTAGAACCGTCTCAAGTGTCTATCCAGGCCGCCAATTATTTTTTGTGAAGTCACATCCGCGACATTCATTATCATTCCACGGAATCAGTAGTTAGATGTTCTGCGGCGGTCCATGTCCGCGATGAAATCAAACAAACCTGAGGTCTTCGTCTTCTGCTGATAATTCTTGTACGCAATCTACAACCATGCCGGAGACATTGTTTAATCAGTTTGATTATTTCCTCTGACAGCTTGGAGCTGGAGGAATTCATCTGTATCAGTATTATCTGTTGAAGAAATCTTCCTTTCAACGATTTCTCCAATTCATTGAATGGTTCAGTCATTACGTCACGTTTGATGGAAGACTCTATGCTGATCCAGTGGAGGCGAGGTCGAATTCGTTCCAATGTGCGGTCATGTGCGAAATGCCCAGTTAAATTAATAACACTATATAACTATGGAATTGACATGCTGTCGAATGAGTCACTAGACATTAAGAAGGATAGATGTATGCTACAAAGCACCATAACATTAGGTTAACGATACTTTTGATACTATGTTCCCATGATAACACCATTGATTGTTAATAATTGCCACAAACATATATTGAAACAATTGTTTGCATATCTGAACACATTGTCCTCTTCTATCCGTAGCTACGTAGAGTTTCCTGTTCTAGGCGAAATTGGAATTTGGCATCTGATTGATGTGACGTTGTTCTGCCTCCGCGGACGGGTTTGTGTACGTGTTCTCTAATGGTCACTCCATTGGTTCAAATGCTAAACTTCCAGAGTTGATGTTTAGTAGACGTACCGACATACAGTCGTCGGTGTCAACAATCGTTAGGACATTGACGACATGACTGGCGGATGTTTTCTTCCTTTATGGGAATCTTAGTAGTTAAAACAGATGTTTAGTCCTTAATCCGTGGGAGCGTGGAGTTAGTTTCCAATGGTGATTAAACTAATGTTCAATAAATTTTAGCAAAATGTGTCAATTAATGCTAGAATTACTTGGGCTCTTCGTCGTTAACTAGATCGAATAGATCATTCCAGCTAGCTTCTCCGTTTCTCTTCGGAGTCGTTGCGACCTGTCCGGAATTAGTCATCTTCGCTTGTCTGACTTGCTCCATGCTACGTGCACTAGAAAACAGTTATTATTATTATTATTATTATTATTATTATTATTATTATTATTATTATTATTTTTACTATTATTATTATTATTATTATTATTATTATTATTATTATTATTATTATTATTATTACTACTTATGATCGTATTGCATTGAGAATTGCATGGTCACACACTAGAAATTCCAGCTTCAGCTAAATATCTTGAGGTCACATCACCCATGACCTTAACTGAGAAAAACACATCAGCAGCATCGCAGCAAAGACAAACAGTGCTGGTGCATTCCTTCACCGTAACCTCAAAGGCTGCTCCCAGAACATCAAATCCCGCTTTTACATCTCACTAGTTAGACCACTGCCAGAGAACTCCTGGTCAATCCAGAATCCATACCAAGCAAACGATACAAGGAAAATTGGCATGATCCAAAGGCGAGCTGCAAGATCTGTAATAAATAACTACTCGCGTGAAAGCATCATGACAAAAAGGATAGAACAGCTCAAGTGGGATAACCTGCAGTCCAGACAATAAGACAAAGTCACGCTACTAAACAAGTTGGTGAATTACTTAGTCGAGGCTGCAGACCGCAAGGCGAAACTACAGAGAACTACCACCAGAACAAGAGGGCGTGAAGAAAAAATCCTCAACCACAGATCAGTCACAGAAGCTCACCGTCAATCATTCCTACCCTGTAACACACTTCCAATGGCCGTAAAAACTGCAGCAAAGCTTCCGTCCTTCAAACTCTGACTGCAGGCAATCTGTGCTCGCCCATAAGAACAAACGGGTATTGTTTTAAATACACATCCAAATCACACACAATTCACACATACACCACACACAATTCACATACAAATCACACACAATTCACACATACACCACACACAATTCACATACAAATCACACACAATTCACACATACACCACACACAATTCACATACAAATCACACACAATTCACATACAAATCACACACAATTCACTCCTATTACATACACACATATAATACATAAGATTTAACAGGTTTACCGAGAATGTACTATTACATCAATGATGTTAAAGCTCTTTAATTAAATGGTAGAAACTGCATTAAAATACGATATGAGTTATTGTTGAATAACGCTCAAACACATCTCTAAAATTGACGAGGTAGCACACGCAAAATGTGCGACGGTACGCTGACACAACTGTAAAACTAACTGTTCATAGGCCTACCGTTAATGTTTGGACACAATACGGTTTCACAGGTTAAACGCTAAAAAAGCTTGTAAGGGGGAGTGACGATATACGTTGGCCGAGAAACGAGAGGTGAATAACAGTTACTGACTATGACGAGACGAAGATGACTACATAACACACAAGTGAACGTTACTGACACTGATGACAATGGACATGACGAAGACGATGTTGAATACGATGTCGAAGACGATAGCAGACGAGTCTGCGTCAACTCGCAGTTGTTCAAAATTGACGACGATGAAGAAAGTAATGACGACGACGATGACACAGGTGATAACGATAATGATGACGAAGATGGTGGCGAATAAGTCTGCGCAACTCGCATGTGATTGGTTTGTCGACGATGATAACGAAGACGATAAGTCTGCACAACTCGCAGGTGATTGGATTGATGATGATGATGATGATGATGATGATGATGATGAGGACGATGATAACGAAGACGATCACGAAGATGTTTGCGCAACTCGCAGATGATTGGATTGACGACAATGACGATGATATTAACGAGGACAATGACACGATGACTGCACAACTCGCAGGTGATAATCGCCCATGGTGTACACAAGACGCAGTACAAGACCGGATCTCCTGACGTACCCAAACCACACACACGTAGACTATGGGATGGACACTGCAAGACTGTGCTTCTCGCTACAATAACCTGTCCGGACCCAGACTGGACAGCCGTTCAAAATCCAGTCAGGTAAACGGATGGTATATCACAAACATTTAAACACTGTACAACTGGCGTACTATCAAACAACTGTAACACTCACTGGTAACCAATCTTGCACGTCACTTTGCAGTTCACTCCCAAACTAGTCACTCATACCAAGCGCCTTTCTTGCCACAAAACCACTTACAGTTATTCCAAGGGCCAACACTCCGTTATACTAACATTTTGTTTGTAATTTGGAATTCAGATCGTGACAACTAAAAATTGAGAATATCTTTATGAATGAATCTAAAACCGAATTCATCGACATATACCTATCAACAAGGCATGATACTAAAGAAAATGGCGATCCAATTCGTGGTGGCGAATCATGGAGAAAAGTACAATCAAGGGCTCACTGCTCTACAGTACTGCTGACATTGCTTCATGCTGCGTCCCCGGATATATAGCTTTCCAGTCCTTCTACGTATCTTTGATGTTGTACAACTGTAACAAAGGCAGCTCTAGAAAAGCTTGATGACAGCTACGGCAAACACATCCGCACCATCACTGGACACTGATGGGCAGACAGCGTAATTTCCAACGATGCGCAATACAAGGTGTGTAATATATCGTCACTGTCTGTCAAAGTTGCCCAGCAAAGATGGTCCATGTTTGACCATGTGCTAAGGATGCCAGACGACACGCCAGAACAGAGAGTTTTGGAATTCATCTTTCCAGAGTAGCCACCCATCATCTGACCTCATATGACGTCACAATCAGCTCAACGCGGGTATGATGACGTCACAATCATTACGTCACAAAGGCTTCCATATAGACGTTCATCCAAACTCAGAGTCCAACACGTTGAATAAATTGTAATTCTTTGCTATTTAATAAACACGCTGTTAGGCAGCAACAGCACCCAGTCAAATTAGTTTCAAAATATTCAGCAGCTTACCTGTGTAGTTTCTTGAAAATTGATAGTCAGGGTGTTCAGATATCGATCGATCCAAACACGAGCGAGGTGAGGGTGGAGCTTAGCTTGATATGGGCGTGGTATAGCTAAAACCGGAAAGGTCTATTCGCCCACTCGGCGCCAGGAGTTATAAAGCCAGGAGATGACGTCATTGCATAGATATGTGACCTCCAGAAGGCAGGACTCGGTACACTTAGAGCAAAAATCTACCTCAGGAAGGTAAACATTCTGGCTGAGGACAAGACTCTGTTGTCAAAAGCTAAGAAAAACTGATTGCGTGCGGCTGCAGCATGTTTCTACTACCACATCCGCAGAATACAGTAATCATGTATACATATGATTGCTCATGGAGTTAATGTAGATACATATACAGATTGTTAAGTAGAAACTGAAGTACACTATTGCTTTTCCCTGTTATGAGTTCTAGTGCTTTGCCTATCTAAATATTCATTTATCAGGACACCAAGATACTTAGCTTCAGATGGCTATTCTAAAATAACAACAGCCATTCTGAAAGATTTGTGTAGCTTTGACCTGGATCGCGACATAGATATGATAGTACACTTTGAAGTATTGAACATCATAGCCCATGTAATCGGCCCACGACAGGAGAGGCAATAGGTCCTGCTGCATGACATCTTGATCTGTTGTGGAAGTGAAAAGACAATCACCTGCAAAAAGCCTAACTGTAGACGAAACACAACCTGGCAGATCATTTATGAATGGTTAAAACAGCAGTGGCCCCAGGACAGTGTCCTCGGGGAACCCCTGATTTTGCATGTGGCCAACCAGATGATACGCCGTCCACCGACGGTCATATAAAAGGGATGAGATCCAATCCCAAATTGACCCTCTCATGCCATAATGTGCTAGTTTCTTCAGAATCGTTCGTGTCGTATAGTATCGAAGATCTAAAGGTCCAGCACAGCTATGTCGATCTGCATTTTTGGTCATGTAACTACATAATCTCATGGACAGTAACGATGAAGTGTGTCTCACAAGAGCGTCTACTACGGAATCCATGTTGAAAACGGGACAATATGCTATGACAATCGAGGTGGTTATGAATGTGTCTAAAGCCGATATGCTCTAAAAGCTTACAATATATACACGTAAGCGATATACGTTTATAATTTTCCGCTTGACACATATTTTCCTTTTTATATGCAGAGGCACTTCTGGCCCTTTTTCAGTTCTCGGGAAGCTGTCCAGACTTGATCGATAACTGGAAAATGTATGTGAGACTTGGGGCCAGTTCATGACCTATCTCATACAAGACTCGGCACGATGTGTTGTCTGGTTCAGAGGTCGTGTTAAAACTAATGTTGAAGAGCTGTTTTCAGCACCAGCTACGCTAATGATTGGGCTCAGAAATGCTTGGATACTTATGGCCTGATAACTCAGGAATATTGGATGTATCCTCATCCGTAAAACTGATTTGAGTTGATCATTTAGAATATACGCTTTAGTACAACCATCTGTATAAAGGATGCCATTCTTCCTCAAAGGAGAAGCACCAGAGTTGTCTGTCATTGCGAGTAGATTTTCTATACTTCCGGAAAGGTTTGGTATCTCCCTCGACATAAGTAGTGGGAATGATGTCATTAATAACTAAGCCACCCGTGTTGGGAAGGTGCTGTCAACCCCATGTATTAAAGGGAGCAGTACTATTATTGAACTTCATTATTAGGCATGCAATGGACCGTTCCATGTTTAGCTATGCCACGCCCATCTCTAGCTAAGCTCCACCCACACCTCGCTGGTGTCGGGATCGATCGATCTCTGAACTCCATAACTATTGATTTCCAGAAACCTATACAGGTAAGCTATTGAAAGTTTTGAAACTAATTTGACTAGGCGATGTTGCTGCCTATGGCTTATACAGCCTTTCAATACATCGAATGCAATGAGAGAACTAACACAACACGGAGATGGTAAACAGTTTGTGAAGACATCACGCAGAGGAAATAAATCTTCTAATACTTTTTTCCAGTCCGTCAACTAGCATCAACTAACCTAAAAAAACCTTATCCAATGCAAAACTAACGAAGCCAATAAAATTATTTCTTAGAGCGTCGGCGGCTCGGCAGAAAACATTAGCCATAATAGAACAGTAAAAGCCGGTCTATATGAGACTGATCAGGTTCGCAGTGTGTATCTCTTTGAGTCACACGTCCCCGAATCTCAATTTTAAGACCACCGTGCAGGAAAGGTGTTGACTATTTAACTATGCATAGGCAGCAACAGTTCAGAGTGAAATTAGTTTCAGAATACCCAACATAACCTTTGCTCAAAGTATTTAGCAGATTATTTCTGATAATGTAAATGATTTTTCTGTATTTGGCCTATAGCGATCAAATGGTTAATGCCTCAAGGTTGAAGAGTGGGTGTGTTGTGATGGCTGGATATCTAGATCCGGAATAGCTACGCTCAGACTCATAACTGCGCCACGGCTATCTGCGCATGACTGGGACGTCTCGAGACACGGTCGGTAACAGCGATTACTGAGAATCCATCTATTCCTGCCGAGTGCTTCATTGAGCCGAGGTTATATATAGGCAGACCACCACATGGGTTTAGAATTGGATGAAATGACATATTTATCTTTTTAGCAGGTATGGAATGTTATTGTCTATATCGAGGAGTTGTCAGCGATAGTGGCTAGATGTATGAGAGGGCAAAGGGTGTAGGATGGGATTGTGTTCGTGCGTGCGTGCGTAGGTGCGTGCGTGCGTGCGTGCGTGCGTGCGTGTGTGCGTCCGTCCGTCCATCCGTGATGGTGTTGTTACATTGCTACTACGAATTAGAGGTGAATTTTATCGGATTGTCTTAGCTTAAGCAATCCTCTTAGCTGAAACTGAATTATATTGTAGCTGCCATCAACGTGTTTAACCTGACTGAGTTGCCCTGGTGCAGGACATACTGGCTCTCTTGTACATAGAAACAAGAGCACCCAGCATGGGTTTATTTAGACTGGCGTCCAAGAGCTAAGTGTATTTACAGGCCGTCTTCACAGGTGGGCAAAAGAGGCACTAGCTTTTGGAACATGTTCGCTAATACCAAGTGTTTAGCTAATATACTATGGGAATTCAGCTGTGAAAAAGTTAAACGAAATGTCATAATTAACTGACGTACTAATGCATAGGTTTACCATACGCGTATGTCATTTTGTCAACTTCTACAAGGATGATCTGGTCAGAAATGAGCTACGTCAATTTCAATCATATCTCTCTGTCGTTATGGATCAGAAACACACAAGAATGTAGCCTGGAACAGTTTATGTATAATGTCATAGGTCACATGATAATGAGGTTCAGGAGACTTTTCCTACACAGAGACTGCTTTGAAGATCTATCTGACATTGACTATACGATGCACTCTGCCCAGTCTCAAATTCCTAAAATAAAAATTAAAAATGAAAAAGTAAAATGACAGTCAACCGAGGGTCCAGATTTACTGCTGGAAACGCAGGAGATATCATCTGAGAGCATCTCGATTTCGGAATGTCATGGGGGGGGGGGGGTAGGTCTCCCAGACAAATCCGCACCCCTCCCCACATGCACGCACGCACGCACACACACACCTCTGGGTTAGCTTCTAGTGGTTGAGGACCTAGGGGGCATCCCAATTACTTTGCTAAGTACCCACAGTATCAATAAGACGACCCTGTCTAGTTATCGAATATGCAAATACATCCTTCATACGATAATACATTGTTTCATTGTACATACGACTGGCGGGGTGAGTACAGAGGACATAATAGCCAGACATGCATAGATAAACATAACTAGCCTACCTGGATGGTAGGAAGAAAAAGTCATATGAGAGAGAGAGAGAGAGAGAGAGAGAGAGAGAGAGAGAGAGAGAGAGAGAGAGAGAGAGAGAGAGAGAGAGAGAGAGAGAGAGAGAGAGAGAGAGAGAGCGAGAGAGAGAAAGAGAGAGAGGGGGGGGAGGGAGGGAGGGAAGGAGGGAGGGAGGGAGGGAGGGAGAGAGAGAGAGAGCACGGTGGAGGGACGAGGGGTGGATGGATGAGGGGTGGAGGGAGGGGTGGGGTGAGGCAGAGTAAGTGATGCATTGCTAAGTGATGGAGGGGAGAGTGGAATCGAGGGGTGACTGGGTGACGGGTAGTGTTGTATTAGGTAGATGGAACATGGTGTCATCGTGTGCTTAATTCACATTATGTGACTTTCGAGCTGTGATTAGCATGATCTGCATCAAGCGTGTGTATGGTTAGACTGGCGGCTATGCTGATTCCCTCCACTGAGCAGTTTCTTACAATGTATTATATCTCGCACACAGGTTATAGACGAATGAGCCCTGTCTGTGTTTTCATGCACATACATACTGTAGCATTTCCTCATAATTCTTCTTTTTCTTGTCATGAACCATAATCGCGCGCGTGTATTCATAATTTCATAGCATCATAACTCGTATCAGTAGGCATAGTCTGAAATGATGCATGGCATTTTTACATTTGCTGTATATGTAAGCAGGAGCACGTGTGTTATGTTTTATAGTATATGAGCCCGCTAATAGAGCGAGCCATTTCTAGCTTTGCCCCGCCCATTTTTAGCTAAAATCCGCCCACATTTTGCGCGTGTTGGGGACGATGCATATATTTTGAACCCTGAATTCCCAGAATTCCAAATTCAAAGTAACTATACAGGCATGCTTTAGAATATTTTGATAATAACTTGACTGTGTGCTGTTGCTGCCTATGGGCTATGACAACAACAGCGTCCGGTCGGGTTAGTTTCAGATTGGTTTCAAAATGTCCAAAAAAATGTTTATTCAATAGTAAATCCACCAAAGACATACAATTCGTACCCTTGTCGGACTTTCCAATGTTCAGGACAGAGGTAGGTACGTCATTCATTATGCATTATGATCTTGATTATTACGTCATATGCCTGAGTGACATATCGGATCTCACGGTTTCTAACATATCTGACTGTAGTATTAAACTGCAAACATTCCCTAATAGGATAGCAACTTGGACTATATTACCTGCTCTGTATGTGTAGTCATAGCCAAAGCAAAAATGGCGAATGCAGGTTTTTTGCAATGACAACTAATCATCACTAATCTTTATAGAGGACTCTGAATTTGGATGTACCTTGAGATTTGCTAATTGATTCGATTGGTTGATGTAGATGTCATGCTCTGAAGCCTCGGTAGTCAAATTCATTGGCATTTCATTGGGTGGAATAAAAACGGTACATGATGAATCGATTAATCAAACAGCATATGCCTCCATCGATTGAGGCAGGAAAATATACTTGTAAGTGTTTATGAGTCAACCAAAGAGTGTTATAAATGTAATTATATTCAGTGCTGCGAATTCATCTCGATCCCAATGGAAGAATCCAGTTTAGCTTTCCTCTGTCAATCTTTAGCTAAGTTACACCCAAGCGCCGTCAGTGTTGGGATCGATCCCTGACTATCATTTTTCCGGAAAACTACACAGGTAAGCTAGGATTCCATTAACGCGTATGCGTATGCGTGTCCGTATGCGTACGCGAAGCGTATGCGTATGCGTATCCAAATGAGTGCTTCCATTTGTACGTATGCGTATGCGTATGCGTATCCGAAAGTAGTGATTTTATTCAATCAATTGGACTACTACTACTACTACTACTACTACTACTACTACTACTACTACTACTACTACTACTACTACTACCGCCGCCGCCGCCGCCGCCGCCGCCGCCGCCGCCGCCGCCGCCGCCGCCGCCGCCGCCGCCGCTACTACTACTACTAGCATGAATATGTTCTAAAATAGTTTATAAGCCTTTCAGTGAGTTTCACATTCCAGCGCGCTTACTATGAATTTAACTGATATATTGGAACACACAGAATAATAGAGTCGAGTTGAGGAAAGCCCATGAATGACGTAATGAAAACATAATTTTCAAGGAATCCACATCCGAATGTTGCCCGTATCCGAATAGAATCGCTACATATAGAGATCGGATTCGGATACGGACAGAGTTTGCATACACATACGGACAAATGGAATCATACTATCTATTTGTAATGGGAGCGAAAATAAATTCGGATGCGGATACGCATACGTATACGCGTTAATGGAATCCTAGCTTAAGATGCTGAATATTTTGAAACCAATTTGACTGGGTGCTATTGCTGCCTATGTTTATTAAATAGTAAAGACATGCAATTCGTATGCTTTATGGACTTTTGAATATTCATGACTGAGCTAGATAGTAACTCTGTATTGTGACGTCAACTTACATGTAACGTAGTTGAGTATGACGTCGCATGCTTGAGCGACAGATCAGAACCCTCTATTGACAGAGACCATAGATTTAGTATATACTTGCTAGATCGCTCATGAACCTCTCAAAAGTAGCATTTGAGAGTTCAATATTTTCTCACCGGATGAATAGTCTCCAAAATAATGTTTTTGTTACTAAACCTATTACATAGTCGAATATAGTGTCAGGTTAATATAGTCAATACAATATTATTTCTGATAAAAATATGTAAATTTGCATCTGGTCAATTTCTCTTCAAATTACCAAAAGATAATTTAGTAATTTTGAAGGTTATGTATGCAGCTGATAGTCTGCATCAGCCAGTCAGCGAATATCCGATCATGCGCAATTGTGATTTACTGAACCCACCGGCGGTCGCGACAACTATCCCCATAGTGTGAATGCAAATGCGCCATCTGGACAATATATCCATATCTATGGCAGAGGCGTTCACACTGAACATGAATTTAATGATTGTGATGACTATTCAGGAGGTGTCAAAGGGGAATCGTGTGTTTGCACATGAAATACAGTATAAACGTCGACTTACTCATTACCAGATCAATCGAACACAAATGTGATATTTATGATAAGTGCACTTTCGATCTTAGATACGGATATAAATTGATATTCATTAGTAATGTCTATTGTGAACATAGGATTCCAACATATTACTATCATTGTATGTTATAGAGTTGAAGCTGAACATGCATGTATGCCGTGTTCAACTTTTATTTTGCGTCCTCTCAATAATGTGTGGTCTTGTTGGAACCAAATGGTCCTATTTGTCCAGGTCTTCACTCTAGTCTTCATAAAACTCATCGAAAACTGACGTGTTGTGTCTCGAAGTGTCTACAGCTGTGTCGTACTTGTATTTAATCGTTTGATTCCTCCAGTGTGTGTTTCGTCAGATCTCAAAGGCTTTCACACTTGGTTCATAGACAACTTGCTCAGATAGACTGTTCCATGGATCGGCTAATCGGATGGTAAAGCTACGTTGTCTGAGTCTACTGTTTGCCCTGATCTTAAAGATCTTAAGATTGTGGCCTCTTGTGTTCGATTCTCTGCGCGTTATCTTAGGGAACATATCGTGATCATATACACTATGAAGTATCTCAAACGTTTCAATCATATGTCCTCGTAATCTACGATGAGTAAGTGATAATATCTTTAGTTTTCTCAGCCGCTCTTCATAGGTCATGTATCTTAGCTCAGGAATTAACTTAGTAGCCCTTCTGTGCACATTTTCAATGGTGGCAACATCCTTTTGATGGACAGGTTCCAGACCAGGTGTGCATATTCTAGGTGCGGTCGGACTAATGCCTTGTAAAGACATCTGAAGGGGTCTGTATCAAGATTCATAAATGGTCTTCGGATTAATCCCATAATTTTGGTTGCTTTGTTTACCTTTTCATTTATGTGGGCTTCAAAAGCCAACATATTATCAATGGTGACACCAAGATCTTTAACCTTTACCACCTTTGTCAGCATATGTTGTAGGTCTTCCGCACGCGTCCCTCTCATGAAATGCTGTCTATCATTGTTCTCTTGTGCCCTTCTTACAGTCATCTCCTTACATGTGTCTGGGTAAAAACGGTACAGCCTGTCGTCCGACCAATCTTGAAGTCTGTGCAAATACTTCTGTTGTTCTCTTTCATCATCTTTACACTTGATTTTCGTGAACCCTTTGTGTAATCTGCACACATGTATGTATCTGAGGTTAACATATCAAGCAGGTCATTTAAATATAAAACAAAAAGCACGGGGCCGAGCACACTCCCTTGTAGAATGTCATTCAACACATCTGTCTATGGTGATGCAAAACTATTCACGATTACTCTCCGTTTTCTGTTTGATAGAAAGACCGCAATTAACCAATTAACTCATGACCTCTTCCTTTTATTTTTATTCCGTAGCTAGCTAGTTTCTTCAGACGGCACTTATGTGGTACAATGTCGAATGCGTTCATAAAATCTAAATAAATTGTATCCAAGTTGCTGCCATCATACAACTGTTCTGTCCAATTGTCCAACACCTTCAGGAGCTGCAGCGTTGTAGACTCTCAGGCTATGAAACCGAACTACTTATTGCTAAAGAAGGAGTTTCTCTTCATATGATCGGCAGTGCCGGATTAAGCCTTGCCAGGGCCGGGTCAAAGAATATGTGTGGAGTTGGATGGAAGCGGAAGGCAAACCAAAAGTGAGGTCCGGAGGTCCTCCCTTGGAAAATTCTGAAATCTGGATGCTCGCAGATGGAATCTCTTACATTTCCAGAGGCAACTATATAGGACCATCAGTTGGCCGTTCTTTTTTAGCCATTTAATTTCATTTTTTTGTTCACTCAATTTTTTTAGCCATTCAGTTGTGAAAATAGGACTGGATAAAAAAACTTATTGATCAAAAACTGAAATTAAATAGCTAAAAGTAGAATAGTATAACAGCCAACTGAAAGGCCATATTTTCCTCTGGAAGTGCACGTGATGCATTAACCTATCATTCAATATGTCTATTCATATGCATAGCTTAGTAATGCTACATGCCACTACAGATGTGATGTGTCCATTGAGGAATCATAATCCGATGCAATTTTTAGAGTTTTAAAATTACATCAGTTAAAGTGTTGTCTTCACTACATTAGAGAATAAGTATGATTCTGCAATGCCCACTTCATACTTTTATTGGTATTTTGCGTTACTTAAAGCAGTGCTTTGCTTATAAATATGAATAGGCAAATAGATGGGTAGGTGGGTGAATCCATGACCTAGAGATGGACACATACTGGGATTCCTGACAAAATCTTTAAGCCTTTGAACATGAAAGGCCAAATTTCAGGAAGAATCCTTTATAATTAAATAATCGCTTGTATAGTTTGAGACACATATGACGGAGAGCTGATGCTGCCTAGGGCGTAAAGGATGCAACAGCTGTCCGTAAGATTCATTAGAAAATATTCAACAGCTTACAGACCCGTATGATTGTTTGAAATTGATATTTGATGGCTTCATGCTTCAAATGACCATAATCTTCCACGACATCTTCATGAGAAAACGTTTTAACTAAAGGGAGCGGTGGATGGGTGGGGTGGGGGGTGGCCAGGGCCACTCGGACCACCCCATTGGATCTGTCACTGAGTCGTATTGTCCATTAAATAAGATATGTATTATACAAAATAGCAGTGAGTGGGTCATACATCCGCACGCAACATCACTACGTAGGAGTGATGCACAGAGCAATGAAAGTAAAACTTAGTAAATTAAAGACTTTTTGCGAGATTTCAATGATGCAAAATCATCTATAATTTCAATGTTCAATGCTGAGAAGTGATAGGTTTGACATCCGTGCCTATCCCATGGTTGAACACAGATAGCGTTTCACGCGCTTGAGGGCGCTGAATGGCCGCTCGCCTCGGCAGTTTGCAATCATCAGCGAAAAGAAAATGGACACCATATTGACGACATTGCGGGTCGAATTGCAATGAGCGACATTACCCATAACTACATGGTACATCCACAGCTCTGGAGCTTCATTTTTGGTGGTTAGATTGGCAACTGAAGACACGAAATTGAACTCAAGAACTGACAAGAAGTTCAGTTTACCGGAAAGATCAGGCTCAAGATCTGAAGTATATATTTCCACCAATGTTTTCGCGAAGATGTCGATTTCTTCCACCGTTAGAGTTGTGAGTCGCCGCAGGAAGTCAAACTTTCCACTGATGTCTGAATACGCAGCACGCCATATATAGAATAGTATTCTTCTCTCTTCATAAGCACTGACATTGACATTGTCTTTCAATAAAGCAGTTTTCATAAAGTTTAGCAAAATTCATTCATATCATTCTAGAAATGTATTCAGTTTCTAACCATTCATAATGATAAAGGAAATGTGGTCCTCTAAGCTGTTGCTCTATAAAACAAAAACAGCTTTCAGCAAATGCATATCTTAGTTTTATGCACCTGTTATTCATGATGTACCTACCTAACCAAGTCAGCTGAATTAGTCCATGATTAGCTCATCTGACCTGAAAGGCGAAGTAAGCTTATGGCATGGTGACCATACGCCATCAATCCGCCGTCCAGTGCCCGGTGTTAATCAACTTTTCATTTAAAATGCTAAGTACTCCTCATTAGTTGCTCGCCACATTTCAACCTAATTTGGCTGGAAGGACGTCATTGGGGTAAACTTCAGAACATGTATACATAATTTTGATTGCTCGGTTTTTGGAGGGAAAATCATAGATTTTATGAAAAATACTCAAAAACTTATATAAAAGCGATTTCGGCTTCAAAATCCATCAAATAGACGACGAACTCTGAAGTGTGCAATGTCTTGTCTGTGAAGGCATGGATAGTGTGGACTGCCAAAGCAATCTTGGCATGGTTCGTAATAGATATATTCAGTGAGGCACCAACAAACGACTGTAACACATCAAACATGAACAATTTTACTCAACTTAGGATAGTCTGATCTTTGACAGATTCCCCTGTATAGTATATAACACAAACAAGAGCGCTGAAGTGTGCAATGTCGTGTCTGTAAAGGCATGGATAGTGTGGACTGCCAAAGCAAACTTGGCATGGTTCATAATAGATATATTCAGTGAGGCAGCAACAAACAGCCATCAACCACCAAACATGAAAAATCTTGCCAAACTCCGGACAGTAAGATCATGAAAAAATCGCCCGAAATGAAATTAGTAATGATGCGTATCGCACCCATAGGCCTTCACAGTCTACAACACTGGGGTGTCAGTTTGTTATCCGGTGCCCCGGTGTTGAAAGCAAAATGGTTCATAAAAATCTTAAACTAAAATCATCAAAAATATTCTATGGGTAATTAAAACCGTGAAGAAAATAGGCCAAATTAACCAAAATCAAATTAGTAATGATGCAAATTGTACTCCTGCATGGTAGAGAACGGCTTTGTAAAGTTTCGTTGAAATCAGAATAGTCATTTTTGTGTAATATGTCTAATATATAACAAGGACCTGTGACGCTCACATGGCCCATTAGCATTTAAACCATTTGCATTTAAATATATATGATGGATAATTTTCGAAAACTCCGAGATGGCCACCGATGAAATTGACAAATCAAGTCTCATTAGAACTCTTGAAGCCAATCAATTAACACAAGATCATTCCATTCATTTACTTTCGTTGAAAGCAAGCTATTGATTAATGAAGAATAGCATTTCTTGAAGGTGGGACATTTCTGAAATTATTAATAGTATCTGACTGCAGTGAATGAAAAAGGGTCATGACCAATACAGCTTGAGGCGACGTGATAGCTTGGTCTAACAAAGTCTGCCATTAGGTGAACAGATTTGTCGAGTGCTCCCCTACTTTGCTATGTACAGAGAACTCAGGAGATGTCGGTAGCAGATTCTCACGCCTCAGATAAACCTTTTTATTCTGAATTCCTAGACAAGATTGTATTAGAAGTTATTGTAAATATATTCCACCTTTTCAGAACAATATTACTCAAACTGTGCTGCCTTCTGGTGTATGCATCAGTCAAATTCAAAATAATCAACGGGACAAAGCAATAGGATATAGCTACTGTACACATTTATAATCACTTTAACAAAGACATCATAAATACAGTTACTATGAAATACATCGAAATCCTATCTATTATATTGAAAGGAATTTAACTGAAGGCTGATGTTCCCTACAAGCAAATTGATTCCAAACTAACGTGAACTATTAGCCCAGGACTAGAATTTAACTTTATTTAATCGTGATCCATATGGATCAGTACATCAGAAAGTTGACAGATCCATGGCATCTTGTACTGATCTGTATTGTACTGCACAGCATATAATATTAGTCAAATGTTCTGAATGCATAATAAACATCATATTACTAGGATATTTAATCCATTAATGGGCTAAGATTGATCGAGAACGAGAAACGATTTGCTTAGTCATTGTACATTTGGAGGCAAGAGATTCTTTTTTGAAAATTTACCACTTGAATAACTTTTTCGTTTATCGAGTCAGTCATTCCAGTTGTAAATCTTTAAAAAATAGGCTTCTTTAAAAATAAATAAATAAAAAATTATACTAACTGGTTATTAAGGTACAAGCAATAATTACTTTTTAAATTTTGTCTTAACACCTTTTGCGCCAACAGCGCCTCAGAGCGCTCAAAATACTACTTGATATATCAATTAAACATGTTGATGGTCAATATTTTTATTTTAGAAAACTATTTTTTGTAAATTTACCATTGAATATTTTTTCGCCGGATTCAAAAATACCATTCTCGAGGCTTTCAAATAGCCATGTCTGAAGACCACTGCAAAGTTGTTTTTGTCAGTATGCCCATTAAAGGTTTAAGTTGACACAAGAGGGGTTAACTACTTCCACAACGTCTGCTAAGACTAAGTGATCCTGCCAGAGCAGTTACTGTTATAACCCAGTGATCCATTACTGATTCGTATGCGAAAAAGTCCTACGGATCACGGGACCAGTGGTTAATTTCTCGCCATGTTAGTCTATAGCTAAAAAATATCATTGTGCATAATAATTAAATGAAACTTTACTCTTAAGGAAAGCAATCCTATGTTCTTCAGTGAGCAATAATGTTGAGTTACGCAGCAAACATTGGTATGGTATTAGAATTGATCAAATACATTGAAATGGAATCAGAATTGGAATTGTTAAATCGAATATAGACAGAAATGGAATTGATAATGACATTTGTAAATGTAAAATTTGTAAAAAAAATATTAACACATGACAAATTATGATCAAATTTACGTACTGGCCAATATTTAGGGAAGAAAATCAATCTTTCCTGATATGGAGACATCTGTTTGTTTCCTGATCTGGGAACATTTTTGTATACCCAGAACTGGAAACATAAAATTGTCTCCTAATCAGGGAACACTTTTCACATTTTCAAGAATAGAGAACACGTTCCTTGTTTTGGAAATCAACAGGACATTGCTTAGAGCATGTTCGAAATTGTTTTGTTTTGGAAACATTATTTATACGCTCTACTGTAGTCATACATAGATTTGAGTAACGCTGTACAAGATATAGAACCATGGAATGTATTCGACAAGAAAAATGTAACACTAACATAAGACAGTGAATAAAAACAATAGTGAATCTAGATATGTATTATTGTCATCAGAGGGATTAACTGTCGTGGTAGCTGTGTTAGTCTGTTTGTAATAGACTTTTCCAATTTATCCATCCATCATCTGACGTAATATGGCGTCATAATTAACTTATTGACGTGTTGGATGACGTCATAATTAATTATGGGATGAATGACTCGATATAGTCCGTCTTTAACGCTTAATAGTCAGACACGTTGTACGAATTCTATGTCTTCACTATTTAATAAACCTGCTGTTGAATATTTTGAAACTAATTTGACTGGGAGCTGTTGCTGCCATTGGCAGCACCAGCACCTAGTCAAGTTAGCTTCAAAATATTCAACATGTTACCTGTATAGTTTTCTGGAAATTGCTAGTCCGAGAGTTCAAAGATCGATCGATCCCAACACGAGCGAGGTGTGGGTGGAGATTAGCTAGAGATGGGCGGGGTATAGCTAAAACTGGAAAGCTCCATTAATAGTGTAATGACTGACTGAAATATGACTGGTCAACGTGCTAATCAAATGTGTACACAGTATGCCACGGCAAAACCATGTACGATACTGACCACCTGAATCGTGATATAACTATATGAGCTCTCCTGTTGAACGGCGTTCCGCTATTATTCCAGTTAAAAGCATACAGTACAGCTCAGAAATAACTTAGTTTGTTCCCAACACAAAATAAATATTTTGACCATAATTGGATTGAAAGATGCTGCAGCTTAAGCAATGTCACAACGTCTCCAATCTCACTATATTCAAAATATTCAAGATGATATTTCTTAGATCGTGTTCAAAATTGTTTGGTTTTGGAAGCATGGTTGCTTATTTTTAAGCTGTACTGTAGTTATACATATAGGTGGGTAACGCTGTACAAGATAGAGAACCATTGAATGCATTCGACTAGAAAAATGTAAAACTAACATAAGACAGTGAATAAAAACAATAGTAATTCTAAATGTGTAAGATTGTCATCAGAGGGATTAACTGTCGTGGTAGCTGTGTTAGTCTCTTGATATTTGATAACATGATTCTAAAGGTGATACATTTTAACCCTTTAACACTCACATCAGCCAAAACCAGCTTCTGCAGTGGTCTTGTGAAAAGTCCATTTGCAGACCAAGAGAAACCTATTTTTGAAAATCTAACACTGGAATGACTGGCTCGATAACAGAGCCAGTTATTCCAATGATAAATTTTCAAAAATTGTCTTCTCTTGGTCGGCAAATGGATATTTTCTATGAGAAAATTTAGATTTTATTTAATAGATTCGAGGGATAAAAGGTTAAGACTAGCTTCACTATTTTTCTACAAGCTTTCGCTCATACATGTGCTTCATCAGGACCTGATGAAGTTCATTTATGAGCTGAAGAATGTCGAAAAATAATAAAGTTAGTCTTAAATGATATCACATTTTGAATCAGGTAAGGAACATAGGAATAATAGAACCTGAGGCCTAAGCCAAGATAGAGGCGTCCAATAGTCACAGTACGACAGTATCCACACATGTGTCGTGACGTCTCTGACATGTCAAACTATAAAATAGGAATCAGACTAAGTATGTGCATGATCTAACCTATTGCATACAACAGGTGGAATATGTACAGGTAAAAGTCACGCAGTTATTTCTGATTGGCTATGTGGAGAATGCAACAAGAGGCCCTACGGGCCTGTATCGCTCGCCTGAAATTATTGGCCATTGACACAACCGGACAAAACGAGATTATCACTACTAAGATTGGTCCAGTGGTTAATAAGTAGTCTTTTATGTGATTTCTCAGAAATTTTCAGAAAATCTAAGATGGCCTCCAAACACGTTAAATGTGGCTTGATTCATGGCGGCCAAGTTGTTTGATGTATCAGCTTTCCATCGACAAACTGTAATGGCCCTTATTACCTAAGCATAACCCACACATTTCAGCCTGATCTGTTTCGTGGTACTGGAGAAGTCGTTTTCACAAAAACTCGGTCATCCACGATGGCCGCCAACTTGTTTTAGCTCTTGCCCTAGATGATGCTACACGAGCTTTGAATTGATTCCCCAAGCAATTTCCGAGAAGATGTTTAAAGACGTTTCTAAAGATCGGACAAAATCTAAGATGGCCAATCGCCTTCCTCTGACCAAACTCGGATCTCTATGCCCTACCGAGGCTTCCTGCCAAAGATAATTGAAATCGGGTCCGTTCAGTTGTTCTCGAAGAGACATTTTAAATTTCCTATTGCTAAGATGGGAGTTTTCGCGGGAAGAAGATCCCAGATGACAGCCTAACCGTTTATCCGATAGTTTCGAAAGTGGAAATTTGAAATCAGCATAGCATAGTCAAAAACCTATATAAAACTAATTTCGGCTTCAACATAAAAAAATCTCATATAGCCGCGAATGGCGCTACGTTTTGATTGGTCCATGGCGGCCATGTTTTGACTTATTAACTTCCCTTGAATAAACTTTAATGGCCGTTACTCCCTAATCGTATCTCCAAAATGTCGGCCTGATCCATTCAGCAGTTCCGAAGTCATTTTCGCCAAAAGCAGGTCATCCAAGATGGCACTAGAGCCACATAGCCAATCAAGTTCCGTTGAACAAACCTGATTTAGATCTTGTCCTACATGATATTTCGTGAGCTTTGAACCGAACCCCAAGCTGTTTCAGAGATTTTTAAAGAGGGTTCTAAATAAAATCGGCTAAAATTCAAGATGGCCGCCTGACAAATTTGCAGATCGGCTTCATTTGATCAAATTTGGATCTCTATGACCTAAGGATGCATCCTCCCAAATATAACTGAAATCAGCCCAGTGGTTCTTGAGAAGTCGTTTAAATGCAAAGTTGACGGATCTACTCAAGTCTGTCACTTTCACATTGCTCCAGTGTCAATTTCGCCTATCACATAGCATAGTTAAGTCAGGAACACATCACGTCACGAACACGACGAAATCGTGTTATTCCATTGCCTGCCTACGTGCGTACCAGCGTGCGTGCGTGCGTGCGTGCGTGCGTGCGTGCGTGCGTGCGTGCGTGCGTGCGTGCGTGCGTGCGTGCGTGCGTGCGTGCGTGCGTGTATTAATTAAAAATTATGAATTCTCATTTTGATTTTGTTTTGCAGTAACAAAATAACTTCAACGTCTCGTCATCCACACATATGGAATGGTTACCATACCGATTAGTCCGACTTATTGGGCCCATAAGACCTAGAGCACCCGTTGCATTATGGTGAGAAACTGTAGCTTCAAATGTTGCATTAGACGGCGTAACACGGATCGCCACCACGAAATCCGCATGAGAAATGTTCTCATCAGACATAAATGTCAAGGAATTGTCAGAGGATCTGATGTTTGTTTCGCGTCGGTAAGCGATGATGACATCCGCGTGACGAAGAAATACACACTTGTTCCTCAAAATTTCAGTGATCTTGTTCACTTCATTAACGATAAATTCTGCTATTCGTTTAACAACTGCGTCACGCTTATTCACAGGTGTGATTCTATAACACGGGCAATGGTGTTCCCGAATACCCGCATCTGCGCACTTCCTGTTAACTGGTATCTGTTTAAATAAACTTCTTCCTGTGCGCGACCACTTCCGGAATCTCCGCTTTTCATAGTTAATACTAGACTGGTAGAAGTGTCCCTGAGATATATCATATAGTGTCTGGTAAATATCAAATGATGATGTCAGACGGTATTTCTCAGCGTTCTCTCTCAGATTTGCACTCGCCTCTGGAAACTTTGCAGAAAAATCATCCGGTGGAATCAATATGAATATGGGCATTCGTGACTCATAGTATCCATTATATGTATGTGTGAAGGATCCGTGGAGTGGTCCATGGTCGCTGACGAAAAAAATGAATGAAGACTTCGTATAATCGTGGCTTTTTAGAAAGCTCAGAAAGTTTACAAAATCTTCGTCAGCTATTTGAGCCTGGTTCGGGTCCTCATGCGCGAGTCGCGTGAGCCAGGAGAAACCGAATATAGGATGACCTTGGTAAGACGTAATAAAATCTTTATGATAATTGATTACGTCCATATGATCTGGTGTATCTCCATGGCAAAACACTGATGCGTTATTAAATGTATTTCTATAGTAGAAACCATCAAACTTACTCATGGGATCAGCAGACTTGAGACGAACACGGCTTATAGAGACGGGATTCACCAGTCGCTTCGATAAATAAAGAGGGCGTAAATAATGGTCAGTTGGGGGCGTAAGAAACCCTTTCTTCAAATTATTAAAGGCACATATTTCGCTCCAATCTTCTGCATAAAGGGTCGAGTAACCATTCTTTTTGTAATCCTGCCATATCAATGGTATGTCGTCTTGGTATTCCTTCTCAAAACTATTGTCTGGTGATAATATATCTTTGCCTGATAGCATTGCAACAACATTTGGATAAGTGTTGTCACCAACTTTAGTAAATCCTTTGAAGTTGTATCCAGCCATGTCGCTGGTTAAGTAGGAGTAGGTCTTTGGAAGTCGTCTAATGGCGTTCAACCGAGATAGGTTATCCACACCAAAAATAATAATATTATATTTATCGCTATCCACTGATGACTTGCGACCCCTTCCCAATTTGGGTACTATTTGTGCAAATGATTTCCGTAGAAGGATTCGTAATTTACCGTCTCGACACGTGATTGTGAATATTTCCGATGGGATCTTGAAAGGTGGCTGGAATGTTATAGATGGTCCAAGCTCGACAGCTGCATCACCTGAGCTCCTATAAACCGATTGATAATAACAATTGGGTGCATCTATCTTCAAGTATTCAATATGTGTGTAATTAAACCTCCAGTGAGCGTTCTCATCTCTATACAGGAGCTGGGGAAGAGATCTGCACATCAATGGCGCTGGTGTTTTCACATAACTTAGAATGGATTTCTCAAATGCACTAAGACTAGGAATGTCGCACTGTTTAAACTCTCCCTCATCAGATAGTCTCTGAACATTGGACATGCTTTTTCGTGAAATAGGTTCAAATTCATTGTTTGTCAAAACAGCAGCCTTATTTAAACCTGAGTATGAATAAACCACAGCGTACAGAATTAGCAGGAAACCGGCGCCTGCCAAGACATGGTAGCGGTAGCGGAATTCTTTAGCTCTGTGGATGAATCTATACATTTGGAAGTAAATGTAGAATATTCTTTTACCGAGGCGGCTGTTCATTCTAGTACATGGTCATCCTAGACCGCTCCTGAAAATTAATAACAAGAAATATCAATAACACGATCCGATCTGTCGCTCAATTATATGACGGCATAATAAATTACGTCACGTGTAGGCTTACAGCGCAATGATAATGGTGTATGATAAGTCCGCCATGAAGCTTGAAAGTGTACGAACTGGCCTTGTGTACACAATGTGTGAAGTGTCTTTGATGGATTTACGATTCAATAAACATTATGTTTAATATTTTGAAACTAACTGCCTGGAAGCTGTTGCTGCCGTAGCCGGAAGCAACAGCCCCCAGTCAAATTAGTTTGAAAATATTCAACAGCTTTCCTACAAAATTCCTTGAAATTGGGATTATGGTGCTTCAGTGTTCAAAGTATAAAAATGGATTCTAACACGCGTACAACGTGAGCGGAGCTTGGCTAGAAATTGGCGGGCACAGCTAGAGATAGGATCCCTTTATTGACGGTTCCGCCTGTAACTAAGTCCCGCCTACATTCCATGCACTCATTCATAACTCGAATCGACTTTAACCAATGAGAGTTAACCTTAATAGCTGTATCCTCATGCGTTCAGTAATGGGAAACGAAAAGTGATACCAACGCATTGTATCTTAAACAAGCATATTCTGTAAGTATTGCTTTGCAATACATGTCCCCTACCTGGTGATATAAATCTTTAGCGATTGACAGTCAAAAATTGCTTTAAAAATTGTCAAAAGCAGCTGAAACTCGAACTTGATCTGTAACTTCTCATAACATAGCAATAAACCAAGTCTCAGTTATATATGGTGAAGGAGAAGGAAAAAGTCTTGAAAGCTGATATGTTTGTATTTCATTTGTAAGTCGAAAGGGGACATAACTCAATCAAAAAATGACGCAAACGCCTGAAACCGGAACTTGGTCTGTAATTTCTCATATTAAAGTAATGTACTAATTCTCAGTTGAATATCTTGAGACTGCGAGAAAAAGGGCGGAAAACTAATATTTTTCGTATTTCATTGGTCGAATGGGGCATAACTCCATCAAAAATTTACGCATATGCCTGAAACTCGAACTTGGTCTGTAACTTCTCATAACAAAGCAATGTAGCAATTTTCAGTATAATATCTTGAAAGACTATGAAAGAAAGTGCAGAAAACTAATATTTTTCGTATTGCATAAGTCGAAAGGGGGCATAACTCCATGAAAAATTGACGAAAATGTATGAAACTCGAACTTGCTCCGTAACTCCTTATACTAAAGCGATGCACTGATTTTCGGTTAAATATCTTGAAGGAGTGCGAAAAAAAGTGCGGAAAGCCGATATTTTTCGTATTTCCTATGTCGAAAAGGGGCATACACTCCATCAAAAATTGACGCATACGCCTGAAACTCGAACTTGGTCTGTAACTTCTCATAACAGAGCAATATAGCAATTCTCAGTATAATATCTTTAGACTGCGAAGAAAAGTGCGGAAAACTAATATTTTTCGTATTTCATAAGTCGAAAGGGAAACTCCATGAAAAATCGACGAAAATGTCTGAAACTCGAACTTGCTCAGTAACTCCTTATACTAAAGTGATGCACCAATTTTCGCTTAAATATCTTGAAGGAGTGCGAAAAAAAGTGTGGAAAGCTGATATTTTTCGTATTTCTAAGTCGAAAGGGGGCATAACTCCATCAAAAATTGACGCATACGCCTGAAACTCGAATTTGGTGTGTAACTTCTCATAACAAAGCAATAAACCAAGTCTCAGTTATATATGGTGAAGGAGAAGGAAAAAGTCTTGAAAGCTGATATGTTTGTATTTCATTTGTAAGTCGAAAGGGGACATAACTCAATCAAAAAATGACGCAAACGCCTGAAACCGGAACTTGGTCTGTAATTTCTCATATTAAAGTAATGTACTAATTCTCAGTTGAATATCTTGAGACTGCGAGAAAAAGGGCGGAAAACTAATATTTTTCGTATTTCATTGGTCGAATGGGGCATAACTCCATCAAAAATTTACGCATATGCCTGAAACTCGAACTTGGTCTGTAACTTCTCATAACAAAGCAATGTAGCAATTTTCAGTATAATATCTTGAAAGACTATGAAAGAAAGTGCAGAAAACTAATATTTTTCGTATTGCATAAGTCGAAAGGGGGCATAACTCCATGAAAAATTGACGAAAATGTATGAAACTCGAACTTGCTCCGTAACTCCTTATACTAAAGCGATGCACTGATTTTCGGTTAAATATCTTGAAGGAGTGCGAAAAAAAGTGCGGAAAGCCGATATTTTTCGTATTTCCTATGTCGAAAAGGGGCATACACTCCATCAAAAATTGACGCATACGCCTGAAACTCGAACTCGGTCTGTAACTTCTCATAACAGAGCAATATAGCAATTCTCAGTATAATATCTTTAGACTGCGAAGAAAAGTGCGGAAAACTAATATTTTTCGTATTTCATAAGTCGAAAGGGAAACTCCATGAAAAATCGACGAAAATGTCTGAAACTCGAACTTGCTCAGTAACTCCTTATACTAAAGCGATGCACCAATTTTCGCTTAAATATCTTGAAGGAGTGCGAAAAAAAGTGTGGAAAGCTGATATTTTTCGTATTTCTAAGTCGAAAGGGGGCATAACTCCATCAAAAATTGACGCATACGCCTGAAACTCGAATTTGGTGTGTAACTTCTCATAACAAAGCAATATACCAATTTTCAGTTGAATACCTTGAAGGACTGCGAAAAAGGTGCGGAAAACCAACTGCGACAGATGGACAGACAGACGGACAGACGGAGTGAAAATCTATAGTTCCCCCCCACCCCGGTTTTACCGGTAGGGGACTAATAAATGCAATAGTCAAATTACATGATCCTTTATAGTCGCATATATATGGGATTAATTCCTCTCACGTGTGGCGCCATTATTGCTTAATGAGAGATATAGATAGTTTCTAGAAAATGGCGTCATCCTGACAACCGAACAAGACGACGTCCATTATGAGCTCTGCTAAATAATCAATCTACATGGAAATTAAATGGTGTCATTATACATACAGAATAGTGAGGTGTTAATATAAAGGTTAATCAGTAAACGACCATTCTATCTTTCCAAGATGGTTAATAGAAACTGGCAATTTAGTAGGAAAGTAGTGAACTAAAACTTAGCACTCTGCAGTATAAGGGTTAATGCAAATCTTAATATTTACCAGGGAAATGGTTATTTGAAAAGAGCAACTTTCAGTCAAATCTGTTTCAAAAATATATAAAGGATTGATGTCATATGGTTGATAGACACCAGTTTGTCTTATTTTATTTTTGCCAACCAAAAATGTGACACTTAATTCATTCTTTACGTTATCGGTGCATCTGTGTTTAATGGATAGATCCGAACTGTCACTCAAGTATATGATGTCATAATCAATTACGTCGCATCTAGACTGACATCGAAATAAAAGGCGAAATGAATTACGATTTTAGCTCGGTTATGGACATTTAAAAGTTTGCCCAGTGTACGAATTGTACATCTTTGCTGTTTTTACTAGGTAACAAACTTTCGGTTGAATATTTTGAAACTTATTGGGCTGAGCACTGCAGCAAAAGCATCCAATCAAATTAGTTTCAATATATTCACCAGCTTACTTGTCTTGTTACCTTGGAAATGGGATTCTGAGAATTTATGGTTCAAAGTATATAAAACGAGCCTTCACGCGCAAAACGTGGGCGGAGTTTAGATAGAAATGGGTGGGCAAAGCTAGAAATGGATCCGTCTATTAGCACCATGGTCTACTAGAAAGAGAAGTCAATAAAATGTCATAAACATCAGTTGGCTTGCAAATCTGCCAGAAATCAAAGTCTGTAATGGCGAAGATTGATCAAGAAAATTGAGATTTTAGTGTAGTGAATGTCTATTTGCAGGCCAAGTGAAGACTATTATTGACAATTTACCACTAGGATGACTGCCTCGGTAATGGAGGATTCCAGTTTATCCATCTTTCGTATGACGTCATAATCATCTACGTGAGGTGTAGGATGACGTCATAATCAATTTCGTCATGAATGACGTAGCTAAGTTTGTCACGAACACTTAATTGATGACGGACTAAGCTTTGTTGTAAAAATTGTATTTTACTTTTTAATAAGCATTCTGCTGAATATTTTATAACTAATTTGACTGGGTCCTGTTGTTGCCAATGGCCATAGGCAGCAACAGCACCCAGTCAAATTAGTTTCAATATATTCAACGCCTTACCTGTATAGTTTTCTGGAAATTGAGATTCAGAGTGCAGAGGTCGACCGATCCCAACACGGGCTAAGCGTGGGCAGCGCTTAGCTAGAGATGGGCGGGGCATAGCTAAGACTGGATTCCTGCATTGAGCCAGCGATTCCAGTTGTAAAGTAATAGAAATAGTCTTCATCTTCACTTGGGTTGCAGATGGATATCTTTCAGAATCACTACAAAAGGAATGTTCGCCAACATGGCCACTAAATGGTTAAAGCCCAGTCAGTAATATCGACCTGTAAAGATATGGATGAAAAAGAAAACATTCGGAATCAAGAAACCAAATACGTGAATTTAAATAAACATCTGAAAGTCATGGCCAGTGATATTTACTAATGACAATGGATTAGGAAATAATAATGCATAAAAACAGTAAACGGGTTAATCATTGATTGGTGAGTCTGCAGTAAATGAGTTAATCAGGGAATGACAATTCTCGATTCCCAAAGTGGCTAAACTACACTGGCTATTTAATAGCTAAGTGGTGAAATAAAATAATATGTTTCTGTTGCTAAACCTATTACGAAATCGAATAAAGTGTCAGATTAACATAGACAATACATTTTTATTTCTGATAAATATATGTAAACTTACGTCTGCTCAATTTCTCTTCAAATTTCCAAAAGATAATTTAGTCATTTTTGAAGGCTATATATGCATCTGATCGTCTGCGTCAACCAATAAGTGAATACCCGATCATATGCAATTAAGATTTATTGAACTCGTGTCATGACAACTAGCCCCGTATGCGCATGCACTATCTAGCCAATATATCCAAATCTATTGTGCAATCCCTCAGGGGTACAGGGTCTAAAATATAAGACTCGTTGCAAAAAGTTAATTGATCAGGATATGATGTTCTTGAGTGCACCGAGTCATGCTTTCTTGAGGTCACCTCGTAGCACGCTTAGGAGATTATTTAATGCAATGACGTGCTCTCCTGCGTTTGTATGTGTTGGCTCCGAGTACGGCGAATTTTAAGGCTCTGTGCTGGTGTGTCTTCTGGCATCCTTAGCACATGGACAAACATGGGCCATCTTTGCTGGGCGACTTTTACAGACAGTAGCGACGTATTACACAGCTTGTACATCATTGGAAATTACGCTGTCTGGACATCGGTGTCCAGTGATGGTGCGTTGGTGTTTGCGGTGGCAGGCATCGAGCTTGTCTAGAGCTGCCTTTGGATCCGCCCAGCTGTTACAGTTATACAGCATCAAGGATACGCAGATTGCATTGTAAAAAAGTAGTCTTTTTATCAAGGGCATCTTTAATCTACGAATCCATAGCTTCCAGAAGGACTGGAAAGCTATGTTCCCCATGATGCGGCGTTCAGCAATGTCAGCAGTACAGCAAAGCAGTGAGCCCAGGATTTTACTTTTCCTCCATGGTTCGCCGCCACGAAGTGGATCATCATTTTCTTTAGTTTCATGCTTTGTAGATAGATATATGTCGGTGAACTCTGTTTTGGATTCATTCATAAAGAGGTTCTCAATGTTTAGTTTGCTTTCAGCTATTTGAAGAAGTTCGTCAAGGCGTTTCTTTTACTCGTCTATGAAGTCCACATCGTGAGCATATCTCATCACTAGTGGCATTTTCACGCCCGGATTCCAATGCAGCAGCAAGGTAACAGGTGAAAAGCACAGGGGATAGACGATCTCCCTGTGGGGAGCCGATTGATGTCTCAAACTCGACAGGCTTCACTGACTTGACTCCCACTCTCAGCGTGGTGTCTGCAAGCAGTAGTTTCACTATTCCTAGCTTATCTTCATTGCAACAGGCCTGGCATAGTACATCTAGGATCTTTGAGCGTTTAATTGTGTCGAAGGCTCGTGACATGTCAATTCCCATTTTTCAGAAATCCCAGTGTTTGGATATGACTTCCGACACAAGCATGCGTTTAGCCCATGCAATATCTGCGCAGAAGAGTCCACGTTTGAAGTCACTTTGATATGCCCCGGTCATCGATCTTGTCTCGGATGTGGTATAGAGTAAGCTTGAATAGGATTTTCTGTATGCTATTGAGGAGCGTGTCGGGCCTGCGACGTTCCCGCATGCTCTCCATTTCCACCATGGCGACATGCAACGTGGATGCTGCCCTGGCGGCGAGATGCCCATCGGAGCGTGTTAACATTCCAACGAAGATGACGATGCCAGAGAGGCCTCCACCCTGCATGCTCTCCGCTACCCAATGGGGTGTGGGCCTTATATGGAGGGGTGGGACTTCGTCGGCTACAAGTATTTGCTAGCTGCATATTTGGACAGTAAAACTTTTTGGTTTCTGTGGGATTGAGCGCACATTTGCTCCCAAAGGGTTTATCTCAATTGTGATGTCTCAAGCTATGGTTCGAACTCCCTGACGCTGGTTGGAATAAACATAATCTATGGGCGGTGTAGGGAAGTAGAAACCACCCTCTTCTTTAGACCTTTCAGAGGTGGTATCCATCATGCCAAGTGTTCTATAAAGGCAACACAGCACAGCTCAACAGTGAAATAATAATGGTGTTTATTGAATAAGGATAATTACGATGTCCTTCGTCAATTCATTTAAAGCAATACAACGTAAATAATAAAATAGTCATAACGAAAAAAATGATAAGTGTAAAATAAAGCGTGGCACCTAGGTATTCCTTAACAGGTTACGAAAAGGCTGTCTAACCTCGATAAATGTGTGAGTTATACGTTCCCTCCTTATTCATATCTCCTTTGAGCTGACATAATAATACCGAGATGAGCGAACAAACTTCCACTCTAATTTACTTGAGTCCAAATGACAAGGAAATCAAGGAGGACTGAACTTCTCTAAAATATCTCATATAAACGTCTTCTGGAAAAAGGCCGGAAATAAATTTAATAATGGGAGAAACTATGTGTAATTTGGAATACCAAAAAGGCTGTATAGACAACTCATTGGATTGATCATGCTTGTCCTGGACAAACATACTAGGAAACAACAGTTAATGACTAAAGGAACAAACAGTACGTGATGATTTTTTATCCCAAACTGAAGTTAAGAACTTCAAGAAGAAGAGTCAGAGAAAAAGGGTGAGATCGAGGGTGCCGCAGAAAAAGAATGTCAGAGGACGTTCAGATGTGAACACTAGCCATCATGGAATGGCGACAACTCAATTTACGAGATCGACAGAATTGCATATATAAAACCTGTTCTGCCATAATAATGCCGAGATGAGCAAACAAACTTCCACTCCAATTTACTTGAGTCCAAATGACAAGGAAATCAAAGAGGACTGAACTTCTCTAAAATGTCTAATATAAACCTAACTTCTAGGATTAATCTATAAGAACATTGAACCGAGTTGCTAACCTTTCGAGTAGTAGTAAATTCATTCAGAGAAATATCGGATGGGTGGCCATCTAATAATGCGTGTACCGCAGAGAGATCCTGCAAATATCGTCCCATTCCAGACAAGTCCCAATGACTTAACAATGGAAACGAGGGATCCAGCTAGAACGATCCACACTGGAAATGGACGATAATAAGATATCATGAGAAGCGGCTTCTGAGAAACGAAATGAGCGACTTATTACACCTTATAATATTCTTTTACATTACAAAAAAGCTTAAGATAAATTAAAATTGCCGATCTCGGAAACCACAACTGATTAATACAATTGCTTAAATCGACCCAATAAATGTTAAACACGCTTCCACCAACGTGGCACAGCTAAAGAGTCACTCCTATGGTATAAAGGCTGAAAATGTTTTCAAGAGCTAAATCTCTTCCACAAAGGAAGGAAAACATCTGTCGAATTGTCGGCAACATTCCGTCTGATGATAGTGTCCAAGAGTCATCAGCCGTAAATGTCTGTTACCAATCATCATTCAGGGGACTTAGTATTTGAACTATCAGAAAAACCCGAAGACCAAGTTGGAGACTTGTCTGCGAGAGAGAAAAAGGGAACGTGTTGTCAGTGACTAACAGAGTTCAGGTCATATAACTTAATATTAGAAATAACTGAAGCAATCATTAACGCTCAATGAAACGTCAGGGAAATACCACGCTATGGTATGTCCAACCTAAACATGAAACTGGGATGTTAACTACGCCTAACCTGCGAATGTTTAGCCAGGAATTACGCGGCAATTATTCTGCTAAAACTACTGACCTATATGGCTATATGGCGTTTTATAGTAATCCGGGTAAATAATAATAAATAATAATAAACCATAAATAATAATAATAATAAACCACTCATTGCACAAAACCCTTAACGACACTTTATCGGGACTGACCAGGGCAAAGCCGATGCGATTCGAGAATCGGTCAAGGAACCGTTAACTGACCTCAATGATGAGCACTTGCACACGTTCTCAGGAAACGCCAGGCCATTACTAACACCAATTGAAAAAGCAGAAGTTGAGGAGGCACTTAAAGCGCTGAAAAGTGGACGTGCATCTGGACATGATGGCATGAGCAATGACCTATTCAAATATGCAAGTGACATTATCTCAAAACCGATCACGCACCTAATCAATTCAGCTTTTATGCACCACCTTCCCACGCTGTAAGCCAAGTCACCCTTATTGCACTACCCAAGCCCAAGAAACCACCTGGCCCCCACCCCACCCCAGCCAATCTCCGGCCCATTGTGCTCCTCAACAGCATATGGAAAATCCTATCCAATGTTACTCTATGCCGCACCCGATACGAGATCGATGACTTCACCGGATCATGTCAAAGTGGCTGCAAAGGTGGACGCGACTGCGCAAAGCGTGTATGCGCTCAACGCATGCTTGTGTTGGTAGTCATGTCCAGGCACTGGGATTTCCACAAAATTGGGATTGACATGTCACGAGCCTTCGATACAATTAAGCGCTCAAAGATCCTAAATATATTACGCCAGGCCAGCTGCAATGAAGGTGAGCTACGACTAATGAGACTACTGCTTGCAGACACCAAGCTTAGAGTGTGAGTCAAGTCAGTGAAGGCTGTAGAATTTGAGACATCAATCGGCTCCCGACAGGGAGATGGTCTATCTCCCCTGCTTTTCACCTGTTAGTTTGCTGCTGCATTGAAATCTGTGTGGGAGAGTTCCACAAGACCAAGCCCCCACCCCACCCACCCCCTTCCCAACCCCATATATATATATATGACCAATAAAGCTTGTGTATGTACCAAATGGTATAATTACGTTACCCTGATCATGACTGGTGACAACTGCTGACTTCGTTTCCTAAATAGTGGTAAAGTCAGTAGTCCGACAGCCCAGCAATCCGACAACCTAGTACACCAACAGCCAAATAGTCCGACAGCACAGTAGTCTGTCAGTCCAATATACCCAACAGTCCGACAGGACAGACAATTTACAAGCCCAGTTGTCAGGCAATAGAAATATAATAGTCTATAAGGTAGTGCTAAAGCCAGGCTATCACCATGACAGGGTATGCAACTCTGTGTATAGGAATGGCACGTGTATTTGCGTGAACATACATTTTCATGCATACGCGCGCGCACGTGCGCATAAGCATGCACGCACGCTGGTACGCACGAACGAACGCCCGCTAATGAAACAGCTTATGAACGACAGATGGCCTCTCGCAGATCCAACTGTAAGATGACATGATTGGTGGATATCAGGTGGTCGCCTTGACATAAGCCCACTTGGCCCTTAGTGCGAGATGATGCTGATGCTATATACATTTTGCACTAAAACGATTAAACAAGGCAGAATAAAGGCTTTTCTTAGATAAAATATGAGAAGCGGCTTCCCAAACTTTCTTATTTTCAGATTCTCTGGTGTGACTTATGATGATGATGTAATGTGTTCTGCAGCTGCGATAGTTTGAAAACATCCTGCAAAGAGTGGATCCAGGAATCGCTAAGGAATGGGGAGGGAGTGGCCTAAGTGGAAGAGTGTCTGGGAATGTGTGCTCTCCCAGCATCGCGAGTTTGGCGGGTGTGGGTGTGGTTGTGTGTGTGTGTGTGTGTGTGTGTGTGTGGGGGGGGGGGGGGGGGGATGAGGAGTATAGTTATAGTATATACTCGCTACACTAGATCCACTCATGCACACAGCCTCACTATGGGGCTAAATTTACATATTTTTATCAGAAATAAAATTGTATTGGCTATATTAATATGACACGTTATTCGACTACGTAATAGGATTAGTAACAAAAACATTATTTTGTAGACTACACATCCAGACTAAAAATCCTGAACTTGAGAGGGCCATGAGTGATATAGCGAGTATATAGGGGTCTACTATACATATGATATACTGAGTGACAAAAATTATGTTACTTTTTCTTAACATTTGCCCAAACAAATAATAGTAGGCTTTTTAGAAATTTAGGGGACGTCCGCCTGGATCATCTAGAGGCTTCTTTTTCCTCGTCTATCTCTATCAAGTCTATGTCGCCTGCGTGACCCTAGAGATGATGATGGTGACGATGATGATGATGATGGTGATGATCATCATCATGATTACGACGACGACGACGACGACGACGACGACGACGACGACGACGACGACGACGGCAACGGCGGCGACGGCGATGGCGACGACGACGACCACCAGCGCGTTGTTGACGCATTTTATAACTATTGTCAGACTACAGCGTTTGTAAATTGTCCACCGTGTTTAACTGTCGGACTATTGGGCTGTCGGAGCAGTGGGTGTAATTTTAGAACTGTTGGGCTGTCGGACTATTGGGTTGTCTCACAAGTGGATAAAAACCATAGAAATTTAATAAGCTTAGAAGGGGCATGCACATACCGTTACTATGGAACGCATTGTCCCGACTTCCGGTGACGTCAGTTCAGTAAAATGCAACTGCGTATGTTAGGACGGGCCGACGCAGACGAGCAGCAGCATTTATAGCCTCCAAAAGTGAGTAAATTCACCTTTGCTAAATGGAAGAGAAAGTGAACAGACGTAAATGTATATATTTGTATCAGAAATAAAAGTGGTTTGCCTACTACCTTAATCGGGCACTTTATTCAACCACGTAAGAGAATTAGTAACAATATTAGTTTGGATCCTATGATAAAATTCTTAACTGAAATCCGCATTTGAGGGTCTTAGCCATTCTACGCGTATTCGATTTCTATGGTAAAAACTATTTTGTTGGATTTCGATTTATATATTATTGCACGAAAATATACAATGGGTCGGGTACAAGTTCCTCCAACTTAGATAAACCCTCTGCCATTTTTTGGACCATTGGGCTGTCTGTCGCCTGTCGGGGGTGATGTTCTAAAACACAAAACATCTCTAGATACCGTTGAAAGTGATACAGACACCACGACAAACCGCCCTGAACCTGGCGGCCATTGTCGCCGTTCTTCGGACAACACCATTTCTATGGGCATATGCATACACGGTTAAACCAGACGGTAGTGTCTATACAAACGCACCTGCGATGATGGATTCTCGTCGAACTAAACGAGAATTTATACAGCGCGGTATTCAGGAGATGCTACTAACGCTGCGTGATATAGGTCTACTCACCAATGCTGCGGACACACGTTTGGTTTTCGTAATATAATCAATTTGCACAGAGCTGTACTAGCTAAGTCGATCAAATGGACGCTCTGACATTGGCCACGCCGGCTCTAATAACACAGACATCGCTCATATATATATATATATATATATATATATATATATATATATATATATATATATCAATTGGAATAGTCCAAATCTCAATAAATGCAAATACAATGTACTGGATAGTCCCTAACGCCGATGTGTCCATATTTTTGACCTAATTTCTGCCGCTACACCATTTTATCATAGGCCTACACTACACGCCGCTTTCATAACAACGAGCTCAGCTTTAATGATATGGAGTAGTGTGTGTGTGTGTGTGTGTTGTAATATGTAAGGCGTTTATACGCTAGTTCCCAATGCTAGGGTCTAGACTCACGCCTGGGTTATTATGGAGTAGACAATGATCGACATATTTATCTTGATTTGTATGGAGCGCGTGAGACTAGCGAGCGAGTCGTGACTCAGAAATCGACGTGTATTATACGCGTCCTAGTCTTCGTTCATCGCCGATCAACCTAGTCCGTGACCTGTTCAGACCCATTTTCGTGACACCATCGCCCAACGGACTGCATCTGTTGTATGTGTAGGGGAAGGTTGGGCAAAACGGGCTGCCGAAATAAGAACACACTTCTATTTCTTAATATTTCAAACCTTATGCTCTTTCAAATTATGGTTAGTCGCAGTCCAGGTTAGCAGCTACGCATGAGTAGCCAAAGCAAGTTAGATAAAATCGATTTTCGACAACAAAATGCAGGTGTTTTTACTCAAAATGACCCTTTGTATCTCACGCCAGAGGCAACATGGGACAGGCCGTCCCATTGTACCGATTGAGAAAACACGATGATGCTGTTCTAGTAGTAGTAGTAGTAGTAGTAGTAGTAGTGATGGAGGTGGCAGTAGTAGTAGTTTTTATTATTGGCAAGCATTAGTTCTATGAATCCTGTCTTTGACAACGCACTGACATTAGGATCTAGCTTATTCACCATCTGGAATGTAATTTTACCTTTTTTAATCTTTTCGACCAGAGTGGGGTTCGAACTTGGCAATTCTATGGCACATTTCGCCTAGCGTTTGTGAGGCGAGTGCTCTACCACCAGACCAGCATCCAGAGGACAAAATTCCTCTTTCACCGGACTGGCTTTCAACTACCCGTCTACAACCACACGAATTGACTGAAATTTTGATGGTGTACATTCCAAATATTCTTACTTTTACATTTCTGAGATCCCTCCTGCTAGATCACTAAACACTCGCAAGTATGTAGTTTTTATTATAGTCAAGCATTAGTTCTATGAACCCTGTCTTTGACTACGCACTGGCACTAGGATCTAGCTCATTCATCAGTAGTAGTAGCAGCAGCAGCAGCAGCAGCAGCAGCAGCAGCAGCAGCAGCAGCAGCAGCAGTGTTTATCATTCATTTACATACGTGCTGTTTGTTTTGTGACATATTTTACATTAAAGGACAATTCCGGGATGATAAAAAGTGTGCTTTATTTGAAAGTTTATTACATTTTTAATGAAATTGCGGCAGAATAATATCCAGATAGAAATAGCGTAACCAACTATCGCTAGATAAAGTCGGTAAAATGGACAATTTTTCGCACGTCTGGGCGCTGCCATTTTATCGTGTCTAGAGACGTCATCTCCGCACCACCGCTATTGCTATGACTGTAGGAGTGAGGCCAATAGACGCGGGGTATATATTTTAAGGAAGTATACGTAGATGATAATAGCATACGAACCGCTGAAGCGATTCCAACGTTTTTAGGATCTCTAAATAGGTGCCGACCTCGGGATTAATATGATATAATGGACGTTAATATCGGACAAGAGGTTCAAAAGACTGGAATATATAAAACAGTTATTCATCTAAGATACGATCTGATATTATGTTATCCTTTTGTTGGTAAAATTCAGCACGACATTGTTTTTGTCTCGCAGACTCTCTTTGCGTATTGTCATTAAATTGGAGTGTGCTTAAAACTGAAAGAAATGGCTATTTGCCTGGCCAATTAAAATTTTGTTCACATAAATATTGCCAGAGATATTACCAAATGAATTAACATTTTGACATAAAATCTGGGAATTTTCATCGCCGATCAATATTGCTCGGCAAGCTGTAATAATTTCAATAATTAAGATATTTTGATCGAATTTTCCCCGTTATGTAATAACGAATCTGCAGCAGCTGCATGTAGGTATCAGAATTTTTACAATCGGTTCTGTGGTTCCTGCAATATTATCATATCATATGTTTTCTTGGAATATATATTTACACTGCCTGCGACACATGCTATAGCGGTATCTTGAGTCGGCTGAGTAATTTGACAATACGCACGTGTCAAGTGTGCCACTTCATTTAACCCTTATCGCATGGTGTAAATGCGTAATAGCCTAATTACAGCGATAGTGCCGGGGTACATTTCGGGAAAAATGTTGCTGAAACGTGTTGCTATCGTGCATAGCAATGACTTACAGCAGCATTGTTACCAAAATGAACACATTCTGATAGGATAGAGAAAATGGAATCTATGCTTCAGCGGTCTAGGGGATAACGATTCCACCACCGACTTCGGATACTAGAATTACTTGAAAAACTTACTAGCTTAACTGGACAATGTTATAACGATTACAAATTAGCACATGTTAGGCCTCCATGCATATACATATTTACTGTACAGCCTTCGTGCTCGGCAAAGATAGCGTTGGTGCAGGGATGACGTCAGGATCTCGTGAAATCTCGCTCTCGTTGCAAGAAAATGGCGCCGGGAGATAAAATAATCCCATGTTTACGATGGTATAATTACTCGTATTATTTGTCTATTGTTTTTATTTAGGATCCAATATGTTAGTCATATAGTAGTCTTTCAAATAAAGTACACTTTTACCAATCCCGGAATTGTCCTTTAATAAACCTTATATTTAACAACGATCTTAATTTAGCGGTTGCATTTTAAAGTCTGTAAAAATGCATACTAATGGGAGGTAATGCATACCTAAAATGGCATGGGTCGAGGAGCTACCCCTTTGTGCTCCGCGTACAGCTTTGCCCCGCATTTCCCTATATTTGCACATATTCGGGGTCGGTATACAAAGCCAAGGTTACGGCGCTGTGTCACGTTAACCCTCTTACTGTTGAACAATCGTTCGAATTAGCTTTAATATCTTACAAGAACAACAAGTTCTTTGGCTACGAGTTAATTTGGAGAAAATACCCATGTGCGTTGTTTCTAAAGGCCCGTGCGTAAACCGTAGACGCGATGGATATGACGTGTGTGAGAGGTGGTGTAATCTCCGTATGCAGCAGAGCCTACCAACTAGGTTAACTATGACGAGTTCGCTGTCATCTCACGATCAAACTTGTACGTAAATACGTAAACACTTATTTTGTACGTATAATTGCCATACAAGATTAAATGTCTGAAATCGGAGACATTGCCCTAATATTTAGGTGGGACACGCATGCCTATAAAAGGCACTGCGATTGCGATATTGCGAATATCTCGATATCATACTAGGGATCCTATGTCAGTCCAAATCACGCACGCACACGTGACGATTAGGCCTATTTAATAAACTTTCTTTTGAATATTTGAAACTGATTTGACTGGGCGCTCCTGGCGCTGTTGCTGCTATGCTATCGGCAGCAACAGTACCGAGACAAGTTTGCCTTCAAAATATTCAACATCTTACCCGATTAGTTAGTTACCTTTAAAATGGGATTCTGAGAAGTTGTGGTTCAAAGTATGCCTACATAAAATTGATTCCAACACGCGGAAAAAGGTGGGCGGAGGTTAGCTAGAAATGGACGGGGCGTTGCTAGAAATTGATCACACACACACACACGCACGCACGCACGCACGCACTAGCAACAAAACCTACTCCACTATTAATTACTTGACCAGAGTCCGGAACCCCTGACCAAAAGACCAATGCGTCCGCTCAAATCTATTCTGATACTACAATCAATACATTTCTTGACAGGTTTTTTATTCTGACATAACGTAGTTTTCTACCCGTTTGTCATGACTTAATGATTTAATTTGTGCGCGTCATAATTGCCCGACGAACGTCACAGGCCTCCTATAATGGATAAATCCGACCAATCAAGTATACGATGGCATAATCAATTACGTCACGTATAGGCTAACGTCATGATCGAAATGTGTAATGAATGACCCATCTAAGTCCGTCAGTTATACAAGTTGTATGTCTTTACTATCTATTAAACATCCTGTTGAATATTTTGAAACTAATTTGACTGGACCTTGATGCTGCCATAGGCAGCAATAGCGCCAAGTCAAATTAGTTTCAAAATATTCAACAGCTCACCTGTTGGTGGGACCTAAAATTGGATCCATTCATTGGTGTGCTATGTCCCATCATTTTCCTTTACCCATGAATCCAGTGAAACTCAGCATAATCATGAAACAAATCAAACTGCTTCAGTTTTTAATTATTTACACTATAACTAAGAATTCACATTTCCAGAATATCCATCTATCATCTGACGTCATATGACGTCATAATCAACTAAAAGGCGTGTAGGATGACGTCATAATCATTACGTCATAAATGATTCTATTTGGCCCGTCTTTAATTTTTAATAGTCCGGCACGTTGTACGAATTGTATGTCTCTACTATTTAATAAACATGCTGTTGAATATTTTGAAACTAATTTGGCTGGACATAAGCAGCAACAGCACCCAATCAAATTAGTTCCAACATATTCACTAGCTTACCAGTATAGTTTTCTGGAAATCGATAGTCATGGAGTTCAGAGATCGATCGATCCCAACACGAGCGAGGTATGGGTGGAGCTTAGATAGAGATGGGCGGGGCATTGCTAAAATGGAAATGTTCATTGCAATAGGTAATCCAAGGGGTGGGGGGGGGGGGAGGTGGTAACTCACTACCTGTAGGTCATTACTCCGGAGTAGGCATGTCGGATTAATGTACTGTTTCAGTACTCAGGCATCTTGAGGTTTATCGACGCAAAGAACATATTTGTGATGGACTTCTATTAAATCTATAAAAGGATCCATTTATCTGCTAGGGCACGCCCATTTCTAGCTAAGCTCCGCCCACTTTGTACACGTATTGAATTGATCTGAAACTTTGAAACCTGATTATTTCTATTAAACTAAATTTCAAAATAAATAGTCTGGTAAGCTGTTGAATATTTTTAAACTAATTTGGCTGGTGACTGTTGCTGAGTATAGCAGCAATAGCTGCTAGTCAAATTCTTTTTAAAATAATCAAGAGAATGGTTATTAAATTGTAGTTGATCAGAGAAATTCGGACACTTTTGTGGCGGATTACTATCTTCGTGATGAACCTGTTATTTTGATTGTGACGTGAGCTAGCATTCTAACATGTGGCACAATTGATTATGACATCAGGTACTTGAGTAACAGATCTGACCCCTCCATTCTCCGGTGCAAGTCTTAACCTGGCTAACCTGCCACTATGCGTGGCGACTCCGGGATCCCCGTTTGCGCAGACAGGTAAATAAAGTGAAATAAACCCAGTCTTCGCCACATTATTCTTGCTTGTGTGCACACGCGTACGTTCGCGTGTGTTCGACTTCATATGTGAAAGCGCAGAACGTCCATATTTGCCTCTGAAAAGTAGATGCCCTCACGCGCATGGTTGAATGTAGGCTATATATGACCATATCGGGTACATAAGCACTCACTATCAACGCATTATAAAAACACACAACTGGCACTGCTCATACAAGGCCAAATAGACGGCAAACAGCTGACACCTCCTGCCAGCACCTGTCACCATAGCGACATCAGCAGATTAATCAGCGATAGACTCTAATGATCAATATCATACATGATCCTAATTGATGCGACGACGCCAGCTTGGAGAAAGTTGTTTCATCTTTCCTATAGGCGAACATGATGCGTTCAAACGAGTGTCAGAGATCGACTTTATTGAGAAATGTGTCCAAATATCAGTTCGAAATATTAGTTCATATGATAAATAGAATCTATAACACGGTTTCATTTCATATCACTATTATCAACGTCATCAGAAATTATCACCTTGTACTCGCTAAAGCTCCTGCAATGTGAATATTTTCGACTCGGTTGATAATAGGGATATGAAATGGGACCTCAGATCCTCTCTTTATTAAAACTTAACTATGAAATATCCATTCAAGGATTTGATTGGCAGGCGACTCGGACATTATCGCGCCACATCTCAAACATGCACTTCATGTCTGACTCCGGCATGTCACTCTTTGCTATAGAGTTTGGGATTTTTTTGTCAGAATGGTAGTATCCACAAAACGGAAAGATGTCTAAAGATTGGCCAAATTGGCAAGCTATGGCGTCGGTCAAGCGTAAACTGTATATAGTCCTATCTGCTCCAAAGAACACTAGTCTTGTCTTAATGGCTTTGTATATTTTGACTCCACAGTCCATATCCTATAGAATGCCACTTCCCGACGTCACTTGTACTAAGAGATTATCTATTTAATAGTGACTAAGTGATTGTGATGCGTATGGCGCTCACTTAAGGGAGGTTTCGCTGTACTGCGACAGCGACACACAAACTAAAGCTCTATTCACACAGGCGCGACGCGACACGACACTACAAAATCGCTCAAAACGTATTTTCATTGTACTGTTCCCACATGCGCGACACGACACGACCATGTCGCTGCGTGACTCGCGGCATGCAGCAAAATCAAATCCAGAGCGATATTATCGCCTGTCGCCGCGACAAATTAACAAGCTAGCCAATCACGAACGCGTTTTTTTCTACGTCATACAAAATTAATTTTGCCACGTATTGCATGTCGCCTGTGTGTGAGCCAAACACAAAAATGTGTCGTGTCGTGTCGCTATGTCGTGTCGTGTCGCGTCGTGTCGCGTCGCGCCTGTGTGAATAGAGCTTTAATCTTGAAACGTACCCGATTAGTCCACCTTAATTTGCACCATTTCTTTACCATACAAACAGCACAAAGGGCTATTCATTTCGCTATCACCCACCACCACCACGACTAGAACGACCACGACCACCACCACCAGTACCACTAGAACCACCACCACCACCACCACCACCAACAACAACAACAACAACAACAACAACACTGGAACGACCACAACCACCACCACCAGCACCACCAGAACAACAACAACAACAACAACCACCACCACCACCACCACCACCACCACCACCACCACCACCACCACCACCACCACCACCACAACAACAACAACAACAACAACAACAACACTAGAACGACCACAACCACCACCACCAGCACCACCAGAACAACAACAACAACCACCACCACCACCACCACCACCACCACAACAACAACAACAACAACACTAGAACGACCACAACCACCACCACCAGCACCACCAGAACAACAACAACAACAACAACAACAACAACAACAACAACAACAACAACAACAACAACAACAACCACCACCACCACCACAACAACAACAACAACAACATTTATATTTTAGTTTCTACTTGTAAGTTGCAACTAATATACCTTTATCTATTTGACGGTCAGATTTCTTTACATCTTTGCCAAAGCCATAGAATCAACGGTGGTTCAGCCATTGTCTAATTATGATGTATCAGCCACCTATACACATCATGTAACACACACCCGTTGTCCTGAGGCAACGAGGTCGACGCATAAACCAAATGTTGTAGGTTCGATTCCTGCTCTATGTCATGAGCACCAAATGTACAAAGCCGGTCGTGGAGTGGGTGCGTCTCATGGCGTGAGAATAATTCATTAATCAAAATTCCGCCGTACCACAACAGTACCAATATAATTTATCAGATTAAATCTAGTACAGTAGTCTTTTGTGAACCAAAATGCCATCCGTCACATGGGCATACAGTAAAATATATAACACGGCTCGGTGCATTTATAGTGACGTGTTACATAATTAAATACGAGAATCCGATATTCTCCTTTTTATGATTATATAACATCAATGCACAATGGTGTGAATTCCTTTGAAAATGTTTTGGTATCCGTATATGTACGGGCCTAACTACATTGCAGTCAAGCCCAAACAGCGATTGGAGTGGATGTGTATCAATGTGCTTAAATATCCGAGTGATATAGCCACGCAACTCTAACACGCTGATTTACGCCCCTTCCAAATGAACCATTCGTCTTCGGTAATTGATCATTATCATATTGCAATATACATTGAAAAGGACCCAGCTATAACATATGTTCAAAGATACGCATATAAGAAAGGTATAGTTTGCACTGTGGATCATCTACGATTAGAACACCAAAGCAGGAATGATCATAGCTATGATGAGTTGATGACATTTGTAAAGATGCATCGACCATACAGCAACGCGCTCAGTGAGAACTGTGACAAAGGCTATTTTGAAGACCATTATTCACCGTGTCCAATGCGATGAATTCTATCTAGTACTTGATAGGTATGATGGTATGTACATTGATGACAAGGTGATAAGTGGTATCAGTTTGCAAACTGAAAGAAGATCCAAAGATCCACGTTGGGAGTAATGCAATGTAGTTTAACTCAGTGATGAACATCCCCTCAAACATGGTTATGATTTGGAATCAACCAGAAATCTGCATCTGACAAAGTAACGCTTAACTTCGTTGGTTGTTTAGAATTGAAAACTTATTATTGTGAAGCTTATTCACACACATTTCTGCACATCACAGCCGGTGTTCACGATGAATGCCGCCCCCTCCCCCCCCCCGCCCCCCGCGCGGTGTGCTAAGATCACAGACACAAGTATACTTGTAACTGCTGTTTATCTGTAAGGACGTCTCTTATTGGAATGAATATTATTAAAGCAAACGTGTATACAGTCCAAGGACTATTATATTCTTATCCAAGATATCATCCAAGCAATGAACCTTTCCACCTTTAGCTATGCCCCGCCCATCTCTTTCTAAGCTCCACCCACACCTCGGTCGTGTTGGGATCGATCGATCTCTGAACTCCCTGACTATCAATTTCCAGAAAACAATACAGGTAAGCTGTTGAATATTTTGAAACTAATTTGATTGGGTGGTGTTGTTGCCTATGGCAGTAACAGCGTCCAGTTAAATTAGTTTCAAAATATGCAATAGCATGTTTATTAAATAGTAGAGATATACAATTCGCACGTGTCGGACGATTAAGAGTTTAAAACGGACTAAATAGACTCATTACCGTCATCCTACACGCCACTTGACTGATCATGACATAATATGACGTCAGATTGATAGATGGATAAGCTGGAAACGTTGCAGTGCCATAGATGACATAAAGATGTTTGCACTCCAACATGCCATAAGTGGATCTGACACATTAAAGAAATATTGTGTTGAATATTGTGAACCCAATGTGACACTGTTACTGCCTCTTGTAGTCAATATTCATACCAAATATGCAACTGATAGCCATTACAGTTGATTCAGTAACTTGCGGATTCCTAGATATCTCACAGTCTTAATAGTTGCAATACGTATTGGGAGAGATGGGTTTATCATTTTAGGTATACAAAAATAAAGATACAAAGATACCACGGGTATCATTTGATCCACACATTACCCGTTATAGACAGGTAGTACCCTATGTTCAAATGAGGCTTTTATGGTGCCAATAACAAAGAGATTGGTGCACATTTTCCAACAATTTTGGCGGGAAGTGTTGCTGTCTGTCCATGACAGCAACATCTTCTCCCCAAATTTCTTGAAAAATTAGCACCAGTTTGAAATTTAATCTGAAATTTTTTAATTTTGACAGCAGAGTGGTAAGGGTTAACTAGGGGAGAGCTACCGCTATACCGGTTATCCCGGTTAAGGGGTATGTTGTGTCGAGGATAACTCATCACGAACGCTGACTACAGAAAACGGGAAAGTATAATGCCAGTGGGAAAGTTAAACCATAGAATAACATAGAATGGTCGAGTATAGATTAATGTTATTGACAATATAACATAGTGAGACAGAGATCGACGAACGAACGCAACGAACGAACGAAGGAACGAAGGAACGAATGAACGAACGAACAGCCAACAAAAAAAACGAACGAATGAACAAACAAATGAGCGAGCGAACGAGCGCACAAACGAACATACAGTCAAACACACAAATGAATGAACGAATGAGCGAATGAATGAACGAACGAACGAACGAACGTACGAATGAACGAACGAACGAACCAACGGATGGACGAACGAACGGACGAACGAACGAACGAAAGGACGAACGAACGAACATGAACGGATGAAAAGATGAACTGACGGGTGGATGGGCTGTTGGGTGAAATACATACTAACGAAGGAACGAACGAACGAACGAACGAACGAACGAACGAACGAACGAAAGAACGACTGAATGAACGAACCGATGAATAAAGGAACGAACAGACAGACAGCCTAACGAAAGAATGGACGAGCGAATAACGAACGAACGGATGGAAGGATGAACTGATGGGTGGGTGGGCTGGCGGGTGGATGGGTACCAGGCAGACAGTCTCCCGCAATGAACTATCACGGTAATGACACCTTCTTTCCTGATATCTATGTAGTATCCAGCAAAGTAAACTTGGACAGAGTGCAATGGAGGAATCCAGTTTTAGCTCTGCCCCTCCTATCTCTAGCTAATTTCCATCCCCATTTTGCCAGTGTTGGGATCAATCGATCCCTGCAATCTCTGAATCTAAATTTCCAGAAAACGTTGCTGGTACGCTGAATGCTATTGGAACTAATTTGACTGGGCGCTTTATTGCCCATGGCAGCAACAGCGCGCAGTCAAATTAGTTTCAAAATATTCAACAGAATGTTCATTAAATAGTAAAGTCATACAATTCGTACAACCTGTCGGAATGTTAACGTAAACCGAGTCATTTATGGCGTAGCTGATTATGACATCATCCTACACGTCGCGTAGTAGATGATGACGCCACTGGAGTCCTCCATTGGTCATCGGCAGAATAGTTGATAACTTTAGACCAAATCTTTATCAAGCCATTATGATTGATGAGATTGCCGGAATTAACTCCTATTGATAGACTTGATGACTCGGTAATGGCTCAGACACTATTGTGCTCGACGCCGCGGTAATATGACGGACAACACAGCGTCTGGACACGGGTGAAATGAATTCTTTTCTGCTACGCTACGATAGACTTTTATTGACCGCATCTAAGCTACATAAGATGCATTATTTAACGTCTGTAGTTTAAAGGTGCACATTCACAGCAGAATGCTTGAAAATAAAATTGTTTAAATTACTTGCTTTTAGAGGCTCAATCTGTGTACCTCAATGGAATAAAGCGAAATAAAACTTAACCAATGATGATTTCATTCCGTTCAAATTATTATAATTTTTTCTGTTGCGATTTTGAACTAGGGACTCGTGCCTCCAGTTCAATTTCACAACTGAAATTTTTTTTAAATTTATATGTAATATAATCATCATATGTTAAGATTTATTTCGTTTCCTTACACCCAGGCCCGCAATTTAAGCCTCTAAAAGTATATAATTTTGACCATTTTATTTTCAGCATTCGGCTGTAAATATGTACTATGGTACAAGGCGTCCAGGCTTCACGCGCAGACAGACGAACCAACATACGCACAGACAGAACAAGGACCGCGCCCATGCCGATAACAATAGCCATAACACACATGAACGGACAGGATAGGACGTCACACGCGTACCGACACGCATCCATCGAATATCAATCAACACTTGAATCCACATACAGTTTGAACAAGACGTATAACTCAGATAGCGTGAATAACGAACATTACTTGGAGGCCAACTAATCAACACATTAGCTGGACTTTGTGAATGAACTCAAACACTAATGGCTTACCTGTACATTAATTATTCATAGAACTTTTATTTAATTCTTTTTCCAGGATACGGAGTATCCGAGGGGAAGCAGGCGTCCAGGCTTCACGCGCAGACGGACGAACCAACATACGCGCAGACAGAACAAGGACCGCGCCCATGCCGATAACAATAGCCATAACACACATGAACGGACAGGATAGGACGTCACACGCGTACCGACACGCATCCATCGAATATCAATCAACACTTGAATCCACATACAGTTTGAACAAGACGTATAACTCAGATAGCGTGAATAACGAACATTACTTGGGAGGCCAACTAATCAACACATTAGCTGGACTTTGTGAATGAACTCAAACACTAATGGCTTACCTGTACATTAATTATTCATAGAACTTTATTATCAAAATGTACAATACCGTGCATCTACATGTACTTTCCTGTATTAATTAATGGTCCGCTTATTTCGTAACTAACTGCTTAATTACGCCTTGTGTTAATTTGAGTATGCTTAGGCTAATATAATACACGCATGATGTTACATGACTTGACAGACGACGTGACGTCATTATAATTTATTTAAGTGACACGAAATGAATGGAGGGACGTCGTTCGTGGTTCATCGGTCGGTTAGTCGGTTACTAAACTAGGTACTGGTTAGAATATAGTGGTAGCTTATTACCAATAGTCAGAAATGGTTTGCAGATAATTCTTAGCTAGGTCAGGCGGCTGTGTTTGGCAATCCAGTTATCAGTCGTCGGGCATTCGTCATTTAGAAACAGAGGTTAGGATTATAATTGTTAATAAAGTATGTGCAAGTTCAATCGGTATTAACGTGTTACGTTGTTTATCTTAAAGGCTAGATTATCGATCTCGGTTCACCAGGGGCAAACGTCTACCTGGGTATGAAAGTGTTGGTTGGATCTCGACTAGTTTTCAAGATATTTATCTACGGTCATGGAAACAGTGAAATATTTTCTCAAAACCTCTCTAGCCAAGCGAGTGATTTAACCCCCATCGAAAACGTAACCACCACCGAGAACGACCGACCACGTAAACAGGTGAGTATTTAAAAGGTATCATTTCATTTCTTATTTAGATTTTATTATTGTGCTCTGTAATCAATGATAAGTTGGGTATTGAACCATTGATTGATTTGATTTACATTAGCTTAATTTGAAGTGGATTGCTAAATAATTCATTCATTGTTTAATCCATTACCGGCAATATAGATTTAATCTCAGTGTAAATAATTTGCGAGACGGGTTTATTAATCAAGATTGTGTGTTTAATGGATAATTGATAGATTAGCTAAATTTCAAATTAATAAGTTCTGATAAATATTCTAATTAAAATTGCGGGGAATTGTCACCGTTTTCAACGAGATTTTGATTTTAGCCCCTTAATATACCAATGGCAAATACGACCACCGTGTTATCGATGTGGAATGCATTGGTTTTCTGGTCATCAACGAACCTGCCCAGCAAGGCGCGTTCAGTGCTGGACATGTGGTTACTTTGGCCATTTTTCTCGAATGTGTCGCTTCCGCCATCATCGTCGCACCATTGTCTTCAACAGTCACAGACAATATAAACAACATAATGGCAGATATTACAATCCTAGATCGAATACGACGAACCAATCTGGCCAATCAGAATTGAAACCACACCATAATTGTAGATACAGCAACCTGAGATGCGATACAACCGCAATGTATGCAACAAACACATCTGAGCAATCAACAATGACAGATATCCCAACTTTAATATGTCAGTCATCACATTTTGAGCCACATTTTTTGACAGAATGCAGCGCAACATCAATGGTCGGATATTATTCTGTAGATGTACCACAAAATGAAGCCCATTCAGAAATGCCATTTTCACCACTTGATTTATCATCCATTGTAGCCTGCTTAGACGTCGAAAGCGTCATCAAAGATGAACTGTTTGCGATCAAAAAGCAACTTAAAGATGTAAAGCAACGCAGTAAAGATCTTGAGAAAGAGAATCAAAGTTTAAGCAACGCAGTCTAGACGTTAGAAGTAGAAGCATCAATGAATGTCGTCGAGGATACCTTTGATGAATACACCAATGTAGCAGATTATGATGAAATGATTAATCTATAAAATGAAAACAGAAGCTTACGTTCAGCAGTTCAAACTCACGACAGTGACATGGAAGTCATTTGCCTGCTTAATTTCGGGGTATTCGTGTATGTAAACTATGTATAGAGTTAGAATTAGTTTCAGCCCAGCCAGTATTTTAAATATAATTAGTTCTTAGGACGAGAATTATCATAGACAGTGCGCGCGCAAAGAAAGGGGGAATTTGTAATCTTTAATTCACATATTCGGTTCAAATGGTTAAAATGCAGATACTATGCTGTCAATCAAAAGCGTGCCGATAATGGTCAAATGCGTAATTATAATAATCATAATTGATAGTATTCTAGTTTTACTGCCGCTGTTCTGGTTTTTGGGTTATTGGAGGCTATTTGCAGGATACGGAGATCCGAGGGGAAGCAGGTGATAATATGGTACAAGGCGTCCAGGCTTCACGCGCAGCCGGACGAACCAACATACGCGCAGACAGAACAAGGACCGCGCCCATGCCGATAGCAATAGCCATAACACACATGAACGGACAGGATAGGACGTCACACGCGTACCGACACGCATCCATCGAATATCAATCAACACTTGAATCCACATACAGTTTGAACAAGACGTATAACTCAGATAGCGTGAATAACGAACATTACTTGGGAGGCCAACTAATCAACACATTAGCTGGACTTTGTGAATGAACTCAACCACTAATGGCTTACCTGTACATTAATTATTCATAGAACTTTATTATCAAAATGTACAATACCGTGAATCCACATGTACTTTCCTGTATTAATTAATGGTCCGCTTATTTCGTAACTAACTGCTTAATTACGCCTTGTGTTAATCTGAGTATGCTTAGGCTAATATAATACACGCATGATGTTACATGACTTGACAGACGACGTGACGTCACTATACTATATTTAAGTGACACGAAATGAATGGAGGGAGGTCGTTCGTGGTTCGTCGGTGGGTTGATCGGTTACTAAACTGTGTACGGGTTAGGATATAGTGGTAGCTTATCATCAATGGTTAGAAATGGTTTACAGATAATTCTTAGCTAGGCCAGGCGGCTGTGTTTGGCAATCTAGTTATCAGTCGTCGGACATTCGTCATTTAGGAAAATACGTTAGGATTATAATTGTTAATAAAGTATGTGCAAGTTCAATCGGTATTAACGTGCTACGTTGTTTATCTTAAAGGCTAGATTATCTATCTCGGTTCACCAGGGGCAAACGCCTGCCAGGGTATGAAAGTACCTTTAATATCGGGAAAACAATGTTCAACACACTCACGAATCACGACCACCATTTAGACACAATTCTTGTACTATGTGTGTCTTCCATCCATGAATATTGATTGAATATTTTACTTCACTACCGCATACGGCTTGCTGTTTGGAGACGGTGGCGCGGTGGATAGGATACTGGCGTTTTAAACCAGTAATCATGGTTCGTGAGTGTATCCGGTAAAATCTCGATAATTATTGGAAACGTAAACACGCGTTGACCTTCATCTAAGTGTATCAATTGGTACCATATAATCTGGAGATCTTAACAATTGTGGAATAAAAGCAGATAGATAGAGTCTCAATTCTAATCTAATATAGGCTAACCATGTGCATAGTTTCCTCATAGTTGATGTCAACAATTTTTTTTATTGGTTTCGCGATAAAATATATCTGGATGAATGATCAGCTCTTTGATATATAGAATCATATTTAATAGGGGAACTACCTTTCTTTTCCCACATGGCATTGTAGTAGGTAGCCTACAGTGTATTTTCATTAAAGTGTAGCTTGGAAAACTTTAATGGGTGTAGAATATTAAGGCAAAATATCAATTTAAGCCCTTCGTCAAATTCCGTAACCGTTAATCAGCGTGGAAACTGTTTTTGAACTCTGAAATAAACAAAGACATAAAAGAAGAAGCAATAGCAAATGTCTGCTTGAATGTTGCTAACGATATGCCTATGACGTATTACATCAGTTCGACAGCAGTTTGTCATGATAAAATGAACAACAAATATAGAAACTAACAATTAAGCGTTTGAAGGATGCCGAGCTGTTCACATTGCGATTGATATATGTCCGCGAAAACGCTAAAATAACAGAAAATTGCAGTAACTTCACTTTCTAATCAATCCCAGGCTAACAGTCACATGACATTAGATAAAGGAAGCAACAATAGAGGGGAATTTAACAGAAGCTGGCAAGTATTGATCGCTTACTAGCAATAATCATGGATTTCTGTTCTGTAGAAGTATGTCTGCGAGAATCTTGAACAAGATGATGATAGAAGGCTGTAGATTTAATGAAATTGAAGTTGGCAGAAACTAAAAGTCGCGTCATAGGGACAAGGGAAGTGAATGCTATAGATTATGAACATTTTAAAATAATAAAACTACTGCCAACAGCACCGAGTCATAAATCAGTTAATGACGGTAGCGACCCCCATTTCAGATATATGAAAAATGGTCGAATTTACGAGTTTATCTAGCCATATTGTACCACACAAGTGTTGTACATTTGGAATCAAATTTGCTTAAGCTATTGCTGTCTATCACCTCAACTTGATTCAACGCTACTGTCTCCAAAATGCACACCTTTGGACATCAGATTGATAATGGTAATAATGTCACCTAAAAGATGAAGCCGTGTTCTTTATATCATTCAGAGCCAATGAATGAGGTCAATACGCTATTATCTGTTGAATGTTTGAAAATCTCTATAATCCTATGGCGTCTAGACCATGTACTCGATCCACGAGGAAATGATGTCTAGTGATATATCATCACTGGAAGATTTATTAACCTAACATCTGTCATGTATCAAGGCGTTAATCATAGTGGACTTGCGGATTGATTAAAGATTCCTATTAAATATAGAATATATGCATATATAGATTCCTATTAAATATAGAATATATGCATATATAGAATCCTATTAAATATAGAATATATGCATATATAGATTCCTATTAAATATAGAATATATGCATATATAGATTCCTATTAAATATAGAATATTTGCATATATCAGTCAAATAATGGCACCATGTCAAGGCCGACTTAGTAAGTGATCACTCTGATGTAGGTGGGATAACTGTTATTAGACTACATGTTATGCTAGTTTTCTAAAACAGGGTACAGTGTATTGTCCCGGGGATAGAGGTCTGGTGGTCTATTCAGGATCTGGCTTATGGGTTCTCAACAGGCCGGTAAAGCGTACGCCTTTCATCTCCGGGTGTAGCAACGCAACTACTTCCTTCTGACTTCATGGGCCGACCAGGCCAGCGTCCCCATCCGTTTATAGTTTAACCATCCATGCACATACCCACGCCATATGATAATTCTTCCCAGCGGGAGTTACGTGTGGGATGAAGGTACCTGAAATACTAGTTTTGAGTCACCCGAAAACTGGAGATGCCGAATCAAAATTAACTAGTTCATTAATTATAAGATCTGCCGGTGAACAGATACGAACATCTTAAATCAGTTTTGGTTTGCTATGAAACTACCTGGATTCAATACAGCAATGCCCATTGCGACAGTTTTACTTCATCATTCCGGGCTGGGTATTACATATAGAATCCTAATGAATGAAACAGACGGATAACAAATATAACACAATGGTACAAGGGGGTGGTGTGTGTTAAACAGGTAGTAATAAACACTAGCGGAGCGGATGTATGAATAAGATGCTAAAATATAACATCTTAATTCTATTAATAACCGGATGGTTTAATCAGAGATGCTAGCTGTGAAGACGTCCAAGTTTCGAACAGACTAGTAGCTCGGTGTTTCAGCGATGCTAGCTATAGTAGTTAGCATCTCTATTATTGCGGTCTTCTTAAGATCCGGACGTCTGTCCGGATCTTAAAAAGACCGCAATAATAGAGATGCTAACTTCGGGTCCCACTACCATAACACAGGTTCTTGGACCAGTAACGGGCCAGTAACCTGCGTTATCTGGTTATGACCTAGATTATTTGACTTACATAACCATTGGTCACTATTTCGTGACCAGAAACCTGAACTAAGATATCACCAGTTCACAGCACAAGCACAGGACATGGCCGCTTCACATCTAGCTTAATGATTGCTGAGATATATCTAAACTCCATCTATCGTCTACTTGTCTATGCTGCACGGACGGAATGCAAGAAAACTAATCTGAACATAATTTGCCGGTGCCTAATTCAGGACTGTACTCTTTTAACTTTCTATAACGGTCTACAAACTCTTAGTCGATTATGTCCCGTTTACGGTTACATGAATTCGTACACACTGTAGCATATAACGTGTGGTTAATGTTATGTGTGTTTGACTGTGGCTCGATCACTCCGGCGATGTACGGAATGTCGGTTGAACTCTACTAGATTTTGATGTACCTGGTTTGCTCAGTGAACAGTGCCAGATTAACAGATAGTACACCAGCAAGACTATAGCATGGATTTAATTCACCAGACTGATGCTAATGGATCTTCCCAGAGTAATGACGTCATATGACTTCATAATCAGCTAAGCGGCGTGTATGATGACGTCATAATAAGTACGTGATAAATGATTCTATATGGAGCGTCTTTAATTCTTAATAATCCGACACGTTGTAAGAATTGTATGTCTCTACTATTTACTAAACATGCTGTTGAATATTTTGAAACTAATTTAACCATAGGTTGCAACAGCACCCAGTCAATTAGTTTCAAAATATTCAACAGCTTCCCTGCATAGTTTTCTGGAAATCGCTAGTCAGGAAGTTCAGAGATCGATCGATCGCAACACGAGCGAGGTGTGGTTGGAGCTTAGATAGAGATGGGCGGGAATAGCTAAAAATGGAAAGGTCTATTGCAACCTTCCTTGCAACGATGAGCTAACCATGCCCAAATGTTCATTGTATTTGTATATCTCAACTAAATTGCGCAGGTATTCTGCGCAAAGTCGACACGGTCTCCCAGAACATCTGGCACCATCTGATCCCGCTTCTTCTGCTGGATGCCACCCTGATAATGCATGGTACTAGGTTAATGCCGGGAAAATGCAGTCCGGTCTTGACTCACTAGCAGCCCAGTAATGTGCGCTATAGGGGCAGTTGTAATAACTAACGTAACATAAATTAATTTCATTCTAAGAAACCCAAAGGGGGATAATCGCAGTCTAAAGAAATCTCCAGTTCAAACTATCTCTAGTTCGTAAAGCACAGTAGCATGTACACAAACAACACCATTATATGCATGTTGTCTTGAGCTTATTGTGAATATAATTCAATGCATGTAATATCTGAAATATGTTTCTCGTCAACAATATGCCAAAGTATAGTATGGATAATATGGTTAATTGATGTGAACAAGGGACAAGTCACGAATTACGTTAGAAATGTAACTAATGGCATATTTCATAGATGATCACGTCAAATCAGTAGTGGTATAATTTCCAACAATTGACTTCTGCTACAATGCAACACTACTTACTTAAGCTTGCTTACGAACTGCTGTTCAATGGACCTTTCCAATCCATCCATCCATCATTTAACATAATAATTAACTGTATGACGTGTAGGATGACGTCATAATCGTTACGTATTGAATAACTCGAGTTAGTCCATCTTTCAACGGCTTACCTGTATAGTATTCAGAGAATTGATCGTAAAGGAGTGCAGCGATCGATCGATCCCAACACGAACGAGGTGTGAGTGGAGATTAACTAGAGTTGGGTTGGGCATAGCTAAAACTGGAACGGTCCGTTTGCTTAACCCATTAGATCGCTGATCGTTAGCAGTATGTATTAGCACTTTCCCGATCAGACGTTGACGGATGGGATCTAGGTCACAGGGAACTTGGTAAAGCAGCCCGTTGACATAATGGTGTACATTTCCATGGGACAGTGTCAATCATCTTTGATTCTTTGGATGTGAAACGCCATTATTAGCATAAAATCTCAATTAAACCATATCATCAATCACTGGCAATGGCAGCTGTTGTTGAATGTCGGGTAAAATAGTATGAATAGCAATTACTTGACTTAAGCAAGCAAACTAGCATTTCCAATTTGGAAATAGGCAACAGCTTAAGCATGTTGCATCTGCCTAGACACTAGATTAGTAGTCGCAGCAGCAGCAGCCGTAGTTTCACTCCAATTTCTGTGCTAACAACGCCCACGGAATGCACCCGTTAGTTTGCTTTCTTGATCATCATTTCCTCGATTGGGGATCGAACCGCCATCCAGCGATTCTGCACAGTAGCAATAGAACTACTACTACTACTACTACTACTACTACTACTACTACTACTACTACTACTACTACTACTACTACTACTACTACTACTACTACTACTACTACTACTACTACTACTACTACTACTACTACTACTACTACTACTACTACTACTACTACTACTACTACTACTACTACTACTACTACTACTACTACTACTACTACTACTACTACTACTACTACTACTACTACTACTACTACTACTACTACTACTACTACTACTACTACTACTACAATGGCGCAGCTCAAAAGAATTAATCATGATGATATTTTGTTAGATGACTCTTGTGCTGAAAGGGCGGTTTATCATGGCGCCGCCGGCGGCGGCGGCGGCGGCGGAGGCGGCGGCAGCGATAAACCGCCCTTTCAGCACAAGAGTCATCTAACAAAATATCATCATGATTAATTCTTTTGAGCTGCGCCATTGTTAAAAAGTGTAAACCCTGCTACTCTAGTCGTTAGCTCACAATCAGTTTGTCGCCTCGACTGACCAAAAATACTATAATAAAAATTATTTTCCTCCGGCGAAATTCCGAGTGAACAAAAGCAATCGACTCAGTTGAAAAGCCCTTGAACGTGAACATGTCAGCTCATCCGATATCTCGTCGCGAGACACATGATTTATCGCTGTTTATGCAATTGCTCTTTTGGCAATCATAACGTTGCGAAACCAGACAGGTTGAACGTTGGTGAGGCTCAATGATTGGTATCTTTTGCGAAAATGTACCCTTTCCATTAACATGTTTCGAAATATAATGAAGTTCTTCATCATCAACTGAAGAGAATAAATCAAAGCTCGCGGTTATTCACTACGCGTCAACATCATGTTAGCACACCCAGATAGATAGTCTTATGAGTTGTTGTTACATTGGATTTGCCATTTTTGTCACGGTGAATCCCATGCTTCTTTTACCCAACGAACGGAAAGATATTAAGAAACAGTTGAACAAACGTAAGCCGAATAGATTGAGAACTAAAAGATGAGATGAATGAATGTCGGGTAAGGTGGTATGAATTGAAATGGACGTGGACGAAAATCTGGAAATGCCATTGCGGATCGACTGACTGGAAAGGTAACTTTTTCAAATATTCAAAAGGTTTAGCTACATAATCTTCTATGGCAATGAACCTTTCCAGTTTAGCTATGTCTCGCCCATCACTATCTACGCTCCACCCACACCTCGTTTGTGTTGGGACCGATCGATCCATGAACTCCCTGACTATCAATTTCTAGAAAAAATATACAGATAAGTTGTTAGATATTTTGAAACTAAGTTGACTGGGTGCTGTTACTGCCTTATGGAAAAAACAGTACCCAGTCAAATTAGTTTCAAAGTATTCAACAGAATATATATTAAATAGGAAAGATATACAATTCGTACAACAACGCATAGTCACATGTTACTTGAATACCTGTAGGTGGGGCTTAGAATACACCTTCCGTATCCTCTGCGTGTCGTCAGAGGCGACTAAAGGAGGTAAGGGTGAGGTAACCCTGACAGAAACCTCGAGTGCTGAAGACGGAGGTTCCAGGCCGCCCGGCGCACTCTAATAAACTATGGATCCACGCACTTAACGCTTATGATCATGTCGATAGTCACTTTAGGACTGGCGGTATGATCAGCGAACGAAAAGAAGAAGAAGACTTGAATACCTGCACGTGGTGGAGAGGGAAGGCCATAATGGTCCGCTCCGAAATTCTTTCTACATTTAGATGGCCTCAGTGTGTGTTTCATGCATATAGATATGCGCTATAAGTAAAATAATTACATATATGATAGGTGTTGGGAGGCGGGTACACGAGTCGGGCCAAGAGACCCTATTAGGGCTGGGGTGGGGAGCGAGATGGGTAACATGTCCACCGTCAACACTCCTCTGGATCAGCTACTAAAACAGATTCCAATCGAATTAGTTTCAAAATAGCCAACAGTCTTCTTGTAGAATTGTCTTCGAATTAAGACGCGGGTATATCACGTGTTACGTGTTAATACAATCTCCTTTCCACTAGCTCATACATAACTTTGACCATTGCCTGCAATGGACCTCCCAGTTTTAGCTATTCCCCGCCCATCTCTATCTAAGCTCCACCCACACCTCGCTCGTGTTGGGATCGATCGATTTCTGAACTCTCTGACTATCAATTTCCAGAAAACTATGCAGGGACACTGTTGACTATTTTGAGCCTATGGCAGCAACAGCGCCCAATCAAATTAATTTGATATTCAACAGCAGCTACATGTTTAATTATATAGCAAAAACATACAATTTGTACAACATGTCGGATTATTAAGCGTTAAAGATAGGCTAAATCGAGCCTATGAATAAACTTGGAAAGGTCTATTGCATAATGGTTAAATTAACATGATAGATACATATATATATATATATATATATATATATATATATATATATATATATATATATATATATATATATATATATATATATATATATATATATATATATATATATATATATATATATATATATATATATATATATATATATATATATATATATATATATATCAGTATTGAAGCATAATTTCTAGACCTATGCGTAACATTTGAAGAACCCGTATACAACGAACACACAGGTTGGTCACTAAGGGTTGATCTGTCCCTATGGTGATGACGCTATGTTACTACTAGACTTAAATAACAACCAGTTTATGCGTCAAATCAGGAGTCCGTTATAGACGTAGTTTAACCATTTAACTAACGCTCATATCAGCCAAAAACGGCTTCTGCAGTGGTTTTGAGAAATGTCCATTTGCAGGCCAATAGAAGAGTATTTTTGAAAGTTTTACCACTGGAATGACTGGCTAGATAACCGAGCCAGTCATTCCAGTATACATTTTCAAAAATGGTCTTCTCTTGGTCTGCAAATAGACATTTTCTATCGGGAAATTGGAATTTTCATGAACGAATTCGAGGGTTGAAGGGTTACGGTAATTCTATTTGGGATATCGTCTCGCCAAATTCCTGTCAGTTCAATGTTCTAGAAAGGATCGCGAAAAGTTGATAGCAGGCTCACAGCGATGATTCAAATTTTGCTAAATGTTCCATTTCCTCACTACTGAAATTGGAAATGTTTCTGAGTGATATAATTTCCCCAGAGAAAACGAAAGCTAGAAATTGGATTAAATCGTGTATCCCCCAATAAGTGATTCGGACGGATTGTTTCGCTTAGCTCACTCCAATGTGTATCTGCCGTAGGACATTAGCATACGTCATACAGAGAGGACGGGAAACGTGTCTACCGTGGACATTATTGATTCCGAGATTTGTTTCGTTTAAATTATTTTTTATGCACGCATGACTAATGAAAATCGATAGAAGTCAATCTTTTAAATCGCGCCATAGTTCCAATTTTATTTGAGGCAATGTTTTGGTATGATGTTCTTGTCTCGAATAGTAAACATATTCTGAATCACCGTTCTTGCCTCCATTAGATCAAGTGGAATGGAAAACCACTTACAACCATGCTCTAGAAGATGATGCTAAAAGGTGGTATGTGGCCAGGGTTTCTCATGGAATCTAAATGTTGGAAGTACCAGGGACGCCACACCATGAAATCTTGGGGTCCCTGGCTTAAATGGGGGAGGGGGGGGGGTGCTCCCAAACAATAAATCGGGTGATCCAAAGCAGTTTCTCTCATTCATGTACACATTAGAGGGTATGATGGCCACAGATCCTGAATGAAGGTCCCATTTTATAGATAAACCTATGAAACTACTTTGTATTTAACTATCATAAAACATTTTCAGGGAGTCGCATGGGGCCCACTGCACCTACTTTTGCGGGTACCAACCTACATTTTGTGGGGTCTATGCCCTCAAAATAGCCCTTATGAAAATCCCTGGATATATCTGCGCTTCGTGAATAAGTCATCCACGTGTATGCGGCCATATGGCATTTGTAGCACACACTAATGTGCTGATCATAAATTACTTAACATGTTTCCAAAACAACATAAAGCGTACTGTTGAATATTTTGAACATAATTGGATTGGCAACATTGCTCCCTAAAATTATTTGCTAGCAAATCGAATACCCGTTGTTAACACGTTTAACATTTTAGACGTTTCATGTAGCGATTAAAACCCCAAAACACGTGGAAAAAAGGAATAATGAATGCAAATGACATCATGCTCTAATTGTTTTCACGCATGATTTGTCTGACGTAGCAGAAAGTATATGGTACAAAGACGCACACCGTATATGGACACGCATCTCGCGATTAAAACGCCTACTGATACACAAACGCGACACTAAAGCTAGGATTCCATAAACGTGGATGTGGATGCGGATGTGGATACGGTAGGCGTTTTGGTGTGCGGAATACCCGCGTTGTTTGCTTCAATATAAGCGGCATAATATATGCGTTTCTTTTTTCATTTCGCTGGAGATACCGAGAGGGAAACATGGCTGCGACAATGCGCGTGCTTAAAGTACAGGAACACCCGCTCTCTACTTATATCGTCATTTATGGATCATATTTCATATGTTTATTTAATATAATAATTAGCTTCGGGAATGAATAAATCTTTCAGTGACATTATTAGACCTTCATAAATACCATCGCCATATATGGGGAAGAGGGTATTGAGATCGGGCCTGCCTGCCTGTCTGCACGCCTGTCTGCGCTCGAGTGCGTGCGTGCGTGCGTGCGTTCATGCGTGTGTGTTTGATTGCGGACGTCCGAGCGTGTCCGGAGCTGCAGTATCTCGAAAACTATTGATCACTTTTTCTCACATTTTAAAACAACTTGCCGTGCAATTGGCCCTTATCCCGATAACATAACCAGGATCCGAATCGGATCACATTATAGATATGCGTTATGCGGATATCTCGGAAACTACTGGTCCAATTTGGCTCACATTTTAACGCAAATAAATCTGGAAAATTCCATAAAAGTTAGGAAAATTCAAAATATCTGGAAAGTCCGAAACCTTTTACAATGTGGCAAAAAACTGGAAGCCGGTGGTCTGCAATGTCTGACTGCTCTTGTTGTGCTAACCATTATTAAGCATTCAATTCAGCAAAGGGGAGCAAAGACTTGCTTTCCGTAATGCCTTAGTGAACAATGATATTCCCCATACACTCACGTTAAGCCACATCTAGTATGGCGACACTAATTTCAATATAGAAAGGAATATCAAGACATCAGAAATTATCTGTCAATATCTTGTTGATACTGACCGTTTTTAACAACATCTCGCTTCCTTATCCAAAGTTGAAGCAAACTGTATTCGAACTCGTGTTTATATAACTGGTGAAATATATATATATATACGATATCTATGCTTATTGTGCATAGACTTTGATGTCGAATTATGGCGGTTCCTTACGTTGAGTGACATCCATTACATCCACGAAGGATTAGCTATATGAAGTATGCTCATAAACGTCGACGTATGCACCTGTGTGTGTGTGTGCGTGCGTGCGTGCGTGCGTGCGTGCGTGCGTGCGTGCGTGCGTGCGTGCGTGCGTGCGTGCGTGCGTGTGTGAACGCGTACATGCATATATGTGCACATGTGTGCATGCTTACGCGCATGCTTTCGCGGAGCGTGCATGTGCGTGTGCATGCGCGCGCGTGTGTGTACACATGCACGTATGTATGTGGATGTATGACATATTGGTAGAAAGATGCCATAACCACTAAAAACATGGACAAGGCGATTAGGTAGTGAGAATGTTACATTTGAGCATGACATAGAAACTAGATTAAGAAGAGGGAAATGTAAATAATAAGTGCGCTCCTGCGAAAGAGACAGTGGTACGAATGACAAATAGATGAGTGCGTATATAAAAAAACACATCGGATGAATGAGAAAGGAGGTCTAATAATATGATAGAAGTGAGAATGGATGAGAGACTGGGTGATATATCATCTTCGAAGTATGGGGAGAAACAGAGAAACCACAAATAGGAAATTATGTAAGGGGTTGGGAGGGGCAAGGAAGGGAACACCACCACCAACAAAAAAAAACCACAAAAAATTCCACCCAAATGGACCCATGACCGCGAGGTTAGTACCAAGTCGACAAGAATACAATGTAAGTACAACATACAATAAGCGGATACAGAGACGAGAGAAAGAATGAATGAATCTGGAAAAGATATGAATGTGTGAAAGATGGGATGGTACACTAACTTCAAAGGTAGAATAATAGATAAGGGGAAATTGATAAGCCTTAGGAGAATAAATGAGTAATAACTATAAACCAACGAGAGCAAGACTGAAAGGTGAACGCAATGTCAACAAGGAAATTACAAAACAATAGACACGGGTAAAAGGAGAGACCTCAGTGGGTGAGAGAAAGAGAAATGATATAGCAGCTGAAAAAGCTAGGATGTAAGATGGTAAGATGGAAATTCAAATCTTAAATCAACCTATTATAAACAGTCTTATATATTGAAAATTGCTACCCCTATATATAAACAGATACAATCCCATATCTATACTCTTAACCACCAATTCGTCGCTATCGATACACCAATAACCTTTCTAATACACACACACGCGCACGCACGCACGCACACTCATAGACACCTTGCACTGATCGCTACCATATCATACACCCGCTGTTCTTACCAATGCACTCATGTCCAACCTTACCATGTTAAAACATAGCTATATCTAACCCAAACAAATATTTCTAGCTAATGCCATATGCACATATCTACCCATACCCATATCTACCTCTAGACCACACCAATACACCACTGCTACACATATTAATGCAGACTACATTAGCCTAGTCCACTAGCCTAGACAACCCCAACGACATTTTAGCGTTATTCCTGATTGATTATCCACTAAGAACACGGCCTAAGCTGCCATACGCAACAACAGCAGTCCGGACAAATTAGTTTCAAAATATTGAACAGCTTAACCGTAAAATTGCCTTGAAGAAAGAATGAGTTTGAGGTAGATTGTTTGTCTACATGTCTGTCCGTTGTGTATGTGTGCGTACGTCCATGCTCACGTAATTGCGTGCGTAAGTGTCTGCATATAAGTCCATAGATGTGTGCGTTAATGTGTGTCTATATGAGTGTATGTGCGCAAGTTATAAGTAGGCAATCATAATATAAAATATAATAATGCTATTCTTATTATTATTAATCTCGCAGCAATTTTTGTATTTTGTATTTTTCGACATTTGTACAAACATTCAGTGTATATTATATATTATCGTACGTAGTGTATATATGTTTGAGGACCTCGTTAGCATCAGGCAACTGACGATTTTACCCTCGCAAAATAAAGAATATTATTATTATTATTATTATTATTATTATTATTATTATTATTATTATTATTATTATTAATATTATTATTATTATTATTATTATTATTATTATTATTATTATTATTATTATTATTATTATTATTATTATTATTATTATTATTATTATTATTATTATTATTATTATTATCTAGTCTACTAGCCTGGCCTGGCCTCCTGGCCTACATACTAGCATACTCTAGTGGTCTAACCTATATACCCTGATAGTATAGCAGGCAGCTCTGGGCTACTGGTTTATCATACTAATATCATAACACACTGACCGAGCATACCAGTATCACAAAGTGGAACTTGCATAGATATAACCTTCCTGACAGGCAATTAACCACTATCTAAACAAAGTCGCTTAAAATAAATAAGCTGCTGTATGATGTCTCGTTTGGAGGAGGAAGATGAGGTTGTTTAATACACGTGGTCAAGAGATCAGTGTCTTAAGGAATCAAAAATGTTATTGGTCCAGAGGGCAGGTGGTTGCTTCAGCAGTTTTAGATGTATTTTGATGTCTAATATGATGTATAATAAGCTGGAATAGGCTCTGTGTATCCCTAAGCCCAACGCTCAACAAAGTGCAGCTATTAAGTGACCCGAGAATGATTTGCCAAATTACTCGCTATAATGTTGAAGCCTAATTTTAATAATTTTCTACATCTATTATGGATATGGAAAAAAATTATTTTCATGTTGAAACCCGTATTGTTGAAGTTGTTAGTGTCCAGACAGCAAAACCTACAACAACAATCATTTTCAGAATGAACAATTAATAATAATCCAATACCACAATCCTAGTATCACAAGCTCTGAACCGGTGAAAGAATATGTTTCTGACATTTATTCAACGATTTTTAAATGTTTGGCAATTCCCACCAGCAGCCCCTTGCACCCAATGTAAATAGTGGATTGTACAATTAGTTTACATAGATAAATCTGTTCACACACGCAAGCGCGCGCTCGAGAACGCATGCACGCCTGGAAACGTCAACAGGAAACCTGTATAATTGTCAGCGTGTTCACTATACTCAATGAATTACATGTGGTCACAAGAGCACTCGGGTTGCGAGGTTCGACCACAAGAACACGGAACTTATAGGATGAGTTAGGGAGAAAGCGTCTTAGTTTAATATTTGATTTATATAATCAATGTCAGTGTTGCATTCTGTGGCTGTTATAAGTTCAGTTTACGATTGTTCAAGTGAAATTCTAAGTATTAAATTTTTTACGAAAGTGTAACTTTAACAAAAAAGTCTGAGCAATTAAAGGTTGAATATCATTTAGAGAACACTTCTGTGTTATCAAGTAATTTTTGCGTGGTTGTGAATAAGTAAGATAACTATCCACCCGCTTATCAAGTATCACACCTGTCATTAGAACTGACTTGAGATCTGTGAAACACATACCTTTCTGCAAACCAAGTTAATCCGGCGGTCCATAGTAGTCTGTCCAGTTTTCCAGCTCTTGTCATACATTAGGTTGGTCACAATCGTGGCTTCACTTGTGGTCTTCCACCTGTCAGTCCAGCCTGTCTAAACTTGATAAATAGTACCGAACCACTCGACCAATAAACTCTATTTTACAAGATTGGCTTAGTCTATTGGCCTCGCACATAAGCTTAGTCTAGTACACTAGCCTAGCTTAGTCTACGCGTCATCTGATCTAGCACAGTAGCCTGGCCTAGTGTATTGTATTACCCAGCCCCGCCATGCAACGTCCGATACCTGCCCGCCCTGTACGCGCACGCGTGCGTGCGTGCGCGTGTATGTGCGCACGTGCGTGCGTTGTGTGTGCTTGCGTGCGTGCGTGCGTGCGTGCGTGCGTGTGTGTGTGTGTGCATGCATGCGTGCGTACATATGTACGCGCGAGTTGTTATACTTCAGGTGGGTGGGTACTTGGGTGGCTGGCTTGGTGCCAATATGTACTTGTGTTGCATGCATATTTAAGTACTTGGGAGGTTTATGCATGTATTACAGCTTGGGGTTGGTATGTGGGCGGTTCAGTTTTTGTATTGCGTTGATCGCTGTAAATCTGTGTGATTAAAATTGCATTTCGACATACCATACGAAAAAGGATATTCTTGTACAACATAATGAATCCGTTAAACTGATATAGGTTGTGTAATTTTGCCAGAGTTATTGATTAAAATCCAAAAATCGAGAACTTTTATTAAAGAAGCCGGTCGCCTATAAGATATACCTAATAACAAAGCGATAACTCGACAATGTGTATGCAATTACATTCATCACAAATGTGCGTTCATCACGATTTGTTAAATTCTATATATGAAATCTCTTTATTGTGGCAGTTGATAGTTTACATCACAACTGTTACAATGCTACCACGCGATTTATCGACCCGTAATGCAATAATAATATCAGAGATCGATAGTCATACCGAATTAAAATGGCAGGATAAAGAACACATTTAAACCTTACTTTGTATCTTTTCGCTAATGTTCATGAGATATTTATATCCATATCAGAAGACATGACATCCATAACCAGCTCATAAATGGATTCTAACATTGGCGTATGGCCATATACTAAGATAAAATTTGCATCATTGGTGGATATATGTAACCTATTCATATGCCGATAGGTTTCGCAAAGATTTACTCATAGTGTTGGCTATGTGTGTATGAGCAGGTAGTTATGGTGTATGGGAGGGTTAACTTTGGGTGTGTGGCATGGGTATCTGTATATATGTGGGCGGTTGGTAGTGGTAGCTATGGGGCCAAGGACAGCCCTTAATGTAAGAGTAGTTATTGGGTAGTGTTAGATATGCTCACAGGGGTAGTGTAGCTATTGGTGTAGGGATATCGTTAGGTGTAGCTACCATACCCTATGCATATACCATACTACCATACCCTAGCTGCCCGTACTCAAAACATGTAGCTACCATATCCATGCCCACATAGCGAACCATACCAATAACGTACATTATTCAACTCCTACTCTACCCAAATGATAAACATGCCAAACTGCACAGCTATCCCCCGCCTCATAGCTTTCATAATTACCCCCCAAAATCCACAGTTACCTCTACCCTACACCATAGCTACCCCTATCACCACATTAGCAACTATTCTCCTCTACTACGTAGCTAAGCATATAGCAACCCGTACACGTATCCCCATATCGCATAGATGGTGGACATGACTTCGGATATGTTAGCAGGCAATGCTACTATGCTACCCCAATAGGCTAGTCTGGAAATGGACTAGGCCAATAGCATTTAGCCTAAGCCAATATGTTAAGTTTGTACAATATGCTAGTTCACTATACAGGAAAGTAAGCTAGTCGATGAAGCTAGTATGCTAAACCAGTAGACCAGGCCAGGACGCCAGACCGGGATGTTATTCAAGACGTATATGTTAGACCACCAGGCTATGCCAGAACACAGGCTAGACTGGCAATCTATAGTAAGTTAGGTCAGTCCGTTAGTAGACTATGCTAGTAGGATATGTTAGACTAGTCTAGTAGGGTAGGCTATGCTAGCAGGCTATGATAGTAGGCTATGGTAGCATGGTGTACTAGTAGGCTAGCCAAGTAGCCTAGCTTAATAGGTCGCTAGGCTAGGCTAGTAGGATAGTTTAAGATAGTGGTGGACGTATTGTTATGGGTAGTTGTGGTGCATATGTATGGCATGGTCGTGATGGGTGTATGCTTAATGGGGGATGTCCGTGTATTGGTATGGGCAGATATAAGTTTGCGGTGGTATGTGTATTAGAGCTGGGCGGTATTGATATTTACATGACGGTATCGGTACCATGAAAAAATACCGCGGTACCACGGTATACCGTCATCTGAGCTTGAGGCATGCCACGAAATTAGAACAATTTTTCCATTTCCTTGTCACTGCCATCTCCAATCAACGGTAAATATAGGTAAAATAAATAAATCGGCTTCCTGATTTAGAGAAGAAAAACATGGCTATTGCGACTGTTTAGGTTCACGATTTTATTAGGTAACTATTTTTATTGACGTAATATCATTCACGAGGAATATCGGTCAAAGTGTGTGGTCAACTCTCTAACTATTACCGGCTGTTTGAGACATTGGGGTGCACTATTTTCAATCTGGATTGTTCTTGCTATTAATGCGTGCGACCAGCAAACGGTAAATTTTATTTTGGCAGTCGAGCGCTTTGATAAACAGAGTCCAGATAAAATCCGCGGGTATTTAAACGGGGCGAGTGTTGTACTCTTTTATTTCTGTTGGAGTCGTATATTCTGTTACTCGCGAAAACTGGCCTATACACATACATATAACACGACATTGAATATAGCCGATTCCAAAGCTTCTGATAATTACCGAGTACCCGATATGCAGACTCGTTACTCGCCATGCTTCACGTGAACAATGCGTGTAAAAAGCTATTTCCGCGAACTTCCGACGTGTAGCCAGTTGAAAAATGAATTACAAAAATTAAAACACTATAATTTTTAGGTGTCGTTACTTAAACTGGATTTAATCCTTAAAGAAATTTCTTATTACATGCCAGAAAAATAAAAAATAACGACTTCAACGCTGCTCGTTGTTAATAAATTAGCACGTGATCAAAACGGCGCTAGCAAATACTACAAATTTTCATTGATAAATTCAGCATAGTAATGTATTTTCCCACGGTCTAATTCATGAACAACCAATCAGATACGTCTTTGCGAGATTGCTGTTGTGTTTGAATAGCATGCAGTTTGTATGTTTTTTTGTTATTCTAGCGTGTTTGTTCGGTAACAAAATGCTTGGAATAATAAATTACAAATAATAGAAACGGGAATAGGGAATATATTATAGTGTAATTACTACCGGCGGACGGCCAGAGAATGAGTTTAGATGTTTGTAATAAAGCAATTTTACCGTGAGCCTTTCAAGACGTACGTTTGACCACAGGCCTTTGAATTTTCGTCCATCCATCCCTCTACCACATATTCCCCCTACTATATATATATAAATATACACACGGTGTGAAACCTTCATCTGTGGGCACCATTGTCAGGAAGCTGATTGGTTGGTTTGTTGTCAAAATCCGCTGATATCACGTTTCTGACTACAAACCACTACAAACCAACCAATCAGCTTTCTGACAATGGTGCCCACAGATGAAGGTTTCATACCTTGTGTATATTATATATAGTAGGAGGGATATGTGGTAGAGGGATGGATGGGCGAAAATTCAAAGGCCTGTGGTTTGACATACAATTCTGCCTGTCATTATTTTGTAATTGACGTCTTGATGTTTGTTTTTACAACGACCCTTTCACCTCAACTCGGCTAATAGTTAGGGATGCCTGTATTTTTGGCACTATTAGCACTTATTTACCGTTGGTCAAGTCAGATTTTATGAATATATTTCCCAAATATTGCTCAAACATTATGGACGGTATTCACGGTATTTGGAAATGTCAACGGTCACGGTATCGGTTCACGGTATACCGCGGTCCTCACGATACTACCGTCAGACCGCCAAGCTCTAATTTGTATATGGGATTGTGTAGCTATGGCTGTATGGGTAGAGGTAGCTCCGTTATAATATGGTAGGTTGGCTATTCGTGTATGGGTAAGAGCAATGGGCGTATGAAAAGCTGTGAGGATGGTTATATGATACGTATGAGTGTGTGGGTTGGGTAGCTATGTGTGTATAATTGGTGGGTATACAAGCACATAATGACATGGGTCGATGCAAAATGCCTTAGATTTCAGTATTGCCCCTTCCATTTACCATCATGCACTAAAAGCCGTGTCCACCATAGTTAATTTTGGATGGTAGCGTGTTTATTCTGTCACCGAAACTTGTGCCTTCACTTGTGAAAATGAATATCGTAAAATTGCAGCTATGTGGTTCCCTTTTATCGTCATCTGTAAATTTTTCATTATTGCTGAGTTTGCCATTATATTGTCAAAACCGAGTTAAAAGCAAATATGCTAACATGATAAAGCAGTAATAACGTGTGCAGTGTATAGCCAATCAGTATCGAGAACATGTTGGCCATTAATCCATTATCACAGTTCTCATTGCGGCCTATATGCATATCAACAATAGGAGCAGCGCCACTCAGGCGTGATCTATTTCCAGCAATTTACTATGTGCGAAGTAGGTGTTTCATCGGCCATGACTATTTCAGACTATACACACATAAAATCAGATTGGCTGATTTAAGATTTGAATTTCGAAGTCGAGTTTTGAATCTCGAAATCGGCCTGTGAAGTCGTGTTTTAAATTTTGAATTTTGAATTTCAAATGAGCCTTCTGGGCTTTCGTAGTACCAAGTTCCATCTGAGGAACATATTCCAGAAGAATTCAAAGACTGCCCAGTGTACATAATGGGTGCCTCTAGCCGAAGTCCGAATGATGCAGGTCGATAGATCTAAGACATCTGGGGAGCCTGCGCAAGCCTATCTTGCCAATTTGGCAAACGGGCTGCAGAAGGCTGATATCATGGTTGATGTTTTTGACAGATACTACTGTAATGAATCAGTTAAAACTGGTGGAAGAGAGAGGCCCAAAGCATCTAGAGATACACCAACCCTCCTGAGAATTAGGCTTCTTTGGCAGACTTTGTTTATCAGCGTTTCGTAAATGGAAAGGTCGTAAAAATGGTTTCCTGCGATGGTATTGTAGATAGAGAAAAATTATTTAGCACACATGAAGAGGCAGCTACCCGTATGCTGCTGCGTGCCATAAATGCACATGTGATATTTGAGGCCAGTGAAAAGAAAGGGCGGGTAATAATTCAGACACCTGATACAGAGGCCATTATCCTGGCCATTTATTACATGCATAAAATGTATGCTACTGAGGATTGATACGGGTGGGGTTACATCACCCATAGACAGAAGACGGTACATCCAGATTCATGAAATTCAGACGCTTTATTGTGATGTTTTGTGTCAAATCCATTGTGTCAGCGGCTCATGCTCTGACTGGCTGTGCTTCTGTATCATGATTTTTGGGATTGGAAAAAAATCTGTCATGAAAGCACTCCTGGAAAAAATGTGTGATTACGTTCAAGACCTCTCCGCCTTGTCAAATGATAATGACTTTATTCGCATACACCACGACCGAAATTGCAATCACCAGATGAACATGGTTGGCATAAGCAATCATCCAAAGCTTGTTCCTGTTTTCAGTGAAGGTCATTCAGCAGCAGAGTTACTACAAGGCTTGATGTTCGCGTGTAGCTAAAGTAACCACTGCGGTGTGGATTGCGAATGTTACCAGAATCGTTTCTTGTGTACAGAGATCTGTCCTTGTTTCAGTGAAGGATGCAGGAACCCACTGACAGCCATAAATGATCCACGTAATATCGACGAGTGACTGTATAAAATCTCGTGTTTGTTAACCCTTTCACGACGAAGCCGGCCAGAACCGGCCTCTGTAGTGGTCTTGAGGAATGGCCATTTGCAGGCCAAGAGAAGACTATTTTTGGAAATTTAGCACTGGAACCGAGCCAGTTATTCCAGTGGTAAATTTCCAAAAATTGCCTACTCTTGGCCTGCAAATAGACATTTAATAAGTAAATATTTTAATCTTTTGAAAAGATTTTGTCATTTAAAGGGTTAAAGATGAATCCCCAAAAGGTCACCCTATTAAAGGATCTGTCTCACGTATAATGTTAAGAGATGACTAAAATGAGCCTATCAAGTTTTGGCAAGATCTGTTCATCAATAAGGGAGGGGTGGCCATTTTAAAATTTAAGTGTGTAACACCCTTCTAAAACAAGGGAAAGTCAAATCGATAGTTACGATGCTAAGAGTAGCCCTTTTTTAATTTCGCGGTGGGACGCCTTTTCTCCAGCGCCCAAAGGGTGAATAAAATATCTGGCTCTGGTACGATGCATTTTCCCTAGAACCCCCCCCCCCCCCCACCCCTCTGAAGATTCATTAATATTGGGTGAGAACTGTGGGTGGAGTTACCGACATAAGATTTTAATGGTGGGGCGCCCTTCTAAAGATGTGCAATCGTGGAGGGAACAAAAACTCGGCATATTTGCGATGCCTATAACTCTCCTTAGAATATACATGTAATGTGTCATCGAGTTGAGACTAGACCTGTAGGAGTAGTAGTGATCTTGAAGCTTAAGGAAGGGCGCCCTTCTAAAAGCAGACAGGGTGAAAATCGGAAATCGGTGTCTGGCAACTTGTTACGAATTATCCTTAGTAGAAGCTTGTCAAATCAAGATCGAATGTAAATCATAGGAATAGTAAGAAAATTATACAAACTGTTCACAGCATCAACAACAGAACTAAATCAACAAAAAGAACAAAAACATAACCAAGCTTTCTGTTCCGGATATAAATCTTTGATATAGGTAGATATCGTGGCAAGGCCAATAATAAATCAAAATGCAGCAAATATATTTTGGGAAACTCTAAAAAATAGTTTTATTTAAGCGAAATCCTATCTGCGTTGATCGCTGTAAATCTGTGTGATTAAAATTGCATTTCGACATACCATACGAAAAAGGATATTCTTGTACAACATAATGAATCCGTTAAACTGATATAGGTTGTGTAATTTTGCCAGAGTTATTGATTAAAATCCAAAAATCGAGAACTTTTATTAAAGAAGCCGGTCGCCTATAAGATATACCTAATAACAAAGCGATAACTCGACAATGTGTATGCAATTACATTCATCACAAATGTGCGTTCATCACGATTTGTTAAATTCTATATATGAAATCTCTTTATTGTGGCAGTTGATAGTTTACATCACAACTGTTACAATGCTACCACGCGATTTATCGACCCGTAATGCAATAATAATATCAGAGATCGATAGTCATACCGAATTAAAATGGCAGGATAAAGAACACATTTAAACCTTACTTTGTATCTTTTCGCTAATGTTCATGAGATATTTATATCCATATCAGAAGACATGACATCCATAACCAGCTCATAAATGGATTCTAACAATGCTTGGAAAGCACATAGGCCTATCGATAATATAATTAGATCTAAGCTCCTTAAACATACATGTATATCTTTGTGAGATTACCGCATGAAGATTGTTATTCTTAATGGACGTTACTTTCAATGGCACTTAGGATTGTATCATGTAACGATCTGGGTTAATCCCGCTCATAGTGCTGCATGTGGATACAAACATCTTGCCTTAAAATCATCACGTTGAAGATCCTATGATGCTCCCAGTCGAGGCCTCCAAGGGGTGCATTTTATAGTAACTACCATGCGATGGTCCTTATCTAAGATTTGTCCAATGTGTCACTTTATAAAAGGAAATGAAATAGACATACACATCGACAATCTCATTCTCACATGATTCTCTTAAATGACTGCCCACATGTATTTGGGGAATCGAACCCACAGCAGTATTATAACCCACAAAGGCTTCCACCACACAAACGCCGCAGAACAAAACTCCTACTTTGAGCTCGAGGTTTCGACGAGTGTGGGTTTCTAACACACAGTGGAATTCTGTAGTGGCTGGTTTTGACGGCAATCTTAACTGGCTAGTCAGATAGTGCTACAATTACCTGCAAAATCAACCACCACAGGATTCAACTGCGTGTGCGTGCGTGCGTGCGTGCGTGCGTGCGTGCGTGCGTGCGCGTTTGTGTGTCAGAAACTTGTGAAAGCCTCACAGGCAAAGTAGGATCTTTGTCCTATGACGTTGGTCTGGTGGAACCATTTGTGGGCTCTAATCCTAGGCACTGCCTACAGTTGTTGCCATGAATACTTCTATAACCAAATGTATTTAAAATCCAGATGGTGGACGGGTCCGATCTGTCACTCATGTATATGGCGTCATAATCAATTACGTCACAGAGGTAGGCTGACGTCACACTCATAACTAGAATGCACTTGACAGAGATGCTGACTCACACCTTTGCGCTCCGTTTTGACAATGCACTTACTGACACCCCATGACCTAGATGTGTTATTCGTTGATTTCAAACTCGAAGCAATCATAAGCTGTCGTAATATGAATGTGTGTGCTACATGTGATGATTCTACCTTCTTGCATTCCAAAGTTATGGTCAAAATGTGTATTCCAGTATGCATTCCGTGACCCCGTGACATTCATATTTGATGCTTTGTCCTGAAACTCATAGACCTTCTATTCACCTATAATATGAAAGGACGGGCCTAATTTGGTGATTCTCATTACTTGCGTCCCCGATTTATGGCTAAAATGTGTATTTCGGGATTCATTAAGTGACTACGTTACCTAGATATTTCAGCCTTTGACCTGAAACAAAATTTCCGTTCTAGCTAGCTGCAAGATGAATGTATGTGACCGATTTCGTAATTCTACCTTCTTGCACTGCGGGGTTATTAACGGAAATATGCATTCCGGTGTGCACTAAGTGACCCTGTGATCTCCATTTCTTACAGTTTGCCTCTAAACTGAAGCATTTTCTAGCCACTCATAATATCAAAGTATGTGCCGAATTTAGAGATTCTACCTACTTGCGTTCCTGATTTACTACTGTAAATGTGTATTTCGGGATGCACCACGTGACCCAGTGACCGCGATTTTTTACCTTTTAACCCCAAACCAAAAATTTTCTAGCCGCTCATAAAGAATATCACTGTATGTGCCACATTTGGTGATTCTACCTACTTGCGTTCCCGATTTATGGCTTAAAATATGTATTTCGGGATACACTAAGTGACCCAATTACCTCGATTTTTTACCTTTTGACCTAAAACTAAAACATTTTCTAGGCACTCATAATATCAAAGTATGTGACGAATTTATAGATCCTACCTACTTGTGTTCCTGATTTATTGCTGCAAATGTGTATTTCTGGATGCACTAAGTGACCCAGTAACCTTGATTTTTGACCTTTTGACTCCAAACAAAAATCTTTTCTAGCCTCTCACAACATAAATGGATGTGCCAAATTTAATGATTCTATCTACTCGTGTTCCATATTTATGGCTAAAATGTGTATTTCTGGATGCACTAAGTGTCCAAATGGCCTCGATTTTTTACCTTTTGACCCCATCCTAAAACATTTTATAGTCACTTATACTATCAATACACGTGACCAATTTTGTGATTCTACCTAATTGCACTCCGGTTTTATGGCTAAATATCTATTTCGGGATATACAAAGTGACACCCTGGCTTGCTGACTGCTGGCTGGCTGGCAGGCAAGCAGGCAGGCAGGCAGGCAGGCACACATCCACACACACAGCCACACACACACGCACGCACGCACGCACGCACGCGCATACGCACGCGCGCGCGCACACACAGACACACATTCACACACGCGCGTGCGAGCACACGCACACGCACGCGCACGCACACGCACGCACACACGCACGCGCACGCGCATACACACAGACGGCACCAACCGCAAGACTCACAACGCCCTTCGGCGGCATGAGTAATGATATGTTATAGTTCCATCATGAATCCCGAAAAGTGCATCAAATTTATGAGTTCTTTCCCAGATAACATTACTAAGTTGGGCCAACGTTGGTGATTGGTTGGCACGGTGGCCGCTGGCTATTGGGCAAATTGTTGGCACCGTCGCAGCTGGCAACAAAGTGTTGGGCCAACGTTGGCATAACAGTGGCAAAATTACAGCTGGGTTACTGTAGTTTGGACAACGTTGGCCCAACCACTTATAGCCAATGTATATTATAAATGTTATATACATGAGTCGTGTCAACGTTGGCATAACGTGCCAAAATTATAGTTGGGTTTATGGTTGCTGGGCCAACGTTGGCCCAACAACTTATAGCCAAAATATGTTGTTGGTCTAACGTTGTCCCAACAACTTATAGCCAATGTATTTAATAATGATATACACATGCGTTGGGTTCAACGTTGGCGTAACAGTGGCAGATTGACAGTTGGGTTAGAGTTGTTTGGCCAATGTTGGCCCAACACCTTAAAACCAATGTACATAATAATATGCATGCAGATTCTGGGCCTATTGTTTGTTATCTAAGATCAGTAAGTCAATATAGGCCCATTTGCTAATTAGTTTGGCCGATATCATAAAACAATCCTCATTTCTCAAGTGGTAAGTCAGCAACTCGATAGCTCATTATTCAATAGATTAAGTTAAGATTATGTAGGAATAACGCGATGGAGCTTATTTTTTAGTAAGCAGTCATTCATCTGAAAGCGATTATGTGGTCTAAATATTATCTCCTCTATAGATATTGGTATCCTGTAAAATAATTGCAATATGTCTTGTGGCAACCACCATAAGAATGTGGAAATTTCCTATGAATAATGTCAATTTGGCATACATAGTATTACTATGAATTAACTTGCAAACCAACTCTTTGGTTCGATATGGTACCTGACAAACAGGTTTAACACGGTTCTTTGAATGTGGCCCTTACTTAGCCAATGTGCTACATACAAATTTAGTTTGTTGAATATTTCGCAAAATGTAATACTTTGGCCCAATGTTAGGCCAATGAGCAGAAAAATGTTGGGCCAACCTAGATAGTAAACGTTGGTCGAATGTTGGGCGGATGCGTTGGGCTAACGTTGGATGGATGTATTGGCACAACATGTTAGGTCAACGTTAGGCCAATACGCAGAACGCTGGGCCAACTTAGTTTTGTTATCTGGTTTGGCTTTGATAAATTTACAATTAAAAAAAATATTCTGTGGAATATTTCGAAACTTATTAGACTTACCGATGTTGCAATATTACCCAGTCAATTTAGTTTCAAAATAAATAACGGCTTACTTGCTTAGTTACCATGGAATTGGGATGCTGGCAATTCAGGGTTCAAAACTGTATAAATCGATCCCAACAGGCATAAAACATAGGCGAGGTTTAGGTAGAAACAGGCAGACCTAGCTAGAAATGGACCCCTTAATAAGCTTTGTACCAAGTAACCATCATTGTTTTATTTCCAAACTAAATAAGAAACGGTGTCGCTATTGCAATGAATATACCATCTGTAGTAATATTGGTGTGGATATTGTTAGCAGTGCGTCCATGCTGTGCATTGTAATTAGAGCACGTGTAACATTGGCCGCAACTAGATGGATAATATAAGTCGATTTAAGGGTATACGTTATTGCAAGAAAATCGTGATTGCGTGTCTAATTACAGAGATGCACCATGATTGAATAGATATGTAGTCGGATGGAGGCGTGGCCGCGCTCATCAGTGGGCGTGTCCTCGTACTTCCATCAGCCGGCCAACGAGACTACTCATCTCACCGAGCCGCAATGAATGCGTGCATCCGTCACACTGGAAATCACCAGCGTTGCGAATGCACACTGCACCCAAATACTGACTTAGTGCGAAGTCAAGTACACAGTATCCAGCGCTTTTGAAAATGAAAAGTCTTCCTCGCACCTGTTGCTGAAGCGCCTACGCCAGGGGCCAGAGCCTGGCGAATTAGAAGTTAAAGCAGCGTTAGGATGTAAACAAACCCTCTCATTCGTTCTTGAAAAGAGAGAGGATTCACGTGACCCTCTCAGATCGTATATACTCGTATATATATGACCAAGAGACAAACAAAAATTGACAGAGAGGACGTAGCGGCACAGCTCTGGGGACTGGGCGTTGGAGTCGCCTGAGGCGCCGAGGCCAGAGCAACGGTCTCCAGCCCGCCTCAAACAGCTGAACACTCCAGCCGTCTGTGTTACTACTATCACTTAGTGCTGCAGGGTAGGAACTGCGCATGTTTGAACGCTCAGCCTGGATCAAGCAGGGAAAACTAACAACCAAAATTATACCACCTCGCAAGTGGCGGTTGAACCGTCGTCATCAAGTCCTGCTTATGGTAGCTGCCAGAATTTGATGAGAAGATACCACTCCGAGCTAACAAAGACGATATCCGTTCGTCACCAAACCGATAGCAAAAACTGCTTTAGCGCCTGGGAACGGACAATGCAGTCGGATATCCAGTCGCCCAATCACGAGCCAGCCAATCTATCTTTTCGACCCTGCAGGAGTCAATCGCTCCCACCCATGTGTCATCGCTCACTCTTCTTCTTCTTCTTCTTCTTCTTCTTCTTCTTCACCTCCTCTTCATCATCGTTATTGGCCTGTTATTGTGACTTTAAATCCCAGTATTATTCATCGTTATTGAACTGTATTTTGTCGGTAAACCACACTCTTCATCATCGTCGTTGAATTATTCTGTGACGGTAACCGTAATTCACCTCCTCGTGAACTGCAACCACAAAATCGTCATTGCCCATCGTCTTTGGCCATTAACCACCAGCATTCGTTAACCACCACTAACCGCTTCACCTTGTATTCAACAGTAGCTGTGTCTTCAAACGTTTCGCGTGAAGCGCACCTTCGCCTTGCGACGGTTTCTCACTATGGTACTGTAAAATCCTCCTTCCTTGAACCACCTTTTGCCATTAACCATTGACTCCTCTGCGCGAGTGTTAGCCACCATTAAGTATATCACCGTATATTGTTCTTTGTTCACTTTTCGTTTCCTCGACTGCATCGCATGCTGCAGCCTATGACGGACTTTGAACAGTTTAAATATTAAATATTAAATGCATTCTTCATTAATATTATATGCGTGTGACGTTTCTTACTAAACAATATTACATATTCTGCAAACAACCGCCGCTGATCTTCTTGACCTCTTCTACGCCACATAAATGTTCTGTCTTAATTATGTTTATATTTAATATACTTAATATAAACGTTTAGCAACTATGTTTATGCTGCAACTTTCTCGCGCTCATCGCTACCTTCATGTTCTACAACTCGCTCTCTACACCGTCGCTGAACCACTTAGATATATATTGCCTTAAGTATATTACTGCATTTACTATACCGCTTGAGTTGTTTCGTATTAATATAACTTAAGGGGTGTAAGCACAGCCTAAAACTGCTACTTCCGCCGATTTTACCATTTTTATTGAATCGCTGGCCTCTAAATGCACATTTTAATAGATGCCTCTAAATTACCTTAGAAACTTGTTTGCTCAACTCATTCTTATTTATACATCTTTATTGTAGCACACCCACTACCCGGAACACACTCACTAGCCGCAGCTCACTTGGCAATAACCGCTATTCACATATGCCACCACAGTTGGATAGAAAGTAGTGAGTCGCTCTTCCACATAGGCCCATATAGGTGTATCTAGTGATCTAGCATAATTGAATTTCGACTCTTATATATGCACACTTAGGAAGAAGGGAAGCGCTTAGAGTTAACTCTCGTTTGCTTGCCCTGATAGTCGCTAGCCACCTCGGAAACATTGATAGGTCCCCTCCTATTCGATGCAGCTTTTGTTCGCAATCTTTTAAACTATCAGACAACAGATTGAGCCAAGAGCAACGTCGACTGTACCTGCCACTCCAGTACCTCCTGAAACCATTTCTTCTCTCAAACGCACAGAGAGCTTCCGCCATATATAAGGACATATAAGGATGTAAAATTAACGGCACTCATTTAGCAATCTTCTAAGAATAGGCCCAGCACACGCTCGTCACATGCAGACCGAATTCTCCTGCCTTTCATTTGGCTAAGGGCTGAGATAGGTAGAAATAACCGTTCCCCCACTGGAGTTTGTAAAACAGTGTTTAAAAGTTGCTCCTGCGCCTCTCTATACCAGCTCCGTGACGAGTCAGAATAAATAGTGGTATGCGCTGCAGCAAGCTCTTCTCCTTACTAACATCTTAGTCGACTACGTGTGGACTCTATTGCTTGCCTTACACACTGCACGTCTGCCTTTACCTGTTCGTTGTATTGTTGGAGGCCATACAATTCTACTGACCTCAGTCGGTGATAACCTATGTCTTGTTATGCGACTCTATAGACCCCGGTCGGTGCTGGGCCACAACGTTCCTCATAGAAGTTAGTCATGAGTAGTTAGCCCGAACAACTAAAGCTACTGTGAGTAAACAGAATGATCTTCATTGCATGGATTGATCGCAATTCCCCTGTAATTAATCCGCTTCTCTTTAAGGGGTCACAGATTCTGGATGCTCGAGGAGCAGTGCTAATACTGAGTTCCTTGAGATAATGCTACGTTGATGCGTTTCTGTGTTATTGTCAGAGCATCACAGGTATAACACACACACGTGATGGTAACTCGGTTAGCGAGGTCGAATGCCTCTTGACTCTGGCTGCATCTTTAGGTATCGATAGACCATCAATAGGCGTTTGAGGTCACTTAATAGGGCATTCGATGCGATCTACAGTCTTGTCTTTGAATGACTAACATAATAGTGTGGCTAGTCGTTAGGCCCTGAGGCATAAAGCACACACCCAGGCTAAAACCTTCCACCTGCCAGTTTAGTCACACAAAAGCCTACAGTCGGCGAACTGTAGCCCAGAAGGACCGCCTAAGAGATATCAAGGAGAGCGGCACTTACCAAAATTCGTTTCTCCCCACCTAGCTTGTACGCAATCACTTAGGTAGGAAACTTTCATCTTTTGACCACCGCTTTCAGACCACTATTCCAAATACAAGGCTAGACCATCAGGACCATCAGACCGCCTGCCCATCCCATTGCTTTACACCTTTCAGAACCTTGAGATGGAAATGACCACTCATAAATTAGACACGTCTAGACTCAAATAAAATGGAATGCCTATTTCCCACTATCTGAATGTCGTCGCCTATCCACACACGCACTGCCAATCAAACTTAGGCAAGAAAAAGCATGTGGAATAACCGAATTAGGCCTATTTATACTAGATGCCTCTCATTTTCTGAAAACGGTCGACCGAATTAGACACCCGAAAAGAATCAGGCCGTAAGTCATGCGCCTCTAGACATCTTTCCCAAAACACCCTCTCAAAGTGGAGGCTGGAAGATTCCATCTCGCATAACTCTTTAACTACTGTACTGATTGAAAAACGGTTAGAAGATTCGGAATTTCCAATAAATTCTACGTTAGAAAAGTATAAGCGTGCACTTCAAAAATGCTACTTAATCACTTGTACCCTAATTTGGTACACGTTTCAAGTACATCTGACATGTACATCAGCTGAGAGTAGCAGCTGCCTCGTGAGTACAAAGATGGCATAGAATACATGGGAACTCCAAGCCATCACATCATTATAAAGAAAAGAGTGCACATACACCCACGCCAGGAGGTGCAGTCCAGACTCCACCCAAAACACCCGTGTAGAAGGCTGTCTGACTCCGAAATTCATTACAATCCACAAACACATTGGATCTCTGGTTACAATCGGCGCCTGATCAACATCAACTGCTTCTCCTAAGCCACTCAATTACTATCTTGTCACGAATCTAATGAAAAGAAGACCAGTGCTGCTAATCAAGATGGCAACTCATGACGAAGATCCTGAGAGTACCATCTAATTTAATCTAGAGAAGTGGCTCGGCTCCGTTCACAAGCATCCATTGATGCTGCAGCCGCTTCTGGTCGACAAACGTGTGCAGGGAGGAACCGTGAGGAAGAGCACCACTATGAGCCACAAGCGACGGATTGTCCACCTGCCTTCACAAGACCGAATGGCACCCGTCATCCCATCGGCAGCATGGGCTAGCCTCTCATTGAAGGCTTCGTCAGCTGGGAACCACTCAACACCCGATGCTGCAACCCATCTCGAAGCATCAACAGTTCAGCCCTCTCGACACCCGAAGTCACATGACAGCATCGCCACCAACTTTAGCCACCAGCCACTCATGACCCCACCAGCCACCACTCCGACTACAGATGCTTATATTTGGGTATGTTTTATTAATGTTACTGATGTTTCATCCATTATTTTGGAAAGAGAATTGAGGAATTCAGTGAGGTGTTCACATCTATGGCAGCAACACCGCTAATTCCGGCCTCTTTAGGATAATGATACTCAGCACGAGATTTACCTGCGTGGTCACCATGGACCTCTACAGTAACGGAAAAGTTAGACCACGTGTTGGGCTTTGTGTTAGAGTGTGATACAGACCTAAGATTTGTGTTGCTCCGAGGAGGATATCGGTGTTGCCAGTTCCAGTTGAGAGATCCGTTTCTAGCTATGCTCTGCCCATTTCTAGCTAAGCTCTGCCCTGTTTTTCCACATTCTGGAATCAATTTATTTACTTTCAATCCTGAATTCCTCGAATCCCAAATACAAGGTAACGATACAGGTCTGCTGTTGAATATTTTGAAACTAATTTGACAGGGTGTTGTTTCTGCCTGTATTAATTTCAAAATATTCTACATAATGTTGCTTAAATAGGAGGTTTAATGTTCACAAGGTTAGATACGTCATTCATTACGCCTTTCGATTGTGTCGTTATCCTACATGCAGTAGCGGATTATAATAGGGGCAGCGGGGTGGGTGGGTGGGGGGGGACATTTGCTCCAGCCAGCCCCCACCCCCACCCCACTCGTGCGGCCCCAGTTCTTTACCAGTCCCAATTATTTCTATCAAAATTTATTTTTTGAGTGAATATGATTTATGCAGTTTCTCTTTTTACA